>VZRM01008322.1:1596268-1699795 GCA_013397955.1 Grantiella picta
GAAATAAATTTCAAAGTATAAAAACTGAAAAAAAAAAAAAACCCGAACCAAACCAAACCAAACCAAAACAGAAAAACCCCCTAAAACAAACAAACAAACAAGCCAAAAACAAACAAACAAAAAAAAAACAAACAAAAAACCCCCCAAAAAACAATGACCAATTCTAGAAGTGAAATTATCTCCATATAGGTCTCATCCTAACCTGTGGCCAAGGTGGACAACCACATTTTGGAGTTAGGTAGCACTACAGGGCCACATGTTTTCCACGAAGCCAGAGAAATCTGAAAAGAAGGTGACATTCAAGAGATAGGAAAGTCAGATTTTCTTTATATTAATTTATAAAATCTTTTCATCTTCATTCCACAATCACTTCTCTAATTCTTCTCTCTGCGTCGTGACTTGTTAGTTCAGAAGACAAAGTTATAAAGAGATGCTTAAAAAGGAAGAAAGAACTGTCGTCTTATCTCCTACAAACCACCAGCAGTAACATCATAACAAGAAGGAATCTCTGCATATTTGTCTTGGAAGCATGTGTTGATTTCATAGGTTTGTATTTTTTCATTCGGAGCCTATTTATAAAGTTATTTATCAGGCTATAAAGTTATTAACGAAGGTACAGCAGGAGAATATTTCACAAAGATGGAAATGCAAATGAAGTGCACAGATAGAGAGATAGAGAAGAAGATGAGACTAAGAAAGAGCTGTGGTCACCTGGAGACTTGATGAATAGAGATGAAATCAGGAAGTTTGATACACACTGTGTGGAACTTCAAATGACAGCCCTTACAGAAAATTCAGAAAATGCCAAAGATGCAGGGAGGGGGATGGGAGTAGGGAAGTGGATGAGGAATATCTAG
Organism: Grantiella picta; assembly: GCA_013397955.1. Classification (NCBI taxonomy): domain Eukaryota; kingdom Metazoa; phylum Chordata; class Aves; order Passeriformes; family Meliphagidae; genus Grantiella; species Grantiella picta. Next base: position 1,597,126 of record VZRM01008322.1, read on the forward strand.
ACTTCTCTGTTGGCACAGAAATAGCAGGCAGATGTGGATAACAGCATACAAGCAAGGGCAGGAAAACAACCACAAGCCTGCTGCCTAGTTTATTTATGCCAGAGTCCTGGAAACCCACGGTTTCAGAGACTGCTGCTAATGAGGCAAGAGCTGGGTCTCTGCAGCTGTTGAGATGGCAGGCAAAGGAGGGCGGCATGATGATGTTCCAGTACTGTTATTTTAGCTTACTATCCTAGTTAACCTGTCTCTCCTGCCTAGAATAAAAATATTTTCCCCCTCCATTTCTTAGGACATTTGGAGCAACCTATGATGGTCTCACCCTCAAAACATGATGAGAAATTGATGTTTGCCCTATGTTAGTACATTTATGATAGTAAATCAAGGCAAAAAACCAAAACCTTAAATAAAACCAACAATAAATTCTAATTTCTATTAAAATGCAGTTTAAAAGGATTTGCATAAATTTTTGAATATCAGCCTCTTTCTTTTATGGTCATCCTTCTTTTCTGTTTTTATGGAAGCTTATCAGAACAGAAATTCCTTCACTGGAATTTGTGTGATTTGAAAGTGAAGGGTTCTTTCTATTTGTGTGCCATTGGCGCTTTTTAAAATTTCCAAATGATCTATTCTTAATGCTTCTTTCCCTATTGTTCCACACAGTCAGTTACCAGTAAACACTGCAATCACTTATATAAGTTTTAGGGTAAAACTTTGAAATTGCAAAAAACCCCCTAAAATAATACTAAAAATGTCACATATTGATCACATCACAGGTAAAATTTTGCTATTTCAGGGAAGATGGACTAGAATTAACTCAAGGCCCTACAGGTCCAGACAGGAATCAACAATTTCTGAGACATGTACTGTTAAATTAATACAAAACCTTTGGATTCTCACTAACATGAGAATCACGTTTTGTGGATTTGAAGTTTACAGAGGATTAATGTATTTAACATATGTGTAGCAACAAAATACTATCTAGCAACGTGCAATTAATAAGAATAAAGAAATTGTCTCAAAACCAACTCAGAATTAACTAAAATTTGAGTAACTACAGTGATAAATCTATAAAACAGGATTTGTAACCACTGAAGATTTTTTAATAATGATATTTTTTCAGAGGGAGATGAGTGCTGAGATGAGATTTAAACATTAATTAAGAAGCTCCCACATTGTAAATATATGTCAACACAAGAAAGAGTCATATTGAACAGAGTTGAGAGGCTTTTCAAGTAGAAGATACTTTTTGTGGAGTTCCATGTATCTAGAGCACCTAATTCACATTATTTATTCACTGTATCATAACAGGGTTTGTGTTAAACTTGGTACAAAAATTGGAACAAAAATATATTCAAACCCACAGTTGCACTATATTGTGTAATTTCTCCATTTTCTTCAGTTGGTATGATTGTTCATTCTCACTCATATGAGCGGACTCTATATTAAAAGGTAATAAATATAAAAGATTTACAGAAATGAAAAATTTAAAAAGTGAAATAACATAGCCTGCTTAGTATAAAGTATATTTTTTGAAAGATATGACTAGTTAGAGATAGTAAGAGTGATCTGGGAAAGTACTATGTGTGATTAAATAGGACTAAAAGTGATATGAAAGACAGAAAAAAATACTATATTTGAAGAAAACTTGCCAGTGATAAGTTTAAATTTGTTTAACAAATTTGCAAGGGAAATATTCAAACTCTGTCACTTGAGACATTTATAATGAGAAGAGGTAGCACGGGATACAGTGTTGGCAACAATCCTGAGTTTGTCCCAAGGGTTTGAACTACTTGAACTGATATATTTTCTCCATTTCTAATTCTTCTGATCTATGGTCAGGGGAGAAGTAAAAGGTGAATGAAACTCAGAAGACTGATATTTCTGATTTGGGTGAAAATAAAGCTCTGGTTACAAAATGTTTTTATATACATACACAAATACAAATACACACATACATATTCATGTTAAATTACACACTCCCACATACAATTAATTTCTTTTTGCTGGAATATTAAGTACATCTTCAAAACATTCATAAACAGGAACGTCTATTGTAGCCAATAAAAAGTCGGTACATACAAAGAGATTAGAAAATGAGTAAAAAGTCATTAAAATTCTCAGACATCCTGGAGAAATTCATAAACACTTTTACCCTCTGTAGTCGCTCAGAGGAAAGTATCACATAGAAATTACTAGATGAGCCAAGACAGAAGCTCCAGGCTTAGTGTATGCATGAAAGATACAATATTAAGCTCAATATCCTAGTTAGTTCACATCTACCTTGTTGCTTAAAAAAGGAAGATACAGTGACATGAATGAATGTATCTGATCCAAAGCTTGTATTAGATGTTTAATGACTTTTAAAAATGTGTTATAAATTTAAACATTCCTTACAATACTTATTCACATGTTCTAACTGGACACATTTTTAACTTCCATCTTATTGACATATAGATTTGAAAATGTAGCCACAATTGGGAAAAAAAAAGGGGCCTTTCATTTAGTATTTTGATAATAAAATGCAAATTGTATTTACATTATTATATTACTCTACTGATAGCTACTTTAAGAGGATATTACCAAGGATCTTGGACTTGGCTAAAAATGAGACATAGAAGTTAGATTTATTAATGTTGTAGGAATATTGTATATGGAGTACAGTATTGCTGCTATGAAGTGGAACTGATAATAGAAAAGCCAGGGTCTATTACTTACACGATTGATTTGAGCATGACATCACTGACAAACCACTTTTGTGTCAATTTTTTTAGAAATAAGGAAATAGCCAATATTCAGTTAGTACCTTAAACATAAATCTGATTTTATTTTTTTACTTACATATTTTATAAGACATTTCATTTATTTTTACTCTCCCCTGAGATCAATCTATCCTAAATTCACCTTGAAAAGCACTAAGATCCAGACAGTGTTAATTCCTCTGTATTCAGCCTTATTGTGCCTGCATCTCGAATCCTGTGTTCAGTTTTGTGTATCTCACTCCAAGAAAGACTTTGAGGTGCTGGAGTGTCTCCAGTGAAGGGCAACAGAGCTTTGGAAGGATGTGCAGCATAAGGTTTATTTAGTCTGAAGAAAAGGAGGCTCAGGGGGGACCTTATTGCTCTAGAAAGCTGCCTGAAAGGAGGGTGTAGCCAGGTGGTTGTAGGTCTTTTCTCCGAGGTGACAAGTGACAAGTGGAAATGTCCTCAAGTTGTCCTGGACAAGGTTTAGGTTGATATTAGGATGAATTTCTTAACGAAAAGGTTGTCAAGCACCAGAACAGGCTGTCCAGGGAGGTGGTGGAGTCACCATCCCTGAAGGTCTTCAAGAAATGCCTTCATGTGGCACTTATTGTTGTCATTTGATTGACATGGTGGTGTTCATTCAAAGGCTGGACTTGGTGATCTTGGAGTTCTTTTCCAACCTTAATGATTCTGAGATGAAACTGCTTTAGGATTTTATTTCTGTATGTGACCTCAGAGCTCTTACTCACTGGTCCAAAAGTAAGTGTACATGGTTTTCAGGCTGGACATATCCTGCAGGCATCCCTGCCAGGACTGGATCTACCCGGGAATACTGTCTACAGAGTCAGGAGACCAGTTTGCCCCATTGGCCCAGTCTGTAGCAGCCTTTAATACCCTTTTGCAGACAAATGTGTACCAAATTCAATCTCAATCATTACTGCTCCCCATCTCTGTAATGTATTATTTGTGCATTTTCTTCAAAATTAATATTTTTACATTAGGATAATTCCCACCTTCCCACCTGTCCCCCATTAGGACAAATGAAGTTACCTAACAGACAATCAAAAGGGAGAGAGGGTGTGTGTGAGGGGACGGATGCACTTGAACACCTGGCTATATTTCACTGGACATGGATGAGATAGTAAGACTAATATTTGAAAACACTGCTGACACAATAAAGCAGGAAACTTTGCAAGTTTTTTACTAATGTCTAGGTCCTTTGAGATGGTAGGAAAGAAATGGCTCATTGTGAGGTTCATTTTTCTCACATTAGCTCCTGATTTGTTTCATAAATTTTATATGTATATTGGGTCTCTTGAATGCACAGATGAATGTCTTTGAAAAAATAATTTCTTGTTACTGGAAGGAGACTAAACAAAGCCTTTTCATGCAACCTGTGGAACCTGGAAATCCACATATGGTTGTTGGAGCTGAGAATGAAAGACAAAGTGAACACATAAAATTCTGAATATAGATATCGAATATAATTGCAATTTGAAACAAGATTATAGCAAAGAGATTGCATCTTGATCTGGCAGTAGGACATTCTTTAGCTATTAGAGAACATGAATAGCCTTATTGCCCAGGCAAAACCCATATCTATCAGATGGGAGTTCCTAATGCCCCTGACAAGTAGTGGAGGAAATTGAATATTGGATGCATCTAGGTTGTGGCCCATAAGATTTATTAGGAAATTTAGAAGCCCTTTTTACTGTGAAACACTGCTACTACTAGGTTTTATCACTTTGGAATGAGTGAATACTAAAAAGAATTCCAGTTCTTGCTTTAGTTTAATTATCCTCATAATATTTGATGTGACCCAGGAACTTGGTTGATGCTCAGAGGATTACGTGATTAGAGAGATTAATGAAAAGGAAAATCTTCTTGATGAATACCTGATGATTCTTAATTCAGCTTGTTAATTAGGACAGTAGTATTTGATTTGGGGGTACAATGTAATCTATTGCAGTTTTAGTTTCCTCTGTTTCTGAAATGCACTTCACATGCCAGAACACATCCTGCTATTAAAAGTAGGCATTGAAAGAATCCCTTTCAATGCCTTCATGGTAGAGTGAACATGAAGAAATTAGAGGGCGTGATAAGTAATCTTGTATTCTTTTCTTAGTGTATATATTTTTAGATCTATTCATTGAGAGATAGAATACCTAAAAATCAGCAATTGCAATGCTCTCAGTTCCCTTTCAAGTACTTAAAATTAGAAACAAAGAGAAAAGTACAATCCACTTGTCTACCTATCAAATTGTAGCACATTTTCTTGCCTTCATACCTCCACCCTTCTGTGTTGGATCTAAGATCATATTATTACAAATGTCATTGAAATGTTGTCTAATATATATATATATGGGATTTAAGAAAGCTTTGTTGACTTATATCAGCTTATGACAAACAAATTTTCCACTATTAGGTCAATCTTCTTCCTCTTCTAAAAGCAAATATTTGTAAATGAAAATCACAAATATAAATGCTAGTTACTGCCCAAAACAAAATTATTATGGCTTTACGTAATGGCTGTTTAAGTTATCAAATCACTGTCCTGATAGAGCAGGAGATTGGACTTGTCTCAAGTCCCCTGAGAACTCTTCCAGGAGAAATTATCCTATGATCCTAAAATTTTCTGTTTTGTCAAGGCCTTGAATATTTACTCTGTTTCATTGTCTCTCTCGTGTCCATGGCCCCTGCATTTCATTTGGTTTAATTATAATACTAAATAAAAAACTTACTAAAACTTTCTACTTAAAAAAACCCAGGAATCTATTTAAAGTTCCAGAAATCTTAGCTGACTCCATTGAAGAGGCCCATAATATACAACATTCTTTGCCCTGCAAACTGAAGAATGCAGGGCTTTCTGAATTTATCTGTGGAGGGTCAGACTAATCTATTTAACCTACACAATATACACTGTCAGTAAAAGTGGAAATGCAGTAAAATGAGGATTTGTGTGCACTTTCTGAAGCCTACTATCACCCTAATAGCTGAAAGTTCCCCTGATTTCATTTTTTTTATTTATGTCTGACTAATAATTTTGACCCTGTATTGAAGGGGATGGGTTTCTGATAGCTGACATTTTCAGCATAGTTCACAGAACAGCAGTTATGTAGAGGTGACTGTGTTACCAAGAAAAATGTCTAAAGACACAGTGCTGTCTCAATTAATGAAAATATTTGCATAATATGGAATTACTTTGTCAGAGCAAGAGAAGCCAGATCAAGCTCACTTCCAACAGTAGACAAATGTGCTCCCAGTTGACACAGATGTGCCAGTGGAAGTGATTACTTCCAGTTCTGCATGATTTCCAGGAGAACAGGAAGTCTCTTTCATTTGCTTCAGGCAAAAATCAGACAGGCTTCCCTAAACAGTGCATAATGGTGGCTCCAGCTTGTCTGAGTGCTCTTGCCTGAAGCATATTACAAGGTATACTTGCAAACTAAGCTCCTGACAGATCAGTGGTGGCAATGATTTCCAGCAGGGCTCTGGGGGACAGCAGCTAGAATACTGATTTATTATCATGACTTGGTCTAGAAGAAACCATCCTTGGATTGATTAAATTCTAAGTTAATAAGTTAAAAATTTCCTTTTCTGGAAATACAAAAAGTTGTCTTGCGAGGATCTTTTTCTCCATAATCTTCTCTGAGTTATGTGGTAAGATTTGCTTGTTCTTCCATATTTTGCTCTATTGTTTCAAATACTGTAGGAAAAGACTGTCAAATTAATTTATTTTAAAACTTCTTCTGGAATTGTTTCACACCGTAAAAAGTGAAAAAACCCCAACCTCCAAAAAGCAACAGAAAACTTCTCACATCCTCCTCGTTCACCTCACTTAACTCCTAAACCTCAAGTGTGTTACTATAAAGGAAAGTATTTTTTAAAGTTTTAAATTGTCTTCTGATGTTATCACTTGTCTGAATTCCCATGCTGATATAACTGTATGAAAATCAATTCATCTGTGTCATCTTGGATTCCATTGTAATTTACTTTCTAAGATTAGATATTGCTTCCAAAATGTATAATCCTGAGATTGTTTTAACGATTCTTTGCTTATCTGTTGGTAACATGACCAAACTTTGTAAAATGTTTTGCTATCTCTCAGATGAAATAAAAAAGTCTTCTTTTCCCCCCTTTAGACAAGTATGTGAAAGCAAATAGTAAAATTTACTAACAGATGGACTCAGAAAAGCCTCAGAGAAGGAATTCAGAAGGCTGTAGGTTAGGCTGTTGTTTTGTGAAATACTCAATACGGGTTTATAGCTAAAGAAACTCTAGTCATTCTTCAAGACAAAGTATCATGAATGGATATGAGATCCTGGGGGTCGGTATAAGACACCCAAAAGATTGGTTCAGTAAAGAGAAAAATCCACGCTGAGGGGGGTGGTGGTAAATGAACAACAAAGCATGGTGCTTATGTCTTCCTGTGACTGCTGAACTTGCTTAGACCTGTAAAACAGAAGTCTATTTTAGGTGCAGATTAAATCACACTAGTCTGAGATGCTGGAACAATGCTTCTTGCTGCACAGCAATGTTAAGTATGATTACTAGGGGGAAGATTTACATGCACAGTCAGATCTTCAGGCAAAACTGTTATACAAACTAAGACTAACTATGGATCTGGTTTTAGCTCCCAAAACCAAAACAGTGGCTGCCTGCAAATTCCTGTTGAGTGTTGAAATGGATTAGTCAGAAAAAAACCCAAAACCAAAACACATTAGAAGCTGAAAAAGCGAAATTTTTATCTTCAACATAGTGATTATTTTTCCCTCAAATTAAAAAAAAAGGCTATACTTGTGCTGCAATGTTCAATTGAAAAAATTTTGTTGCACTAGAAAGAAATGCCTCTGTTTCTGGTTGCCATCACAATAAAGAAATCATTAAATTTTGCTTGCTACAAATATTTCATTTTCAGTATTGTTGTTAGCCAAGAAATTGGCAGAATCATTACAGCTGTAATGTGGATTCTCTGTATCCTGGTTTACTTCAACCCCTGGAATTTCTTCTGCTTCATACAATGAAGCACAGGGCAGAGCATGCAGTAAGGATGCCCTGTGTGTTTTCATCTCCCAGCTATTTGGGACCGAGTTCATCATTAGATGAAAATTTCACAATAACTGTGTCTGGGAAAGGTGACCCAGAGAAAAGTAAACTTGAATCAGGCACCTAATTATTATCCAAAATGGAAATGTAAGCTGTTTCTAAAAGGCCTTGTCACTTGAGATAAAACATATAACTGATTCAAAAGATAAGACAGCAATGCAGGGAGCTACAGGGCCACGGAATGATATGATCTGAGCACTGACAAAGGAATATTATTTTAGTGACAGTTGCCAGATGAAGGTGAGGGCTGCAATAACAGAAACAAAAGGTTATACAGTAAGTCACTGCAGTAGTCAAGGTAACAAAATTTGACATGCCCAGCAATTTGCCTATCATGCTGAAGTGTTGTATTTACTCATAGAAGAGAAAAAAAAGAAAAAAAAAAAGAAAAAGCTGTATGGTGGCAAAGAAAATCATAACCCAATCATTCATGGTAACCTTCAACCTGCATGTGTCTGTTTAATTACTGATAAAAGCTTTAGAGCTGGTACAATCCTGGTCAGTCTCAGAAAAAGCTTTTTATTCAGTACTTGGTGAACTATTTCTAAAAGCCTGAATGCTATGAGAATTAATGAATCTTGAAAGAACTGGTTTGGATCTCATTTGATAGACAGAAAATCTATTCTGACTAGGAACTTGCATCCAAATAATCTTCTGTCACAGCTATTAGAGGATTGCCTCAAATTCTCTCCTATAAATACTCCTGTTATTCCTCAGCACTCTCCAGGCAGCTAACCAGAAGGATAGCCAGAATATCTTTCAAAATTTGTTCTTTTAATACCTTTTCTAAAGAATAAAGAAAAATTCCCCCTCCTCCATATGAAAACTGTAACCCAAATATGCAAGTTAATTCAGTTAGATGAGACAGGTAATGCATTTTCCATAACAGCAAACATTCAGTGGACACCTTCCTGATTAGTAATATTTGATAGCTGTAGTATACAACTTGTAAATATTCACAGAGGAATGAACAAAGGTTATGGCTATCTTATGAAACTCAGGGATTGGGAGAGCCCAGAAAGTGCTTGATCCACTGTGGCATAGTATCACTTTCCAATGTCCTGAGCTTGTTGATTGCCTAAAGAGGACCCCCAAGGGTTTACAGTTCAGGACCCTCCAATTATTTTCTGCAGAGTAATTTCAGAATGACTTTAGCTAAGAAAAGAAGAAAAAAGAAATTTAAAAAGTCTGTGTTATTGATATTATAATCATTATTTCTATAATATTGATCAGCAAAAGACATAGGTTGACACGAAGTCTGAAGCCCCTTTTCAATTTAAAAAACCAGCTGTTAAATGATTTTACATTCATGAAGATTGACTTCTTAAGAAATTTTTTTTGAATATGCATCAACAGTACCTACTGATATTTCATTATTTAATATTTCAATATTCTGCTACCTCAGCTTTTAAAAAGCCTTCCCATGTAATAAGGTTGTTTCAGTACAATAGTTTCTTTCTCCACTAACCACATATTTGTCGAATTCTCAAGGCAATTCTCAGCCTCGTCCTGCACATATATAGTATGATTGTGCCAAAAGAGGATTCTTGTTCTTACTACATTACTTGCTAATGCAGATATATTCTGCATTGCCATATTCCTTGCAGCATGACTAAGGTGTAATTCCACTAAGAAATTTGTGGTTTATTATTATTTCAATTTATTTGTTATTATCATTTTCCTGTAAAGACATTTTGTTATTATCATTTTCCTGTAAATTTTTTCCTGTAAAATGTTCAGTTTTACTTTTGATCATTGTTCCTTTTAGCTTTCATTCTTTTTTTGTAGATTTCATGAGAGTAGACAAAATTTGGATGGTAAATGTGATAGTAAACCCCTCTGAACAAGAATTATTCGTACCAATACATAGATTTTTATCTCGCCAACTCACTATGCCCTTATTTCCAGAGTAGATGCTTTGGCCTCCTCCTTTTTTATGTATTTTTCCTCCTTTCTTTCTTTTCCATGCTTTTGCTGATACTTCCATCATTATTAAAGCTATTACGTCTTATACCATTGTAGAGGAAATTATGATTTCTTTGAAATAAATGTAGAAATAATAAAAAAAAATTCACAAGAAATTTTGTTTAAAGTATGGAAATATTCCCTGTCTGGGTAGTTTAACTGTAACCACCAAATAAGTATTTGACAAAAAAATTTAATATCACAAATTTCATTTAAATATGTTTAGTGAATACAGTTTTATTTACATTAATAATTTTGTTTGTAAAACTCTATGGGTTAGAATCCCCCGTGAAAATATAGAAAATTTACCCACATTAATAAACTTCCTGGAATTTTACCAGCACTTCACTAAAATACCCCATGAACTGAAAGTAATTTTGACTTAAACATATGCAAGTTATTAATGTATACTATAAGATACAGAGATATACCAATGTCAAGAAAACCAGTATTAATCAACATGTCTAGCAAAACAATTAAAAAATACTTTAGCACAGAAGGAACAGCCATTAGAAACTTGTCCTCATCCAACATGACGTGTGAATTTGTAAAGCAGAGAGCAGGAATCTCTGCATGTACTGCACTGAAAATGAAGCAAGACAAAAGAGAAATCCTGCAGACCTGTTCACAGATGAGGAACATTTGAAGTGTATCACACACCACATCTGGTGGAGAATACAAGCTGTCTGGACATGTCACAGATCTCTAAGGCAGCAAAACTATTCTTGGTGTGCAGTGGGCATTACCTTAGAAAGTCTTTCAATTACTGTAATAGGTTTCAGGCAGTGAGAATACTCTTTCTACAAATAGATATGTGATTTCTAGATCTGAAACTTTTGCATTTGAATTTGCTCACGAAATCAGTTTCTAGTGATTACATGAAGAGCAGTGATAGTTGTTCTGGAGTGATAATGCATTCAGATATAATTTCACAGGACCATAGTGAAATTCATTACTTCAAGCCAGGTAAAAAGTAATTTAGATGTGCAAACAACAGGCTATTTAAAGCAATGAATAGCTCAAAATTTAAAAAAAAAAAAATCACCAGCATATGCATTACCTAAGAGCAGAGTTAGATCTAATGATCTTAATTTGGAATTAAAAAACAATTTTATAACTATTCCTCAAACTTTAGCACTAATTTATTACTCATCAAGCACTTGTGAAATACCCCAAAGTCAGCTTGCAATGGTGATCTAATTTCCTGAGGTGCTGGGCCAAGTCCATTATGTAGTGTCATCAGCGTAGAGATGACATCTGCTATCTAGACAGTAACTGCCTCTGCAGCTATCAGTGCCTCAAAATGTGTGTGTGTGGAAGAGAAGGGACGAAGACAACAGGCCAAATGACTTATGATTTTTCATTTGCATGGTAAATCAGTTGAAGTTAATTTGATATTGTAAATGACAATCTACTTCTTAGCAATTCTACCAGTCACTGAACATCCGCTAAGAGTTGATGTAGAACATTTGGGGTCCAAAATGACTTTTTGGAAAAGCTGCAAATATCATTCCTGTATTCATGCAGAACTAGTAAGTGATGGATCCCGAGATGCTTGAATAAAGTCCAACGAACTCTTTTATAAAAACCTGAGTTTTGACTTTTTGCTCACTCACCTGCTTCGTGTTTAGCTTGAACAATAATAAGATTAGGAACCTATCATTTCAGCCAAGATGACAAACTCTGATATTTGGGTTCTGTGAGCCCATATTAGCTAAAGACTCCCGCAGTGAGCAGACTAGATGGCACAACAGAAGCCTGGAAGTTTTGTAGAAAGGCATTGAGAGATTGAGGACTGTATAGCAGCTGGCTCTTCAGAATATGCGTCTGAAGAAGAAGAAAATAAAATATACCAGATGGCAGTGGAGGCTCCACAGCAAGAGACACAGATAACGAATTTTGATTAGACTAGGGCTTATCATTACTCAGTCCTCTCTGTGACTGAAATAGAAACAATGTTTGTTTTCAGACAAATTCAAGATTAGTAACTCAGCTTTTATGCAATCCATAACTCTTTATAGGAAGTTTTAGCTACTGCAGGTCCATATTTATTTCCACTGTAACAGATACATATTAGGTACAGACTCTGCAGAGTAAGACCTATGACTCTAAAAGGAACATGCAGGTATATCTCTTCTTCTTCTTTACCTTGGTGACAGCTCCCCAAAACAGTATCAAGGATCTGAACTCAGTTTCCTAAAGTCTCATTTTTGCTGAGCATGGTGCAGCGTTGTGTTGGGTCACAAAGCACACTGCAATCCTCTGCAAGGCATGCCTCTAATGAAGAAGACACATGAGGAAGGAAGCAGATTTGTGTTTCAAGTTCAGCAAAAAATCTACAAATCTATGTATAGTCACAAACATCAAACAAGTTGAGAGAAAACAAAAATAAAAGAAGCAGAGGGTAAAAATCTTTAAGATTTTATCTATTTATTAAACAGGTAAGGTGATAAAGCAATTTTGCTGTTTATGTTTGAGCTGTATGTTGTGAAAAGTGATATTCAGGTGGTGGATTTCTATGAAGACATCACAGAAGTACTCCGGGTTCTTGTCTAAATTGTTTTGTTGGTAGTTGAACATGTAAGGATGAAATTTTGCCTCATCTTACCACTAGTAAAACCCCTGTTTCATTGCAAAGAAACTACATTTCATCTTGGATGTAAGATACTCCCTTAATTATCCATAGTTTTACTTGGTAATTGAGCCCCATGTTTCCAAATCAATCTAACATTTTCAATTAGCACCTTTTGAGTTACATAAAAACACTGTCAGTTGAATAATCAGCAGTTTTGTTCTCTATTTTTGCAATGAAAGCAGACCTTCTAAAGGTAAATGTTATGTTTTTCAGTCAGTATTAGACAGAGAGACTACATTTTTTTGACAGTAACTAAAAAATGACAGTAGCATAGAGGTAATCAACAATTTTTCTGTCTCTTAATCTCCTAGAAGGTATGCACTTATCATAGAAATGTCAAAAATGTACTTACAAAACATGACCAGAACTCTAAGGCAACGGGATCAATTCAATACTTTTCTTGTTTATAATACATCAGATAAACCCATGTTAAATGATTTTGGGTCAAAACATTTTAAAAACTGACAGCATTCCTTGTTGTTATTATTGTTCTAATTCTTTTTTAAAGAGAGCTGGCTCGGTAAAAGGTATTGTAAAAAAGCCAGATCCATATGGTTGTGTTTTTTTTGAAGACAGTTTATAAAAAACTATATTCGGCCAGTGCAATCTGCTTTATGTATTTAGAAATGTTTTAATTTTAAGAAGTGTTGTATAACTCAGGATAGTTCCAAATGTGGCAGATAAGCAAAGGAATTAATGTTTGGATCTGCATATTTTGTGTATTTACTCCAACTTTTGAAATATCAAGTGCTAGTACTAATCTTAACCCTTTCAGAGTGAAAAATATGCAGGTTTTGAAATTTTTGCTTTGTGATTTTGATTCTTCTCTCCTCATTATTATACAAACCAATGTACATCTTCTAATTAGAAAAATGAACCAAATGAAGTTCTTAGAAACCTCTCAAACATCGATGAGAAAGACATCATTTGGTTTATGAGACATTCCTAGACCATGCCTGGAGTCAGGCTGCCCCTGTTAAAAATATACCACTGTGTCCAGCCTGGACTGCACTTATCCGGGTGCAGAACCCACGCTGACAACAGGGGTCATGGGATCCTAATTTCAGGTCAGGTTTTGCTTGTGAGGCAGGATCCACCTCTCTGTTTTTGCCAATGGCATGTTCAATCTCATTAGGAGGGCTTTGTAAGAATAACGGGTGGCAGGGGAAGAGTACCCAGCCGTTCTGAGAGGGAGGGAAAAACAAGATCATAGTTCATAGAGCAGCCCAAGTTGCAAGGGATAAATATCTTGAAATATCTTCTATTCCAACCTTTCATAAACAAGGAAGTCTAGACAAGAATATCTAGCATCCTGTCCAGTTGAGTCTTGAAAATCCCAAGTGATGGGCACTCCACCACATTCCTGTGAAGGCTGTCCCAGTAAATGATTGTTCTCACTGTAAAATAAATTCTTTCTTATACTAAGATGAGCAAAGGATATGGGGGAATACATCAAGAGGTGGTGACAAAATCAACAAAATGGGATAACATTGAAGTGACCTCTAGAACTTAACATATCAGCAACAAAATGTCTACAAGGAGCCATCAGGGAAAATTTTGCCAAGCCCTCTCCAGCAACTCATCATGCTGGGGTGTTTCTCTTAAGGGCACATCAATGCTCAGGGGAATAAACCCAAGTTATTACCTTGTTAAGAAAAGTTAAAGATGAGTTAAGACATATGTGTATAGTTGCAGAGCTACAATCTTGGGGTCATGGAGATAAGGTGGGATGGTTCCCATGACTTGAATCTTGCAGAGAAGGGATATAGATTCATTAGAAAGAACAGGAAAGGCAGTGGAGGAGGAAGTGGTGCCTTTTATGTGGCAGACCAGCTGGAGCCCATGAAGCTCTCTCTGGGGATGGATGAGGAATCAACAAACAGGCATGGATGAGAATTAAAGGGAAGACAGATAATGACAACATTATAGAAAATATCTGCTATAGGCCTAACCAGGAAGAACAAGCAGATCAGATCCTCTACAGACAGATAACATTCACAGACACTCAACCTCATGGGGAATTCAACCACCCTGATATCTGATGGAGGTACAACAGCAGTCCAGGTTGTCCCTGGAGTCCTTCAATAACTTCCTTCTCTAAGTGATAGAGGATCTGATAAGAAGCTGTGGCCCAGATTAGAAAGGTGTGGAGACAGCCATGTTAGTGCTATATCATGATCCCCTGGGCATTCCTTTTGTAGCCCCAGTGTCCCAGAACCTCAATTTCCCCCAGAAAGAACATAATTCCTGTAGTGTTTGCCTTGTAGTTCAGAGAGTTAAGATATGTGGAAGAGCAGTTGCCTGTAGTAACTGGGATAGAAGAACTCTTGAGCCTTCACCACCACATTGGTTGTCAGTGGATCTCCTGTCTAATTTTTGAGGGAAGTTCAGTCTAATGAGCTGAGTGAGCTGGTTTATATCACTGGGAGGTCGCTCTTAGTAATCTTTTGTTGGTCATGGACGTTGGGAGAAGTGACCAAAGACCACAAGAAAATGAACAAAACTCCTGGCTCCAAGGAGGGCAGTAAGGAGACCCAAGGAACTACAAGCTTTTCAGCCTTAACTCAATCTCCAGAATGGTGGTGAGCCAGCTAATCCTGGAAAGAATTTCTAGGCCAAGTAAGGATAATAAAATAATCAGGAGTAGCCAGAACGGATTAAACAAGAAGAAGTCATGTTTGACCACCTTAACAAACTTCTACACCAAAATGACTGGCTTGGTGTATGAGGGAAGAGCAGTGAATATTGTGTGCCTGGAATTCAGAAAGGCCTTTGACACTGCCTCCTATAAGGTCACCACAGATAAGCTGTTATATATGGGTTGCATGAGAGGACCCTGAGGTAGATTGAAAACTGACTGAATGGTCAGACCCAGACTGTGGTGATCAGCAGTGCAAAGTGTACTTGGAGGCCACTGATTACCTGAGTTGCCCAGGGATCTCTCCTGAGCTCAGTCCTGGTCAAGATCTTTAATCATCTAGGTAATGGGGAAGTGTGTGTTCTCAGCAAGACTTCAGAGTGCACTAAACTGGGAGGAGTGACTTTAAGGCCAGAGGGTCATGCTGGCATCCAGAGGGATCAGTTTTTTACTAATTTGATGCTAGAACACTATTTAAGTTCAGTCTGTAGTCATATAAAATTCTTTCCCTTTATTGCCATCTCTTAAAAATCCAACGTTTATGACTGCACCAGATTAGACTAGATGAGTGTCCTCAGAATGGAAACCATCAGCTTAATACCTCTGTGCTCACCAGACTTTTTTTTCCTAATAGATCTCAGAGCTTCTTTAATGATCAGCAAAGTTTTTTTCCAGTTTTAGACCCTGTCTGGCTAGCAATATATGAATTTGTCTGCTGGCACAGGGAAGTGTACAGATTCCAGGCATTCGAAAGACCACCTGTTGTTTCAGGACTAAAAATCTGTCTTGAAACAATATAATTTCTCTGAATCATATTTCACAGGATTTCCCCCCATGTTTCTGCTTTTATTTTTCTGGATTTTAATTCATATTGACAATTCAAGGGAGAGAACAATTTTTTTCAGGAGTGGACATTTTTATTTTGATCTTCTGAGCTTATCTGTGAATACAACTGAAAAATACCCAAAAAATCTGAAAATAAATTATTTGTAAGACATTCTATGAGAAGAAATCACTAAAATTCAGTTTCTATAGAGAAAGTTGCCATGTTCTTACAATGGGAAGCTTGGATTTGAATTATTTTTAAGGTTAAATACATCTGGAAGCAACACTAAGCCTTACCAAGCCAGAAATAATCTCTCTTTGTATCCTTTAGCATGTTTTTCTTAAGCAAAACGTTTATATGATCACAGTGCCTGTATCTGTCAATCCTCCTCTGCTAGCACTGAAATCATCAACCAGCTTTCAAGTCCATTGAAAATAACAGATGAGGTCTTAAAGAGACAAAATTTCCTCAGGTTTCATGAATACCATTAATAATACATTGGCGTTTCTTCCATCAGCACTTTCAGATAAAAGTAGAAAAGCAGTTATAACTGATCGCCTCACCTGCTCCAAGAGCGAGGAGCCACCTGGCCAATCTCAGAAAATACTTACTGGGAACCTGTAAATCAACCAGGGCAGGTGCCCTCTCTGACCCAGGAAAATAAACAGGGGATTGGAGCAAGCAATAGGTGCTCTGAATATGGACATGAAGGGAGCTGAGAATGGGTGGATGGAGGTGAACACAGAGGGGAACAGGGCTAGTCACAGCTTGCTAGAAACAATTTTGTAGACGACTAGGTGCCATTAATTCTAATTTTTTCAGGATCACCATGATTGTGTGAGGGTTTTTAACTGTGTTTGTAAGTCTTAATTGTCATTAAATAATTGTTCACCATTTCATTGTTTTACTCTATGCTTATTTTAATACACTTTTATAATTTAGTGATAAGTTGACTAGTTTCAAAGAATTTTTGTTATCATAAACATAAATATAACTAGAAATACATAGGGTTTGGCGAGAGTAAAACCAGCAATTCAGAAGTCTGTTTCTCTGCTCTTGTGTAGGAGATGAAAAGGAGGGAAAGAAAAAAAAAGTCTGATGTTTTTAAACTGTGCTTAGCAGATATATCTCTAAATCACTTAATCTTATTAAGTACCTTGTTATCCTCATTTTTTTCCCCAAATAAAAATCAGTGTCATGGCACCCCTGGTGCAAACCAGCTCCAAATCAAAGACTACCTGCTGAGCTGTGAATGCTGGGCTTTCATGAACAAAGCAGGGTTCTGTTTTCCTTCCTTCTGAAGGGAAAAGGGATGAATAACATTCGTTTTGGATTCCTTTTACTCTTGGTTACCTCTGTGCATGAGTTTACACTATGCATGGCACACACAAGCTAAGGCTTCTAAGAGAAAATTAATAGACCTCAGCTGTGTAGTAGAAAACATTTAATCTTGCAACGTTTGAGGGGAGAAAATTTCAGTGTAAATGCGAGGGATCCACTTGGAAAAAAAAGCTGCATTTATTACATAGGGTGAAATTCATAGCAGGAAGTCTCTGCCCTACAGGGGATTGAGATTGCCTACAAAAACTTTTATGATTTCCTTCAGCAAGAGTAGAGTTAAACCAATGTTGAGTCCACCAATTTTATATATTTCTCCATTTGGCTTTTAAGATTTCATACTACAGCCCACATGCTTAGAGCAAAATCTCTGTGCACTGACTGCTCTTCCTATCTGTCCTATGACTTTGTGTTGCTGTTTATCACTGTGCTGTATGAAGTCTTTGCTGTAGTAATAGCAAAGTCCTTAACAGGTGATGAGGTCCCATGGAAGGAAGTGCATCAAATACTGCATTGGGCAGTGTAGCGTGCGGGTGGGGTGGCTNTGTGCATCAGTGTGGTTTATGCCCATCAAGTAAAATGAGTTGGTGCATCCACCACACAGAGGATTACTGTCGAATCTGAACAGAGGAGTGGGTTGGTATTTCAAGATAATTATTTCAGATTATGGGAAAAGCAAATAATGGGGGAATATGTGTCAGAATGTATCTGTTTGCCATTCTAAGCTACAAAATGCGGAAAGATGTAAAAGTGTTCTCCTGTTCTCTTTCTTGAGCTGGAAAACCAGAAGGAGAAACTACAAAAGGAGAACTTACCTAGTGGGAAAGTAATTTACCTCCATTTACATCAAATTCTTACTGTGAACATACACAGCTTTATTTTATTTCAAAATGCTGTTTGTCCAGCAACAACTATATGTAAGACTTTATGAGTTACTTTGCTGCTGTTGTCAGGCCAGTTCTCTTTCTCAGTGGTTTTACTGGAGGAAGGAAACAGTAGCACTTTTTCTCAGCTCTACTTGTGTGTCAGGTATCGTCTGTTTCTTACAAAGAGAGATTAGGCAATTCCCACTTCAAAATTTCATACTCTTGCATTTAATAAGGATCAAATTTCAAGGGGTTTCTTCCTTGTGATATAAAGAATATCTGAGATTACGGAGCAGCACATTGTAATGTGGTCCCAGCTCAGATTCCTTCTTGGTTGTATTTCTGGTAATTAAGAAGATTATAGTTACCAGACTCCTTCAGACTATCTCCTGCTGTGTTTCTTTAATATTTTCAGCACATTTCTTGTCCATAAATACAGCGAGAGGGAAAAAAATCAGTGCTCCCATCAGGTTTTTTCAAATAAATGTTAACAAATATCCATACACACTTATGGATGTTGTGTCCTCATATCTCTCACAAGTGTAATGTTCTGTCAAACATTTTAAATTCTTTTGATTGGTGATAGCAGATTGCAACCCAGTGATTAGACATATAGCAAAGAAAAGAATAAGAATTAAAAAAAAGCTGTTATTTATTTATTATTACTACTGCTATTATTAAAATATCCCAAACTGTAAAGATGCTTGTCTTTGGACTGTACTTGTAAT
This sequence comes from Grantiella picta, assembly GCA_013397955.1. Classification (NCBI taxonomy): domain Eukaryota; kingdom Metazoa; phylum Chordata; class Aves; order Passeriformes; family Meliphagidae; genus Grantiella; species Grantiella picta. The sequence continues at coordinate 1,615,969 of VZRM01008322.1, forward strand.
ATATTCAGCAACATTTTCACTTCATTCACTAGTTTCATATCAACCCAAGTGGAAAGAAGAATAAGATTCAGTATCACATACTGAGTATGGCACAGATCAGAAATTTACAGGATCAACATGTGGGCTTAGACACTACTAAATATCCCAGGTTATTAATATCTTAACACCTTTATAGGCCTTTCATCTTAGCTGTTAGATCCTTGTGAGCTCATATGCATGAGTGGTTTCAGTCTTCTGGGTCCTGTGCATGCATTTGAAAACCGTGGCTTCAAAGAACTTGCTAAGAATCCATTGTGAGAAGAGGTGCCATGTCTGGCAATATGCCATAGACAGTAGCACACCTTGCCACGGGCTTTGGTGTTTTTATGAGTTTACTGTGACTTTAGGCACAAGCAGTTCCCACTGTTACATGTGGTTTGCTTGAAAGTCAAGCATCTTAGGGTTTGGTTTGATTTAGATGAAACTTTCCAAGGAACAAAATACATCTCTACGTTGCTAAATGCATCTATGACACCCAGTGGTCTTTGGTTCTCAGTGAACACAAGCAATGGCACACACAGACACTTCACAGAGCCAGATGCCTTTGTGGCAGATGATACACATCTATATAACACTTGATTCTGGTTCTGTGTCATGTGCAGTGCCCCCACAATTTTTTTTAGCCTGAGTGTGTCTCTGATATAATGAGAAACCTGTGTTTAGTCCCAGGGGGAGAGGCTTTTATAGCATGAAAACCAGGATGTCTATTGCTTGCCCCAAGGCAAGGCACATGAAGTTGTACTAATTGTGAAGAATCAGTGCTCACCAGGTAATGTTGAAGAATGTAACAAAGCAGAAAAAAAAACTAATCGTCTGCAGCCTTCATCCACTCTCTTAATTGAAAACAATTTCTACATAAAACTCACTCCTTAAGATGGATTTTGCGTCATGGGGAGCTGATTGATAGTACTCCAAAAGAGAGCTCAGTAACAAATTAACATTTATGCAGTGTTGAAGACTGAGGGATCAGGGGTGGGTTTTAACTCTGAAGCTAAATTATTTGACAAGACTGACAGACCTCAATTTTCCCACAAACTAGAACACTGATTTTAGGCCAGATTTATTTGTCAGACCAATATGTGCTCTTGCCTGGATTTTGAATATTTATTCCAAATGCACTAAATTTATACAAAGGAAGATTGAAAATTATTCTACTTAGGCCATTGAAAATATTCTGTTTGCTCATGAAGCATCTCCAGAAGAGTTTTTAAGTTTCCCAGGATTCTTTTCTTTTACCATTTTTCTTTCTTTATACGAGTCTCTAACATATATAGATAAGAAGCATTGCATATACTAGATATTATAATAACTCCTCACATGAGAGATGCCTGTAGAATTTACCTCTTCAGAAAAATATGCTTTTGGTGGGTTTTGTTTGTTTGTTTATTATTTTTGTAGTTTTGTTTCATTCTTTTGTTGTTGGGTATTTTTTAATTTTAATTAAGACATGAAATTACAGAGGGTGGAGTAGTGGAAGGATGTGAAGGCAAGCCAATGTGAATATATTTACCAGAAAAATACCTTTCAGCAAATCTTTAATCAGTTTAACAATGCTATCAATTAGTAAAGAATATTGATTAGGTAAATCAATGCAATTCTTGTTTAACAATCCAAATTTCTTCTCTGGTTATGTCCAGGTTCTGCTGGTATTAACATGCTACTGGTACTTGGTTTTCTTAATTTATATTCTCTAAATAAATGAAGGGAAATATGCATTAACATTGCTAGTGACATATATTTATATCTTTTGTTTCTGACTCATTCAAATATAGAAAAATGCTAGTCTCAGTCTTTCTCTTAACCACCTTCTACATAATTTGATTAATTATGCAGATTAGTATGTTTATTAGATGCTTGAATAAGGTTGTCAGGTTTCTAGAGTGTAAGTTTTATTTCAGTTCTGTTGGAATTGAAGGACACAAAAACAAACAACAAGTTTTATATCACAAAAAAAAATGGCAGGTGTTCATCTATATGTGTGTGGAAATTAATAGATAACCACTAAATAAATAATGTTATCAGCTTTGTGTTATGCAAAATTTCAGATTCCTATTCAATAAATTACAAACATATATTTAAATATTACTCTAGGGTCTTTGGGTGTTTCTGCCAGCTTTATGACTTTTCTATGGGGTCTTCTCTTTTTCTCTTCCTTCCACCCCCCAATAAATAGGGGATTTTATTTTTTGGGATTTTTTTCCTATTCACACACTAATGATAAAGTATATTTTCAAGCCAAAGCTAATTTTATTTTCAGATGTCTGTTTTTATTGTTTGCAATAGGGGATTTTTAATGTATTTTCATGGGGATTTTTTATGTATTTTCAGTCCTCAGAATTATTTTAAGCTTAAATATCAGATGGGACTTTCATCAATGTACCATTTTATTATACATCCTAGACTGTCAAAGAGAGAAAGTTTTGACTTTCACTTCAGAGAGGCCAAAGCTCCATGTAAATTTATTAATGAAAATGTTAAAATAGGCCTCATCAAACAAGGAACACTCCTCATCAAAACTTGAAACATTGTTATTCATCATTACTATGTTTTACAGCCCTGCAGTTAGATCCTGTCAATATGAAAGGGTAATTTTCCATTTGATTTTAATTAATGTTGAGAGTAAGATCATTTTCTAGCTTTGTAATAACATCAAAAAGCAATCAGACTTGTCTGGCAAGATTCAGTGCCTAAAAACCTATAGGGAAGGACCTTGAATATCCTCAGTCCTCCAGGTGACAGGGACAGACACATTCCCCTTATTCACAGTCAACTAAACAAGACTGTTCCACCTGGCATGTTATGAGCCTTTTCTGAAGGAGTAAAAGGCTTTGTGTCCTGTGTGAGCTCAAGAGGGAAGTGCTGAACACAAATCTTCAAAGGGCTTTTAGCAGAGTATCATGGCCTTTCTTTGCCCCTCAAAAGAGGGGCAAATGAGATGGTGATGAAGCATGTTAAACCTAAACCACACACTGCATCACCACCCAGAATCACATCTTCCTGCCATGAGACAGATTGGAAATCTCAGAGAGCATTCAAAAATTGTTAGCAAGGTTAAAAAACAATGAGTGATACAGATCTTTTAAAAAGGATATTAAACAGATATTTTTAGCAGGTGTTTAAGAAAAAAAAATTAGGAGCAAGACATTTCTATGAGAAACTTCTTTGGTTTAGCTAAAGACATGGTGATTGCAATTGCTCATTGATTAATTTTTGTTTCCTACATTCAAGCAGAATATTCTAACAAGGCTTTTTTTTTTCAGTGCATCCAAAACAACTATTTCCCATTATTTAAGTCAGAGCTAAGAATCCAAAAGCCTTTGAGGATCAGTGCTATAACACATCAAAAAGATTTATCTCCTAAGCCAATCACGGTCATGAACAAAACTCAATGGGAAGAAAGAAAACCAAAACCAACAAAACTGATAAAAACTACGAACGATTGGTAAAAGTTTCAAAATTATTTATCAGGGTTTTTTTAAACTATCAATTTTTCAATCACCTCAATAACTTTTATTAAAAAAAAATGGGCCAAGAGAGCAAGCAAAAGTAGCAGTTCCTCTCTCACATTTGCAGTGGAAATGAATTACTTATTTTAAATAAATTTTGAAAGAAATGTTAGAGAACACAGGCAATATAAAAGTATAGAAAATGTATCCATGAAAAATCGCTAGTTAAAAGGGAATAGGAAAATGGAGCATAGCTGTATGGCAATATGGGGAATATTTTTTTAAAAATTACAGGTTCTGTAAAATTATAAACTTTTTTTATTATGCAGACAAGAAAAGCAGTATCTTTTACTTAAAAAACTTAAATAACTGTGCTCCCAGAAATACCAACATATTATTAGAAGAACTAGCAATACAGCACTTCTCTATGCACACACATGCTTGGAGATGACACAAAACTGGGAGGAGTGGATGATACACTGATGGTCTTGATGTCATTCAGAGTGAGCTCAAAAGCTCAGAGAAATGGGCTGACAGGAACATCATGAAGTTCAACGATAGAAAATGGAAAGTCCTGCAACTGGGGAGGAACAGCTCCAGGCACTAATCTGTGTTGGGGACCACTCAGCTGGAAAGCAGCTTGGCAGAAAAGGACCTGGGGGTTGGGGTGGACACAAAGTTGAACATCTTCCAACAACATGTCTCTGCCACAAGAAAAAACTAATGGGGTACAGTAACAATTACCCAAAGTTTGATAGAAGTGATCTGTCCTCTCAGCCCTAGTGAGGCCACAGTTGGAGTTTTATGTCCAGTTCTGAGCAACCTGGTTCAAAACAGACATGGATAATAAATATTTTGATGCACAATATTTTTGCATTATTTGAGGTAATTTCAGCACTGGAAAAATAAAAATATCCCCATACTCTATACAGAAAGGTGCAATGCATATCCAGGAAATGCAGAAAATTTCAGTTAGATGGAAGAGAAACATTTTCATGGTGAGGTTGACCAAACACTGGAACAGGTTGCCCAGAAGGGTTGTGGAGTCTTCATCCTTGGAGATATCCAGAACCCAACAGGAAATGGCTGTATTTGGACTTGCTCTAGCTGGTGCTGCTTGAGCAGCATAGTTGAACTAGAAGATCTCCCAAGGTTCCTTCCCCCACCAGCTGTTCTTTGATTGTGTGTTTTTGCGATATATTTACGTGGTGACATCCATAGATTGTGGAAGAAAATGGTGTTCTTCATGAGCAAATAGAGCTAAACTATGAATCATGACTTTCATGTGGAAATTATTGTTTGGTTTTGTGCCTTGTATTCTGCAAATGATGCAAATGTTAATCTGCCTCTACGTTGAGTCATTGTCTAAGCGATGGCATTAAATACTATTACAGATTGTGAAGAAATATAACTGCCATTTGATTAATAATATCTCCATTGAAAACATATAATAACAACTGAAACTCCTAAACACTGAGGATGGGATTCTTATGAAGACATGAAATCTGCATTCAGTCACCCTAAATTTCCTTTAGAGTAAACAGAAAAAAAGTAAATGGGATATGAGTCCCCTGATAAATTTTAGAAGTTTACTTTAGAGCAAGATGAATTACTGTTTTTAAGAGCCTCAAGAGACTCCAGGATGCAAACAACTTGTGGTTTAAAATCATCTTATAATTAACAGTGCCAAGAGCCCTACTTCTCACTCCACAACACTTAGATTTGGAAAGAACAAAAAAAATTGAGGTGCTGATCTTCCAAAGTACTTATCTTTCATGATCATGATGAATATGCAGAGTTAGCCAAATACTATTAAATCTCTAATGAAAATGTAATCAAGATTTTAGAAAATGGAACTAAATCAAATTATTTGAATTATTGGAAGAAAGCTATAGAGATCACCTTTTCTATTTAAGATATGTTTATATATAACCTGGCAATTGTTTATTAGGGTGCATATTTACATAAAATGTTCCAATGGTAATAATTAATCCCTCATTTTTGTAGACAGAGATCACATCTAGCATTTTCTCTTTTTGATCTCCCAGATTGCCCTTTTCCTCTTATCTAGAGGTAATAAGAGTTGTGTGAAAGAAAACCTAGTTCTCAGAGTTTGGACTTCTGGGTTTTTTTCTATTTATGGGTGACCTTTTTTTCTTCTTTTTCATTACATTCCTTCAGTAAAAGCCATGTTATTATTCCCATTATTTCTGACCTCCAGTCCTGGGCTTGTATTAGACCACCACTCCTGAATTATTTCTTCTACCGGAACAGTCACGTTTTCTGCTATCAGAAGGAATCCACTGAAGGATTTGGGTATTGCAATGCCATACTCAAAGGGTCCTGAACTCCTGGGATGGATTCTGAGTTAGGTGATTAGACCCCTTATGGTTTACATGAAGCCTAGGGAATGTAAAGGGAAAAAAAATGAGTGTAAGTGTAATGAATGGAAGGCATAGCTCATCAAAGCAATAAGGAATGCTGATGACAAAAATGTGTATTAGATCCTACCTTTCCCTGTGTCTCAAAATCAAACTTCAGGCTGTGGAAAGCCACCTGATATCTTTGCTTGGAATTTGCATTTCCAAAACACTCTGTGGAATTAGATACTTGAATCTTTCAGAAATAGAAACAAAGATTATGCTTCTCTTTTGACACACTGGCATGGCTAGAGAAGAAAAACAGCCCTATGTTTTTAATTTAACAGTATCTCCTTCACCTTAAATGGGAGAGACCTCAGTTCATCTCTCTGAGAGGCCTTAAAGTCACCTTTCTTTCCATCCGCCAAGTAGCCAACAGCAATTGGAAGCTGTATGTATGTTTAACAGCAGTGTTAGAATAAAGGAGAGAATGCATTTCTCTTGTTCCAACTGCAATATTTTGTAGGAAGTATTAAAGATTCATAGGGTCAAAAGTAAAAAAGAGCAAGCCCTACTTCATAAGCACGTGTCAAAAGGAAGGAGGGCAAGAAAGTAGCAGAAATACTGAACTGGATACCAACGTCTCCTTACAAAGCTGTTTACTTTTTTAATCCAATTTGTTAGTGAAACATTAAATCAATTCCTATTGGATTGTAAGTGGACCATGTGGCTGTAGCTATGGTTAAATCCAATGGAGGATAAATGTGTTCATGGGTATTAGAAAAGATTATGTTGCTCCTGAAATCAAGAATAGTGAAAAATTAATAAATAAATAAATAAATAAATAAAAAACCTAACCAAAACCTCATGTAACAAAACTCTTCCACTAATTTTCAAAATAATAAATCTCTTTGCACCAAATTCAAGAATTTGAAAACGTGTCTATTCTTGCATGTCACTAAAAACCTGCAAAATTTTGTGGAAAGGGAGGTCTCTGAAAGCTTTTATTCTACATGATTGCATCCTCACAGTTCTGTCACCGAACGGATTGAATAAAAATCTGTTCCTAGAGAGACTCTCTCATTCCATGCCAGGTCTGCACATGCTGTCTTTCTTGAGATTTCTCTTTCAAGATCTGCGATCTTTTGCAAACAAAATCTCCATCAACAGGAGAAAGAGGCCTCTCTCTCCTGTGCTTCTGGCACTACCTCAGCCTGAACCCAAGAGTGCAACAAAACTGCAATGTTGAACAAGGAGAGAGGTAGGAGAGACAGCTTAGACCGTGGGCAAAAATAGGATTGAAAGAAGGCAAACTGCTCTAGACAAAAAACTTCCACAAAGGTATTATGTGAAATAAAAGGAATTCCTAAAGACCTACTTATGTTGTCAGCTGCTGTTAATGAATAGCACAGTTATAAACACAGAAGGCTGATGGCCAGGAGGAGGTTGTCTGCTGTAGACTCAGATCAATATGATGCAAGCCAAATACAATATGTATGTCCAGGAGATAGACATCTGAGTCAAATAAAATACAACCTGTGAACTCTGAAGGTTCTAATGTAATTTTCAGCAGGAAAACTGGCACCAATGCCCTGGAAACTTAACACAGATACCTTGGAAGAATTTGGCCTTATGTAAATGGAATCCACATTTGTAAGGAAGCCTGCTGGAAGGAAAGACTTTAACTCCTTTACGAATGAATGTAATGTTTTATGACTTGTGACAAGTGCAAAATCACATCCATTGCATTCAGGCCACTTATTTAAATCAAAGATGTTAAAGTTAGTGCTGCATCATTTAATGAAAAGTGTTAAACAAAAAGGTTAACTAATCCTGAGTAGGTCATGGAGTTAATAACCTAAGAATACTCATTGAATTAGCTTTCCAAATTTATCATGTCATCCCCTCAGTAAAATTTCAAAGTAAAGATAATGAGGCTGTGGGGAAGAATAACAGATGTGGAGTATTAGAAGCTGGTAAATTGCATTTCATGCACTCATAGAGTTAAACATAAAGGGACTAAACCATCACACTTATTGACTTCTACATAGCTCCTTGTTAGAGCAATAGCTTCAGCTAGGCTAACAACCTTGAAATGTTTTTTAAAAAAATCTTGTTTTCTACCTCATGGGATACATGAACCCTTGAAGTAACTAAAATTATAAACAAGCTTACAAAGTGGTCAAAATCAAGTAGAGACTCAATTTTCATTTTCCTCTCCTTTCAAATAGTCTTTCTCATAAAAAGTAGGTTAAAAATTCTGTGGGCATTTTTGTGAAGTTTTGAATTTCTGAGCTAATACCCATATAGCTGCAACCTATGTACAAAGCTCTTGCTTTTGAGTTCCATCCTATACTATGCTTCTTCTGCATCTGTTCCTCAGATGCTCATGGCTGAAAAGCATCTGGTACTCAAAGCTTGAAACCAAGGGAAGTCCTTCTACAGCTTTGGTAACTGGCAAAACTTTCAAGACAATAAACGAAACTAGAAGATGTAAATGAATGTAGAACAGAAATAAAAATGCTAGCATTTATCATATCATTATTTTAAGATTATATCAGACTGTAAAGATTAAAAACTTGAGGGAAAGACCTGGAAGAAGGAAATGTTTGATTAGCATGAAAGATCAACAGTGTAACTCCAAATATGAGAAACATTTTAGGTGTCATTGTGGGTTGCCAAATAAGGCTGAACTCAACGTTAGATATCTGGTCACAATTGTGGAGCTCATTTTACGCTTTTAATTTCAATGCCACAAAAATTGGGCAGAAATATTCACCCATTTATGTCCCAGTGATAATCTTTGGAATGGAAGTCAAACATACTTTCCCATTAAGTGTTAACAGAGAGTTAAGAGCCATCAATGAACACATGGTAACTCACTGCATCCATTTTTAACCCACGGGAGATGAAAAGTCACTCACCACAGATCAACAGTTTTCTACTCTGAGCAAAGCTGAGTGAATTACCTGATATTTGCAAAACATAGGAGCACGCAAAAGGAGAATCATGGCAGCTTATCAGCCAAGCAGTAAGTTGGCTGTTTTACAGTAACTTGCCTGTCAGCTCGAGCCTTTAAATTACTGTATGCTTTGAATACAGACAGATTCTTTAAGACACTGAATCGTGAGGTGGGAAGATATGAAGACTAGAGTAAGAGAAGCATATGCCAAGTATCTAGGGGCAGACAGAAATATCATACTTATAGAAAAGATATGCAGGTTCAACAAGACAAGGACAAATACTGCAATTAAGACTTGATGTGAAAAACAGATAGATGTCAGGGACAGAACAAGAGAAGCAAGTAAAAACACATCCCCAGTGACAAAGGGGAAATATGGTTTAAATTGGATTGATATTTAAAAGGAGAAAAGTTGGTTTTTTTCTCTTTTGTCAACTTTGTATCGTGTAATTGGTTTTGTATCCCTTTTTGAAATCAACTTTTAACCTTCTCGCTTCCTTTTTTTCTTTTTTTTTCTGAAAAGGAAGGCATCTGAACCAAACTCGTCCACAGAAGAAACATATTCCCTGAACTGCCATGCAAAAAGTAAGATTTCTCTGAGAAAACATTCCAGGAATAAAACTGCAGCACAAAAAAGCAAACAAATAACTTATTTATCTCATTTACACACTTGTTTGCTATTAGCAAATATCTTCCAGTTCTTGCAGTGCTTTCTTTTGCTCATTTTTCTTAAATGTCTATTTGTCATGAAACTTTATTTTTGACATTAATTTTTCTAAAATCTAAGATTATTTAAACACTCTTCAGGTCTTATTTAATATGAGTGGAACATTTCTTCCAACATTAAGAGCTTTAATTGAAGTTCCTAACTGCTACTATCTACATTCTGTCACTAATCTGATGTTTCAAAATGTATCCGATTTCTGCTTTTTTTACTACGTACTAAAACCTGAGCTCCCTGTACAGCCCGTTTCATTCAGAATGTTAAGAGGTGATTATCTCAGGCAGAATTATGCTTAGCAGTAAAAAGCAGAATCTCAGGTAAATTTGTGAACTATACTTTTTAGTAATTTTGTCCTGTTCTGACTGGAAGGCGGACATAAATTTCTGTTTATTCCAAATGTTGAGTTTTTAGGCTAAAAAATTATGCTGGGGATATTAAGAGAAGCCTGTCATAATTTCTAATTTACTCTAAAAATGTCTGATCTGGGTTTTGCTCTAAGTTTTCAGTCATATTACAGTTTCTAAGCCTACCCTTGACACTTAGATTCTCAAAAACTAAAAGTGGTGATAATCCATTAGCAACAAATGGAATGGAAACAGTCATAAGCATAGGAATTAAAGTCAAATCAGTCTTCAGAAGTGTGTGTCTGCCCCTAATATCTAGGCCATTCCCCAAAAATATTTTTCTAACCTGTTTTGAAGCCTTAAATTCTAAAGGCTACAATCACTTTCTTGGTTTTCCCCTGTTATAATGATTAGAATTTTTCCCCTGGAGTCCTGTATTAATGTCTTTTAATATATGATTTCACATTTTATTTCCACCATAAATAATAGAATGAAAAATATCTCCTTTCATGCTTTCTGTGGATTTGAAGACTGCAACTATATCTTTCTTCACTATCTTCTGCCTAGATTAAATGCCCTTTAATTTTTCAACATTACCAAATCTTCTAAACCTCTCAATATTCTTGCCAGGCTCTGGATTTTTTCTAACTTGTCCATATCTGTCTTGGCATCCTAAAGAAATAACTCATTTTATGGGGGATTTGCATGGCAGTGGTCAAATATTTGGGAAAAGAGTACCTTGCTATTCTTTCATTGAAACCATTGCAGTAGGAATTTCCATGCATTCTAGGAGAAAGATCAAATGCTAGCTGGTCAAACAGGCATTACAGACTGGAATACATATATCAACAAAGAAACAGTTATTGGAAAGCTATAAAGCACACCAGAAAATTCACAAAGAAAACCAAAATCTGTATCACAACACCACATCCTGTATCAGTGGTGTGAAGCCCAGATGAAGACTGGTCACCAGTTGTGTATCCCAGAGGCTAATGCTGCAGCCAATACTGATTAACATCTTCCTTAATGATCTGTACAAAGGGATGGAGTGCACCCTAGGCAAGTTCATGGACAGTGCAAAACCAAGAGCCCTGATTTATAGACGAGTGGAGCTGGAGAAGTGAGCAGAGAGTCATCTCATGAAGTTTAGTGAGGGGAAATGCCACTTCCAGCCTCTGGGGAGGAATAAATCATAGACTGGTTTGGAAGGGACCTTTAAAGGTCATTTAGTGTGATATCCAAGCAACTGAACAGGCTGGGCTTTACCAGCTGGAAAACAGACTGACAGAGAGGGATAGGGTGGACAACCAGCTGAGCAGCTGCCAGCAATGTGTTTTTGTGGTCAAGAATGCCAACAGCTTTCTGGGCTGCTTAGGCAGAGTTGTCACCACTTCGAGTGAGGGCACCCTCCCTCTCTGCTGAGTGTCCAGTGATGGTCTACCCAGTGAAAGAGAGATATAGACCTATTGGAACAAGTCTAGTATGTGATTACTAAGGGTTTGGAACACCTGGATGACAGATAAGAGAGATAGGAGAGTTGGGAATGTTTAGCGTTGAGAAGAGACGGCTCAGAGATCTCATCTCTGTGTTGAAGAATCTGATGGGAGCAGTGTAGAGGACACTCAGCACCACCCACCCACAGAACAAGAGGCAGCAGGGGCACATTAAAAAACAGAAAATCCCATCTGAACACTTGCATTTTTCAACACTGACACGGGTTGCCCAGGGAGACTGTGAAGTCTTTAATAATGAGATATTTAAAACTTGAGTGGTCCTGGTTAACCTGCTGTGAATGATTCTCATGTAAAAAGTCTAAAGAGGTTCCTCGTAACATAATGATTCTGTGAAATAGGATTCAAAAGAATGAACATATTATTCTCAGAAAAATCTGATTAAGGGAAAGGAGTCTGGTGAAGGAAATAAGAGAAGCATTAAAAAAAAGTAGCAATGGGGAAGGGTGGAAAGTGTAAATGAACCCAAGGGCAAGATTGTTGCCCAGCAGAAACTCCTTGGAGATTTAAATATGGCTTGAGACAATTTTTAGATCATCTATTCCTAAAATCTGAAATGCCCCAAACTATGATCAACAACATATTGCATGTAACAGAAACATGGGAGATAAATATAATCTTGATAATTTTTTGCTGCTTACAGCACATTGTCCTTTTCACCTCCCGATTATATCAGTAAGATAAGATTAAACACCTCTAAATATTTTTTCAGGACTTATCAATATTTTAAAACCAGAATTATTTCTTTCTATACAAGATTCAAAGTGAGGCTGGTAAGGCACACATATATTCATATTTTTTAAAGGAAATAAAAAAAAATATATATATGTTAAACATATAATAAAACCTATAGTTTGAGTGAGAAGACACAATTCCAGAAGTAAATCATATCAAGCCCGATGTTGTCAACTGTCCTCTCCTAATTCTCTACCGCAAATGGAGTGTGAGCAGAGAAGAACAAATGTTTGGACTGACAAAAGTACATCAAAAACTGATGAGTTTCTATGAAGTAAATGTTCCACAGCAAACTAGAAGTGGATAATATGCACCTCAAATCTGCATGGCAAAGGAAAAAAAATGAAAGAGAGAAGAAAGGAAAAAATACTGGAGAAAGCATTCACGCTCATGTGATCTCTTTGAAACTGAACAAAAGGTTTAAGTGAATTGCCTGCATTTCTGATGTAAAAGTGCAGGCATACTAACCCTTTTCTGACAGTGATGAAAACTACAGCTGATTTGGTCTAAAACACAATGAACCCTATTTTCACTTTTCTTTGTTCATTCCCTATATTGTTCAGTTTTCTGCCTTTAAGGAAAACCCTGCAGTACCTTCTTTGAAATAACGAAGCTGAAGAGTGCTCCTGTCTGACACAGATTTACTTAAAAATTAAAAATTAAAGAATTGTTTTGGTGGTTGGATTTATTTTCATAACCTGGCATAATTTCCCCTCCACCCCTTGTTTCTAAAACTCCTTACATTGCCATTTTTATAACGCACATTTTTTGGCCTCTAGGAACCTAGACAGTCAAAACAATCAAATCCAATGTACAGCTCCAAACAAGCAGTGTGAGCTGCTGCAAATGCCATGTGCACTAATAGATAGATTTGAGTGAATCTTGGCAAGGTAGTTTAAAATGTTGCTTTCCTTAGCTGTCCTCTTTTTACATCTACCAAATACAGACACTGTCCTGAAGTGAAGCCACAACAGGAGGAACATGTCTGCTCTAATTAGTGATTAAATGCATTGCCTTCTGCTACTCCTAATATAAGGATCTGTCTTTGCCTGATGGAAATTTCCTAGAAAAAATCTGTTAGACTATAAGCCATTTAATCAAACTCATCTATTGAATCCACAGAGAAATCTAGAGTTTCATACTTGTACCTGCTTCATTAATCACAAGGCTACCAAAACCAGCCTCTGTCTTGCTCAGAATCTGTCAGAGACCAGGAGAAAAGGTCTTGACTACTCAAAAATCATCTATGGAGAATGTCAGACAGATGAGGCCACAACCAGTCACCTTATGTCTCTCTCTTAAATACTAGGAGTGAAAGTCTAAGAAAGAGAACGTCTTAGAGAAATCCATGAAGAAAATAATTGCAAAAAAAATTTAATTTTTTATTTGGAAACAAACAAAAAAAAATCTGCTGAACTCCTTACAGTGGAGGTATACATGTGTCTTGGTAAAAAAAGTTGCTTGCACATGTTAGTATAAAAAGGACTCCCTGCAGTTTCCTTGCTGTCCCTCTAGCCATTCTGTCCGGAGATTTCAGAAACAAAAATAATGTGGCATGATACATGTAGAAAAAATGCTTGCAGTCTGCACATTAGCACAGATGGAAAAAAAAATATTGCCAAGCCTGGAAATTAATTTTTTTAGATTTTGTTTTTTTCCGACAGTAAGTATATTTGCATTATTTATTCAGGATGGTTAACTATAATTCTTCTTTAAGAAATAACTAAATCAGTTGAAACTCTAAAAAAGGGAAGTAGACTACAGCTCACATTGTGAACACCAGAAGACATTAGAAAGGGAATTTCCTAGAGCCTACAGGACGTTACAGACACAGATTAAAATAATTGTAAAGGATATAGGCAGGCCTGAACTTCATGGAGGGAGACCTAGAGACGACCTGAAAATGATACAGCAAGAGCCAGACCAGCAAGGGAGCAGACTATGCTTCCTGAGGACCAGAGGTAACTGAGAAGATGTTTCTCATACCCAGCAACCTTGATGCGAGAGAAGGCCAGAAGCAAGAATTGGCCTCAGTGATATAGTGAGCAGCAGGCAATTTTCCAGTTACTTATTTTTAAGTATTTTTGGTTTATAGTCAAATAAAATATGGTTCAGTATTGTTTTGAAGTGGGTGTATTTAAAACCCTTTCTGGATTTTGGTGAATAAAGAGAAAGTCTAGAAACTTCTGTCTCAAAGCTATCCTGATGACTCAGAGTCCTATGAAAACAAATTAGGTTTTTTTCCTCTACTCATAGCAATCTGGAAGATATTAATGATGGCATATGGTCCATTGTTCAGCACTATGACAGATTTTTTCCAGATTATGACTTTGCATCAAAGCATTACTTACATGCTGAGTATAGTACTTGTTACTAATTCATTCATTTGTATGGGTCTGAAAGTATCTAGTGCTTTTCATAGCTGTTTAGGAATACAGAAATATAATAGCCTTGCATACAAACATTTATTTCCCTTTATTCTGATTTCCAGACACAAAAGGTAACAATTTCAATGTCTGACTCAAAAGAACAAAATCAATTTTGAAGAAAATATTAGGTCTGTATACTTCCTTTTTTTTGTTTTTTCCTTCCCTGATTAGGTCTTACATGAAAGATGTCATATGGCTCATCCCAAAATAATTCCGTTAAACATCTGAAATAATTGTCATTTCTGCAACACTCATCTGCACATGAGGAGACACTAGATTTGTGCCTCCATCACTTTTATTTTTGCCCCGAAATTTCTTATTCCAGCAAATTTGGAATTTTTGGAAACAAAAACTGGCAAGATTGACAGGTGAGAAGTCTAGGGGAAATATAAAAAAAAAATATATTCACCAAGAATAAGAGAAGTTTAAGAGAAAATTTATGCCAGTGTTTCTGCAATTGTGAAAATAATCATGTAGAGTAAGACATGTTTTTACCTACAGGGGATACCAGCAAGTGTTCTAGGATTGGCAAAATATGATTACTTTATTTTACAAATGAAACAAAATGGTTTTCTCTCCTTTTTCTGTCTAATGTCTGAGAATATTCCTCCAGTAAGCCACTGAGTATCACACACCTATTTATGTCAGAGTTTCTTCAAGGAGACAGATATCCTAAATCCATCTGCTTCGTGGAAAAGTTGGGAGACCAAATACAAAAGTCAGGAAACTTCAATATACGATCGTATATGATAATTTTTATTGCTACAATTTTGACAAGTCTTTTTATTTTCATTTAGGCATTCCACAAGGATTGAAATTAATGACGTGAACATTGAAGCCTTTGAAACAAATGTGTCTGGAAACAGATGTATTACTGATGAATACAAATAAAACTATTTTTCAGAGGACTTCCCATGAGAAGACAATTATTGCATGTTCTCTATTATATCAACATCTACCATAGGCAGAATTTGCAACAAGACAGGGACACTATTAGCTGTTAACATTTCTTTGAGTTTGAGTGCATTATGATTTAAGAACCAGTTATGCTCCAATCTGGAAAATCGCTGCACTTACATTACATCTGCAGAGAGTTACATTGAAATCTATGAACACCATAAAAATCACTCTCAAAACTGAGTCTTCAATTTCTATGTCTGGACTTGTGAAATTCAAATAACAATTCAGACTATAAAGAAGCTGCATTTTCTAAACACCTAAGTAATTTATCTTGCTCATGTCACTGAGCCAAAACAGACTTAGTAAAAGCATTCTACTCTAACAGGCAGAGCAGACCAAAGATACTGCAGACTGAGGTACTGCAGAGGACTGAACAGAGAAAACTTACTGTTCCTTAGCAACATTACCACTGGAAAGCAGGCCAGATATAGAGTTCTGTATTACCAGGATTGGTAAATTCCTCTTCATTATAAAATAACCTTTGATTTGGTTTGAATTTTTTATTGATTTTTTTCTTTAAATTTCCTGCAAAAAGCATGCTAAAGATACAAAGAAAGATTTCTCATTATCTGAACTAACTTCTTGTGGAGATATTGCCACATTGATGTCAAATTATTGAAGATGGACTGTTACCCATCCCTGAATTATGTTTTCTGACTCAGCTCAGTGGACTGGATGCTCACGTGATTTAAATTAATGTAGTTTTAGTAAAGCTAATGGCCCAATGCCTGTTTGAAACAATTAAGAATACTTCCTGAATTTTGTATCCTTTTTTCCTCGAAACCCACCCATAAGCTTCACCTCAGTCACCTCAGGATTTGGATCCATGTGTTTCCAAGATCTAAGGGACAGCTCTGATATAACCCCAATGCATGGCCTCAGTTGCTGAGAAAGTGGCTAACCCATGAGTCAAAGTCATGTGATAAGGTTTGTAGAAAGATATAAAATGTAAAATTACAGACAGATGAAGACATGCTGAGACAAGTATTATTAGTAGCTCTGGATTCAAGGGGAAATAGAGAGCTAACCAGAAAACTCCAAAGTCTGACAGAGAAATAGCTGTCTTAGGAAATGTCTTTTGGCCAATGCTATAACAATGACCATATTGAAATTGTACACTGAAGGATACAGGGTGCCCCTGAAAGAATGGTGGGCTTACTAATTCCTCTTAATATTTCCCAGTTTATAGTTTAATTTTGCATTTAATGAACCTGAAGAGTCACCGTAAAGATTCCAATGAGAGATGAGGGACAAATGCTATATAAATAGAAAACCTATCCTAAATTTTATTCACAGATTGGAAAGTGCAGATTTAAAAAAATTACATTTCTTTTTAAAATATAAAGAAGTAATAGCACCCATTATCTGTTCCACAGCCAGAAAAAGCTACTCAATTTAGAGAAGTGACAAGATCATGAGAGAAGGAACATGATAGCTAACTAATGAGACTAATAAAATAATAACCTACTGAAATTGTCCCTTTCTGCACATGAGCAGTTTTCCCTTTTATTATTTATTATTTTATTTTATTTTATTGTGTTTTGTTTTGGTTTTTTTTTCTTTTCAATCACAGCCTTTTCTCTGATGAAAGGAGTGGAAAATATGCAGCTGGAGGGAGACTATTTAATTTGTTTTTTGTTTCCTTTGTGGATTGTTACCTCCTAGGTCACAGTGTCTGAGTTAAGAATTAAATGAGAGAAAACACATCAGACAATTTCAGCCTCAGGACAACTTTCATCCCAACTACTTCTTGAGATCTGCTCAATTTGGAATGTGGATGCTAGTTAAAGTGTGCTTGCATAATGTTCTGACTGGTAAACTTGGAAACAAGAAGCATTTAAACCTGTTCTATGTTTTCTCTGGTGGTCTCACACTTTATTCAGACACATTCCTTTCATTTATTCTGAAGTTTGTTCCTCTTCTGTGCCTTTCCTTTGTCCTCTTCTCCCTGGCTTGTAGTGCCCTTCTGATAAAGCATACAAGCCTTCAGTTTTCTCCCTCAAGCTGGAATGTTCACTATCACTTTCCAGGACTCATCTACTTTCCCAGTATTTTCAACCACTCCCAAAGTTTTCCTTTCATCTCTTTTCTCTCCCACTGTAGATACTTCAGTAATGTATTACTGTCCCTGCATTCTGAGTTTTCACTGTCCCTTAGCTTAATCAAATAATGTCTTTCCTCCTTTTATGCTTCATGTTTGTGCCCTGTTTTGAGCATCTAATGGAGAAGTCATATTAACTCACTCACAGTTTGTCATTACTCTTACCTGGTACTTACATGGGATGATCATGTTTATCCATAAAGGGCAAAGTGAGTATGGAAGAAAGTCAATCTGACAAATTGCCTCTATTCTCTTCCACTCTGTCTCCTGCTACACCCCTGTTCTATATTGATTCTCTGCTCACAGGTCAATTTCTTCACACGCTTCTTACTCTCTAGTAGTTTTACGCCTCTTCTCTCTGCCCAGAGGTCTCACTGCCTCACACTCGTTCTTTCAAATATTAAGACTTTTAAAAAAATGCAGAGAGGAAACAATAGATAAACAAGGCACAACAAGAGCTGTGAGAACAGGTCATCATAAGCATAAGTGAACTTTTAAATGCCATTGCAGCTGATGAATTAATTTCTTTGTTTTGGCTCATATACAAAGTACTCCCATTGCCAGTACTCCCATCAAATTATAGACAAGAACAGCAAAAACTTCTGACATGAAATTAATAGGATGGATATTCTTCTGGATGGAAGCAATATTATCAGCTTTTGAAAGAGATCACAAGCATGTAAATAGTTGAAACAGTGTACTTGGATTTTTCAGAAGTTTTAACAAGACATTTGACCAGACCTTCATCAGAGGCTCCTAAAGAAATTATGAATGACTGAAGGAAGGTATTTTGTAGGTCAGCAAGTGGCTAAAAAGATCAGAAATAAAGAATATGTCCAATTTTCACAGCAGGGAAAGGCTTCTGGTAGGATAGCATAGACTCTGGAACATAGGGCATTTAACAGATATTATAGAATCCTCAGTAAATGATCTGGAAAAGGAGACAAATAATGACGTGATTCATGTTACAGATAATATAAATTTAAATATTTTCCTACTAACCATAGGGGGAATTTTTAGGAACAGCATTTTACATTGTCAGAAGTTGTTTTAATTTGGGAATACTGCAAAGTAGTTTACTGAAAAGAGGAACCTGGCAAGAACAGTCAGTTCTTTGGATAAACACAAACCAGCATTAACTTCTACATATGTGGATTGGAAAACCAAATTGTGCCTGACTTTGGTACAATAAACTTCAGGATTAAGGATAAATAAGTTCTTCCCAAAACTTCCTGCAAAAAAAATAGCTCTTGAAAGTGCACTGGAATTGAGTTTAGTAAAGTATCAAAAATGGTACAATATCATTAAGTCCCCCGCTCTCTCCCACTGCCTTTGGTTTCAACTTTCTTTAAGACTCTGCTTGTATTTTTTCTTGAAAAATATTAAATTACTATCATTTCTTACTATTCACAAATGCTAAAGTGTACAACATAACTCATAGTTAGGTTTACTTTGTTAAAGAATGTCAAAGGCAGCTTTCTGCGGAGCTGTACCTTGCCTAAGCAGCTCTGCTTAGAGTTTCAATTGCTATTCTCTGAATGCCTGCTTGTTAACACTGTTATTGTGATTTTAGGAATCATAGACCAGTATTGTCATGTCTCACATAGCTGCATATCTCAGAAAGGCAAAGTGAGAATTTCTGACATGGCACAATACTGTGTTAAATAAAAAATGGTCACAGAGTATTGCAGTCAAATTGAAGAATTAAATAGAAAATGACTGGGTGTGACTGAAAACTAAATAATTGTGATTAAGTAGCAGTTAAAGCTTATTTTCTACATCATCTTCTGTCTTTTGGGGTTTATTTTGTTCAATTAAGTGGTAATAATGGATGTGGGGTCTTCAATGATACAAGGTCTTGGTGCTATCCCTCTGCCTCAGGCTGACATGAATGCAGAAAATGCCAGTGGCAGTGGCTCCCACACTCTCCACTGGAGAGAAAGCTTTGTTAGGCTGACATTGGACACAGGACCAGATGGCAGATGGCAAGCAGAGGATTACAGGTCCCTAGAATTGAATGACAGGTTTTATTCCCAGTGCCACTGTAGTTGCAGAGAGTTTTCAAAGTTCAATAAGCAGAAGTCACATAACTTGTGACCTAATCTTGCCAATTAGGAAAGAAAACCTTTAAGGGTAGTAAGTTTGGCCAGAAAAATACAGACTTCCAGGGCTAATGAGGATCATATTTTATAAATTGACAGTATTGCCTTCTTTTACTTTAGAAAGAATAAACATATGGTATGTTTTGTTCCCAGTTCTTGTTATGAGATGTTTCAGTAATACAACATGCAAGTTTATGATAACAGATGAAGGAAAAAACAATATTCTTCATTGAGCAAACAGTCTTCCTGGTGTTTGTCAATGCTCTATAGCTGCAAACTCACCCACAAAACCAATACCTGAATCAAACAAAACTTTCTTTATATAATGGCTTAAAAAATATAAATCAGAAAGGGCTACATTATATATATATATGAAAGACAAAGAGGATGAGGTATATGCTGCTTTACTGACAAATTAGTAGCATGTTAAAAGCCCGGAAACGTGTCTTCATCTACAGAAATGTATCTATTTTGTGACAAAATAAATAATCAGAGTAACAAATAAAGTTTATATTATTTCGCAGATCTATAATGTGTATTTCTAAAAAGATATATTTAAAATGTGAATGAATCTTTAATAAAAACTGAATTTCATATATGATTATTTGAGAAATTGTATGTTGTCTTCAGAATTTTTACCTTTAACTTTAAAGAAAATATCTGTAGAATACGGCAAGATGTAATTAAAGTAACCTGTACCCCTGACTATTCCTCATAAATAAGATTTTACCTTCCTTCATGTTCTTTGTAATTTTCAGAATTTTCCCAGTAGCCTTTTTGGCACGCCAGTGTTTATCTCAATTGAATGTGTACTTATCAATGCTGAGTAATAAAATCATCATCTTCAGTCTTCTGTCTTCACTTTTAGTGATCAGTAACACTAAAGATTTATTGATTTAGAAATAAAGCTGCAATCCAAATTGCAAGAAAAGATGGTGAAAAGAAATTAAAAGTTAAGAAGAAAAACACCCATGTATGAAAAGTTTATTAAATTGACACAACAAATACATGATTACACAATTTCAGTATACAAACACTGAATTTGAAGGCAACAAAAAAACAACCTGGCCATCTCTAGGATGAAAAAAAAAAAAAAAGGAAAATCAAAAGCAGGCAATGAAATATCAAATTAAATATCAAATAAGACCTATAGACATTAGGAGGACAACTAAGGATCAGTGATAACTGATTATACTGTTTTCCTACATTATTATGCAATAGTTATAGAAATAAGTTTATTATGCTAAAGGCAGCAAACAAGAAAAAAAAGAGGGAAAGAGGGAAATGGAAGGGAAAGGCAGGGCAGCAAAATAGAGGCTAAGATTTTTCATACTTCACTTTAATGCAATGAAAAATTACTGAAACAAATGACTTGAATAGTTCAGGCTGCCACAAGATGGAAAAAACTAGAAGTGTAGATGCAGAAAACTGAGCACCAAATTGACGTTGCAGAGGAATCAGTGAAGCACCGACAAGCCTTCTTTGGAATTTTACAGAAGAAAATGAGAAATGGCAATGTGGTATGATGAATTCATCTTAACACTATCAGAGAAGTGTAAGGTACGACCAAAACTCCAGAGAGCAGAGCGTGGAAAACAGGAAGTATTTAAAACTGAGAAGCCTCTACTTTTGTCTAAAATTAGCGAATACAAGAATGACTGATCTATTATCCAGAACAAATATGTGTTAGATACACAAGCAAAGTAGCAATAGCTTGAATAGGTGATTCAACTTTGTTGAAGCTTGCAGAAAATTCCTAAGATTCCTTGAATATCTGAAGATGTGTATTCTTTCCTCATACTAAATGGGTGAAAAAATAAAGCAATTCACCCTGCACAACATCTGCCTCATGAAGTGCTGCAATTATTACTCCCATGCATGTTTAAACCCTTAGCTACTTTCACAGTTTTATTCCACCTGTTCTGTCAGGATTATTATTTCTCTTGTTAAATCTCACACTGAGAGTTTTTATAGTTTCCTTAATATCCTTCTTTGGTTTTTTCTTCTTTTTCCTTCAAAAGACTAGTTAGTCTACCCTTTTCACTATAATCGTATGTTCTACCTACTGATATTGTTAACATATCACAGTGTTTATTTTATTTGGATGTTTGTATACTTCTCACAATTCCTTATTAAATTTTGTTTTTCTTTTCCTGGCCTTATAATCTGTCACAGTACTTTATTTCCAGAAGTATTTATCTATCTATCTTACTTTTCAGTAATGAGATCCCAGAGCTCGCATCTATATGAAAAATAACAGGTATAATGACCTGAAATGTAGACTTAAAATACATCCTTCTCACTGAGGAATTCCTGCAGAAGAAAAGCCAGTATTTCTATGTACTGTCAGCTTGGCTTTGTATTAGGCAGAAGTAAATGTTATAACTTTTTAATAATAATTTCCTGACTCCTTCAAATAAGAAGGTCTGTCATTCTCCTTTTTTTTCTTTTGTAATTGTCTTGATTTGCACTAGTTGCAGTTGTTCACCATTGTGAATTTGTTTCTTTAAACATGACAAGTTGTTGTCTAAGAGATGGCCACTGCCAATACCCTTCATGCCAGCTTGTTCTCTCTCCACCCAAGTCTCCAGCTCCTTCTTGAAGTTGGTGAGAGATTGCTCCCAGGTATTCAAACTAAGTATAGAAATACATTCAAACCTGCTTGATGACTAAATCTATTTTTCATATTTCTTGGTTTATCATTTGAGTTTTCAGCACAATCTTTGCTTTTACTTACTCCATTTCTCGGACGATCTTTATAACTCTCTGTTCAGTTCTTTCAGTAATAAATCAAATCACAGCTATATCAAGCTATTTCTTTCTAGTTACATCACTAAGTCCTGTAGACTATTAAATTTCTGACTTTAAGTCTATATTGACATCATAAACAGCAGAAAGCTTACTGTGTTCATATTAGACTTTGTGAATACAAACACATTGTGTCAGCACAGCGATTCCAAGAGGCACTTATAGCATAGAGATACTATACCACAATAAACATTCTTGCATCCTGTATCCTGTAGTACAAATACAAGCAAGCTATTCCTTAATATCTTAAAAAATTTAAATGCATAAATGAAGCTTATTCCACAATAACTGTATTATATAACTGACCTTTTTAACTAAAAAAGGTGATTTTTCTCTTCTTAGACTCTTCTAATAAATGGTAATATTTATGGATTAAATATTATATTTTACAAGATGTAATAAGGTAGGACATACCACACTGTCAATTATATTTTATTTTCCAAATGGTATATGTTATTTTTGCAATCTGTTGTGTTGTTTTAATTCTTCATATGAAGAAATTTTGTACTGTGTCTAAGTTAATTGTACATTCTTTATTAATTCACCAGTTCAATACCTCATGCCTTATTGCTTTGAGTTTTCTTCCTGAATCTTTTTTTAAATTTGCATCTCCTGACAGTTTATGTAGCTGAAAATTGCATACCTGAACTGCGGTACTTCCTGTGTGTTTAATATCATACAAATAGGGAAAGGAAGGAGGTGGGACTGTGTGGAAAACAGAAGCCGTTACAGCAGAACAGCACACACTGAATTAAAGGTTACCTGAAGAATGGAAGAAAGAAAGACAGGAATGTGGTGGCAAAGGAGAAGAGGAAACACAAAAACCAGCTCAGCCTTCACAGCTCCAGGAACTGGAGATGCAAGGGTAGAGAGCAGAGCAGGGAGACTAGGATTGCTGCACTTGTTGCACAAACTCATTTCAACTTTGGCGAATAGTTTAATCAAACCAGCCTTGATTTCTTGTACATCCAGCTCACTTTTACTACAGAGTTTTAAAATTACTATTTTTGCTTTTTATTCATTATTGCATTGTTTGTTATCCTGTCATAATGCTCACAGAATAGCAATACCACTGCCTGAATACATGGTTTCTAAATAGTCAAACAGAAAATTTTCTTTAACAATATTTTACCAAATGCTTGACTATATTTTTGGCTTTATTATACTTCTCTCCACAGAATTATTAAAGGTTTTGTTCTTAGTTATTAAATGTTCAAACCATTCCATATCTCTTGTCACTTCACCAAAAATGCGACTATTTATTCATATGACCAATCCTATTTTTCCAGAATTTATCTGATAGTTTTAAAAATAATGATATTTTTATATTTTTGTTACAGAATCATCAGCTGTAAGATGACACTGTGAGATCCAACAGTCTGCTAGCTTAACTTCAAAAGTCATGAGACCTCACAGTTCCTCCTGTGTGCTGAAATCATTACTCTCACATATTACCCCTACTGCTTTGATGAAAAAATAATAAGAAGAAAGCAAATGAGAAGTGAAGTCATTGCTTGTTAATTCACTGAACTCATTGATTGAATAAAAAAGTTGATTGCAGTTGAAGCGCATTAAAATCTCCTCCAGTTCTTGGTGCCAATTCTCCTCATGCTGTGTAAGAAAAAAATACTACTCACTAACAAATTGTCAGATAAAGAGAAATTAACTGACATAATAAGAGAGAAATTGTATTTGATGCCAAAATTGTAACTTGGCCCATGCTATGGAAAAATATAAAGAAAGTACCTCCCCACATCTGGCATGCCAGCAGGTGGGTATAGTTTAAAAAGCTAGTAGGGAATAAACCTGCAGCACAAAAATCAGTGGCAGAGCATACTAACAGAGTCTGCAGGTTTCAATGTCAGTCCGGTGTATGGATGCAGTCACAGCATTGTCAGGGCTGTGGGAGATCATGAACACAACTCATTTCTCTGCTAAAACAGAGCCAGGAGACAAAGAGGAGATTCTGTGAGTCTATGACTGATGCAGGATCAGACAGGGTGTGCTGGCAGGTCACCCAAAAGTTGCAGACTGACTCTTGGAATTTAAAACTGTACATAACATGTGCAGATCTATGTGTTCTAAAGAATAAAAGCCTTATGAAACTTCTGCTCATTTCTGCTGGTGCATTACCAATGTGTGAAAAGCCTTGCAGAAAGATAGAAATTACCTTAGCTGTTTCAACATGCTATCTATATCACCTGTCACCTTCAAATATTTGGTTAGGAATGAAGAAAAATTAATACAAAATAGTGGGAAAGAGAAGACTTCTGTATCTTCCTCAGAAAGGAAAACAAGAAATAACTTTAGTCATGGTAATTGTTGCCATTAGAACAAGTATGCCCATACAGAAAATAAGTGTTTGCTGTAGTGTTTCCATTTATAAAGTTTTATCAGTCTGCCTAACATCACAGAGTTGCTTTGGAGGACAGTGCCTTTAGAAATATTCTATATACAGTTCAACAATGCCTTCATTCAATTTGTACTGCTACTGTTTTGATGTGTATAGCAAAAAAGGGATGGAAATAAACATACTTGACTTCTTGTCTAAGTATAGCATAAAAATGGAAACAGCACAAAAAATAGATCTTCAACCCGATGGAGCACAGAGTGAAAGACCCTCAGTCAACTCAGTTATATTCAGTTTTCAAAGCAAGGACCACAAAGGGCCTGAGAACAAACTAAGTAAAAGAAATTTTCAGCTGCTCGTATTCATCATCTTGTCAGTATTTCCAGACACCAGAGGAGAAGCCATACATGCCTCTCAAGAACAGAGCAATAGCAACTGGAACTTTAAAAGAGCCAAAAATAATGTCAAGAAAATGAAAACTTTGTTAAAAGCATTTTGAAGTACTTTATTTTAGCCAGAAAGCCAGAGCTGCAGTAGCAATCCGTTGGCACGAATGTCATGGTTTACCCCTGGTGGGAAGCTCAACTCCACACAGCTGCTTACTCATTCCCCCACAGCTAGATGAGGGAGAGAATCAGAAGAATAAAAGTAAGAACTCAAGGGCTGAGATAAAAACAGTTTAATTGCTAAAGTAAAGCACGAAAGCAAAGTAAAATAAGGAATTCACTCACCACTTGCCATGCCCAAGCACATGTTCAGCTTTCCACAGGAAAACAGGGCTTCATTAACGGTGAAAATAAAGGTCATCACTTCAAATGTCCCAACTTCATCCTTCTTCCCCCGCTTATATTGCTGAGCATTATGTCATATGGTGTGGGACATTCCTGGAGTCATCTGGGCTCAGATGTTCTGGCTGTGTCCCCTCCCAACCCCTTGTACACCCTCAGGCTCCTCACTGGTGGGGTGAGAGGCAGAAAAGACCTTGGCTCTGTGTAAGCTCTGCTCAGCAGCGACTAAAACATCCCTATGTTATCAACACTGTTTCCAGCACAAATCCAAAACTTCCTACTACCAGCTACTATGAACACAATTACCTCTATCCCAGAAAAAAAAGACGGGTCAATGGATGGTGATAAAAACAAGAAGTCTGGTAAGCCAATGTCACATGAAGGAGAAAATGCAGACCACACATCAAAAGTTAATGAAGACACTTAGCATCATTTACAGAGGTTGA
Source organism: Grantiella picta (assembly GCA_013397955.1). Classification (NCBI taxonomy): domain Eukaryota; kingdom Metazoa; phylum Chordata; class Aves; order Passeriformes; family Meliphagidae; genus Grantiella; species Grantiella picta. The sequence goes on from VZRM01008322.1 coordinate 1,642,074, forward strand.
AACAAAAATGGTTTTTTTAGAAAATGCAGCTTACAGACTGCTATTCATACAGCTCATATGTATTCATATCAGTACAATCAGTACAGAAAGAGAATACTGTGTTTTATTAAATATGCTGCTGTTTGCTGGGATAATTACATCACTGATCCTTTATGTCTTTAAGGGTTCCCATGTGTTTCATCCTGGAGGCAGGAATTTCATCATTCTCATATCATTATATCTTGCATAGCAACATCTGGATCCTAAAAATCTCTTATTTAAGCTAGAACCCTTAACATCACATTGGAACATTCACTGTTTATCTTTCCTCATTAAATATTCATTTTCAGAGCACATGCAATGAGCTAAAGGAAATTAGTACAAAAATACAATTGCCATGTTTTGTTAGAAAATATAAGGACAGCACAAAAATGTGATATGCTTTGATCAGGTGATAAAACAACTTGATAAAAACAATTACACACTGTTGTGATGCGTTCTTCCCTCCCCTGACCCCGCCCACCTGACCCCTCCTGACTGGATGATGTGAGTCAGGACCACCTCCCAGCCCCAGGGATAAAAACCCCAGCAGGAGCCGGAAGGAGCTCTCTTTCGTTCCAGCCTCGATGGAACTCCCTTCCTCCCTTATCTTCCCTCTCCCCTCCTCCATCCGTCAACCTCTCCCCCTGTTATCCTAAATAAAGACACCATGGAGACCTGGAACGAGATAGCTGCCCTTCTAAACTTGCAACACTTCTGTGAGGACCGATTCTGATCAGCCCCACAGCTCGTGGCCACGGAGAGCCCTTCCCACGTGTTCCAGCTCCAGGGCTGAGGATTGTACACTGCTGCAAATGGTGCCACCGTGTGAGGACAAGTAAGAGCATGCCTGGACACACTGGGGAGCAGCGGGGCCCGCGGGGCTCGGGGGGTGGCGGGGCTGCGGTGGTGCGGCAAACACATGGCGGGGAGCCGCCGGCACGGTGGGACGCTGCCTTCGCTGCAGACAGGGACTGCGCCAGCCACGTGGCCTGCGCATGGGGGCCGCCTTCTTGTTGCCAATGTTCTGGTCCACCATTTTGTGCTGCGGCCCCTGTGGGCACCCCTCCCCCGCCGAGACCAACTCTGCACAGCCAAATACCATCTCTGTTGTAAAGCGTATGCGTTGGCCGTGAGCCGTAAGACTCTTTAAAGATACAGGTGCGTCCTATAAAGAGGACCCTGAGGGACTTGTAGAAAACTTGTAAACTCTGTGTTTTTGTTGCTGGGGAAGAAACAGTGACGAAGAAGACTGCAAGGGGCCAGACAGATTGAAACGACGACCAGTCTGTCAGTTGGCAAAAGTCTACCAGGGGTAAAATAGACTCTGGTGGTGAGCTGATAGCACCTACACTGCCTGTCAGGGGATTTTCCGACCCTGAACCTCTGCCGTTAGCAGCAGAGGAGGAGTGAATGTTAGTATGAATGTGGTTTAAAGGCCCCCCGCAGAGAAGGGGGTGTGGAATGGCTGAAAGCACCCTGCAGGGAAGAGGGTGTGAAACGTGTGAATGGCTGAAGGCACCCCCCGGGGAGGGGGTGCAGACGTGTGAATGGCTGAGTCATAGAACACGGCAGGTTGTAGGGTTCTCTTTTAAAACCCCATTCCGTTCTTTTTGGTTTTAACCTTAGACAGATTAACAAGTGTCACATTTTGAGAATTGGGCTAGAAGGGGTTTTGGAAAAGACCCTTTCCGCTCAATCCTCAAAAAAAGAAAGGTATTTTTTAGTTAAAACCCTTTTTTAGTTAAAATATGTTTTGTTTACCCCTATTAATACCTTTCCTCCTTCCCATGTCCCTTTTTCCCTCTAATTCTGATAAGGAAGCAACTAACAAGGTTGCATCCCGTCAAAAAAGACGCTGAGTTGCTACCGACTATCAGGCACCTTGCCAGTTCCCCCCTTGTACCATTACCCTTAAAAAATCACCCCTCACCCCCTTTTTCTTACTCTCTCTCTCCCCAGATAGCCCTTTTACCATGCTCTCTAAAAATTTCCTTTTCCCAAAATTCCCTGTCTCTTTTCGGCCCTGTGTAAGCTTCACCCCTCCCCCTGCACGTCAAAGCTAGAGAGGGGGAGGAGGCGGGGGGGGGGGCCAGGCAACAGCCCAGGCCNGTCACCTCAAAGCTAGAGAGGGGTAGGCGGCGGGGGGGGGGGCACAGCAGACAGCCCAGCCCCGTTGCTCAGCAGAGCAGCAAGATATAACTAACCTAAGCAGACCAGTTTCAATTCCTGCCCTACTGATTCACTGCAGAAGAAATTTCTTTCAGCTCCAAAAGACTCTGAACAACTAGAAAATTTTTTTTCTTTTTCTTTCTTTTGTATAAGAGAAAAGTGGATTTGTTGTGATGCGTTCTTCCCTCCCCTGACCCCACCCCCCTGACCCCACAGCTCGTGGCCATGGAGAGCCCTTCCCGTGTGTTCCTGTTCTGGGGCAGCCCTCCCCCAGCAGCAGGGGGAGCTGCCCAAAGATTATACACTGTTGCAACACACTTCAAATAAATCAAAGTTTTTAACACAATGCTTTATAATAGTGTATTCTGAGAAGACATGCAGTGTATATAATCAGTTGGTCATGTGCTTTAGTTGGTATTCAGAGGTAGCGAATGCAGCTTAAGGGTAAAAAAAAATCAGTGCTAGATTTTATGACATTTGTGAACGCTGAGAATTCTTCAGGATGTGATACAACACAATGTTTTAATCAGTAATCATACCTTGTGTATCTGGATAATCAAGTAAGATCTTTGCTAGTACGTTGCATAGCTCAATGGAAGCTTTGAACAAGGAGGAGAGGGTGCTTTTACAGTGTTCCAGATCTGCCAGGTACAAGGTCATAACTGAGCAAAACACATTTCAGTGCAGCACTGAGAGTATAAGCTGTTACCTGTGGGAAGCACTGCAGGCTTCAGAAACAGAATGAGAGATTATTTCCTGGAAAGCAGCAACTCCAGAAAAAATGTTAGCAGAGAGAACAGGCTCAATGTGGAAGCTCGCTATAAGGTTCAGTGAACATTGTCACTGAGTTTCTAAAAGAATATCAAGGGAGCTAGATAATATTTATACTCAGAATTTGTATGAATTTGAAGATTTCTTCATCCAGTTTGAAGTCTGCACTTCATGGAAGATATGAATTTAATGAAGAGAATTTGGAAGACCCAAAAATGACCTAGTTGTACCTAAGTTAATCCTTGAAGTGGGATGGTTATGCAATCCAATCTACTAGTTTATTGAAGAGAAAAAGAAGTTACTTGATTGTGCTGCATAGATGCTTAACCATAAAAGTTATGTTTGATAGAAAAAGGTGTCTTAATCTTGCAGAAGAAGGCATAAGAAGATGCAGTGCATGGGAACTGAAGTTAGATTTATTCAGCCTTGAAATAAGATGCAGTAAGATGCACTGGTGAAGCTGATTAACTGTATGAACAACTTGCCAGAAGCAGCCCATGGACTTATTAGTGTTTGGAGTCTTTAAAAAGTGATTAGATAGTTCTCTGAGAAACATATTTTAATCCATTTTCTGGAAGAAATTCTGCAGCTTATAGAGGCAGAGCACAGGACCAGATGGTCCCTTCAAAAGGGAATGGAGGTCCCTTCTGTTCTCAGTGTCCTTGAGCGAGAAAAATGTATCTTTTATTGTTGTCTTTTTCAGAGAAGCACTCCGAGTAAGCATTTCCAGGATTAGTGAGCTGCAGGATACTCCCATGGCAGAGCTGCGTCTCCAGTCTCATGCAGTGTGTAAACAGCAGGCAATAAAGTTGTCTGGTTTCTCCCAGAGGACCATGTTTCACCTACAGAACCTACATTTTGGGAGATGATGAAAAAAAAAAGAAAGGTATAATTTGGTTGCTAAGTCACACCTATGTTGGGAGAAAAACCAACAACTTCTACTTCAAAAAATAAACCATGACCTTTTAGATTGGCAAATATTTTATTCAGAACACATCAAGTCTTTGGATTGTGGAAGTCTAATGAAGCCCTTTTTCCAAGTAGAAACATATTTTGATTGGTTGTGTCTATACATGTTTCAACTTCCAGATAGTTTTATTTACAATTTATAGTATACGAAAGAAGTCTCAACAAAATAGAAGCTAAAAAACTCAAAGAAGCAATGTGCCAACAGTCTATTGACTATTCCTTTCATTATTAATTAATATTAATTGAGATATTTGATTTTCTGCTAAATCCTACGTTTAAATTCCTTTTTTCTTTTATTTCTTTTTTTTTTTTTTTAATTGAGTTGCCATGAGCTAAAAGGAACTCCTGCAGTGCTTCTTCCAGGATTGTGTGTGCTTTTTATCAGACTTTGTTCATCAACATCTGGCAGCATGTTAATTATCTCAGCTGTGAATGATCCCCTGCTATTTTACCGGGTAAAATAAAAGAAGGACCAGAACAACAGAGAAAACACTGGTTTTGCAGCCAATACAGAGTGGGACAGTTCTCTCATAATATTCTTGTCAGTGATGGTCCCCATGTTGTAATTTTTTCTGACAAGCAGTGGCATCAATTGGAATGGGATAATATAAAGCAATATCCCTTCCTACAAACATAAAACCTCCTAAATATTGTAAAACAACTCACTGGCCTGTGATTACTTCCTTTTCTGTACTCAAGTGAGAATTCCTCTCTGAAGAAGCCTGAAGAACAAGTGTTAACAGAAGGGTAGCAGAAATTCTGTTGCTACACATTCTCACCTTTCAGTTACTATCATACTGCTGAATTTGCCTATGTTACAACACTGGCCTATTGTGCAAAATGAAATCAAAACCTTGTCTTTGTGGACTAAGGATACACACAGAAAAAACACCACCCTGGCAATGTCTAGGGAAAAAGAAATCCAAGGAAGATTTTAGAAGATTTTAGAAAACAAAGCCAACTATGCAACACTTATCATCCCATGTAGGGAATTCTATCTCATGTAAGTGAATTCTAAACAGTATCATCATACTGTGTTATGTTCTGTGATGCCACATTTTTCTCCTTATTCAACTGAAAACCTCCCTAAGCTCTTTTAAGTGATCTTGATTTTTTTTTTTGTTACATGTCTTCTGTACATGTTTAGAAACACATGCACCATTTAATGAGATGCTCTTGGAACTCCCAGTTAAAAACCTTTAGAATTCACATGTTTTTCATAATATGACACATTAAAATATTTGTGATTCAAAGATACCAACATAAATTGATGCAGACAAGAACTAGAAAAACTATATAACAAGAGAAGCCACATTTCTATTTCTTAATTTTAGTGTGATTGGATACTCTTGAAAGACCTTACAGTCCACAGGAAAAATCCCACCACCACAGAGTTAATAACCACCCTCGCCTCTGGTTTGAATCATTTAGAGTAGAATTTCACCTGTAAACCCAATTCACCTCTCATTTACTCTACTTTTAAACTGATACAGAAATGTTCTTGGCAATACTAGCAGGGGCATGCTAAAGGTACATGAAGTAATTTCTTTTGTGAGTTTTTTTCCCCACGGTCTTGGGTAGTACAAAAGCAGTTCAACTCACATGTTTTTCCATTCACAAGTTTCTTACACAGCAAGAAATAGCAAAGACAAGCGGAATGTGAAAAGTAGCAACTAATTCTCACATTGCTATTCTGAAAACCTGCTAATTGCCTCACAAAGCTCAGTTGTCTCACTTCAGTTTTCAGTGAAGACTTGACAACAGATAACAGGTTCCCGTAAATTAATTGTATTATATTAATTGGGACACTAGGACTAATTAAACTCTGCTTTTGCATTGTTTTCTACAGCAAAAGACAAAAAAATTCAGTATCATAGTTCTTACGTAGAGAACAGAGAAAATGGACTATCTTTTTAATATAAGTAGTTTAAATCCATAGCACGATGGGAAGCTGTAAGATCTTAAAGAGCACAAATGTCTCAAAACATTGCCAAAGAAGGAAATTTCCATAAGAAAAGCCACCACAACAGGAACCTGACATAACCGCAGATGGCAAACAGGAAGGTGTTCATTCCAGGCCTAATGGAGGTGAAGGTTTGGAACTAGCACACTGGACAAAAATTCCACTGTGGAGACTACGGGAAAGGAAGAAACTGCTTACACCCGTGCCAGCTCAAGTTGTGGGAATATCTGGGATCACCCTGTGGATACCCAAAATTTGGACTGTATAAAGGCGGTACTGGCAAAAGAATGACTTGTGATCCCTCACCACTGAGGAGACCAGGGTGAAGGACCAGCAGAATGCCACAGGATCCACTGGGTGGTGATATCTTTCTACTTCGTCTGTCTGTCTGTCTTTCTTTCTCTCTCTTTCTGCTGCCTTTCTTTCCTGTTTCTTTCTATCTCTTTGTCTCGCGTTTACTATTTTAAAAAGTCCATACTATTGACTTTGGCATATGGTTTTGTTTGCATCTTAATTTGAGCGGAGGCATCTCTTAATAATTGGATCATGACAGAAGCTTGAGGAGAATGTAATCCTCACAAGCCATTGCACAAGTCTGATACTGAAAGGTCACATCATATGTAGCTCCAGTCTCTCATAGGCAGTACTGCAAGTTGCCTAACATGAGGAGTGGTACTCTAACACTAACAAATTGACAAATCTTGTCTATACAGCAATAGGAGAGATAGCGAAATTAGTTGAAAACTATTTAAAAATAGGAGTATCTCTAAACTTATCAACTATAACTTGATTAGTCACAATCAATGTGGCCAGTAGGCAATGGGCTTTTCACATATTTACAGATTTTCATATAAGCAACTTACATCAAATGTCACATATTTTTTCTCAGTGTATCCTCACAGATAGTTGTCAAACTAGTGGGAAACTATTTAATGAAATAAAGACTGAAATTAATTTTTCCAGAATTTCTATCTTTTCAGCAATCAGAAAAAGCCGAATTCCTTGAAATAAGATCTTCCCCCCCTCCCCCTCAAGGTTTTGATTTACCTAAGATTTTGATTTGTCACTAAGAGTAGGACACACTTGATGAAGTTATTTTCTTTTCTGTAATCTCACTTGCTGAGCCTGATGCAGCCAGTGTGCATTTAGACTATCAGCCCATACAGAACAAGAATGGTATATGATCAGTTCATTCACAAAGTATGGGGGGAGAAAAGACTCAGTCATCATCTCCCTCAGACTGAATTTCTTTCTAACAAAGGCTCATTTCTCATTTGCCTGAGACTATTTGAGCTTCTTTCTAGTGAACAAACTTAAATTGCTGCTCTATACGGCATTCTGGCAGGGACTGATGAGATACCTCTTGATCCCTCCTGAAGCAGTCAATCAATTTCACATAAAAAGTTTTGGAATACTTACTTCTGAGAGACTTAGGCCATCACTTAAGGCCTTCAGTTTCAAGGAATCAGAGAATAAATGTGCCTTCCATCACCAGCTCGGAAAAATATTACACTCCCAAATGCAAAATGGAATTTCTTTCATGTGGAAGAGAGACTGAAAACTATCACAAGCTGTGACTATCATGATAGTTAGGTTTCTGGTTTTGAAGAAATAAGTTCCCATGTGCACAAGTAAAGGAGACATTTGAACATAAAATTTGAACAACATTTTATCAGCCATTGAGTAAATTTCTTTTTTACTACTACCTATCCACATTTTTAATTTTAAGATTTTTTCTTTTAACATCACAGAAGAAATATGTTTTTTTCTTAACTTCAGGAGTCTGCAGTTCATCTTATGCCATGTATCTTACTGAGAGGCTGAAGCCTAGATCCACCCTCTTAAGGAGCTATTTTAAAATTATATCAATGGAAGTGATATCCTGCAAGCCTCAACTCCTAACTTGTAACTGTGAGAAATAATTTTCCTTTTTCAAAGTAAAAATTTCCCATGTGATAAATAGGAATACTGAGCAGAAGTAATTTCACAGCTTTTAGAGTAACTGGACCATTGTGCATATATGAAACAATAACCCTTCTGATGGTTTCTTTAAAATGTGAAAAAAATAGGAGTTTTGGGGCAGCTGACATTAATTTTTCCTTTAAGCCAAATGGAGCTATTCATGGTGAAGTCTAAGCATGTCTTACTGAAAAGAGTCTTGTGTGAGCTGACAGCCAAAGGACAAATTTCACATATTGCAGACAGAATTCCTGAGCTGAATCACATCCATATATATATTTATATATATGTATATACGTAGATATGTATATATTTATATATATGTGTGTGTGTCTTTGTTTCTATTTTATTCCTCTTTGACACGACAAAAGTAATAAAAAAATTATTGGTTGGTTGGTTTTTTTACCACAGGAAAAAGGAAAAATCAAAGCATAGGCAATCTATGATTCCCACTGCTTTACAATATGGAGAAACAGGATATGCTGAGAATATTACATGTATCTGACAGCACTGTTGCTATCTCCTCTTGGTATTTCTTTCAGAACCCATAGAGGTATTTCATCCAACCCATATGCTTCATAGTTTTTGTGTTTATTTGCTCACTTATATCACACAGATGTTTTGCACAAATCGGCAGTAGAATTACTATAAAAGCAATGAGAAAAAATGAGAAGACAAACTATTTTTAGACCAGCAATAACTTTACTGTGGAACTATGTGTCATACACCAAACTGGGTGCAGTTAATAACTGAAATTTATGTGGTTCAGGGTTGTCAATAATTAGGTTAGTTGTCATGAAATGCAAGGGGTTTTTTTTAATGTGTTTTTATATGTGTTTGCTTAGTATCTATAAATTTGAGGATGGGTACTTTCTTACTTTGAAATTTTTGTTTCTAGGAGGATAATCTGAATAAAATTAGGCTTTAAAAAAGGATACTTCCTGCAATGAAACACATAACTGGGAATCAATGGTAAATAATCTGTAGTAAAGTTCTGAAGAGAACACTTTATTGATTCCTTCTGGATTCATATTTCTATCAACAACTCAAAAGATATTAAATAGGCACTGATGAAGTTTTCAGAGGACATCAAAACTGAAGAAAAACCTGGTAACAGAAAAGTCAGGTCTGAATCAGTTCATAATATGTTGGATGCATGTTCTGTTACAAAGAAATATGAATATGCACACCAGAGTATATAGGGCAAAGCCATAAGATTGTGAGAAACAGATGCCTAGGGAATGGAGGAGGCACAGGGAGGGTTCTGAAGTATCACAGTTGGTAAATAACTGAACAGGACATTCCAGGTGGATATTTTGTACAGGAGGACTAATATGTCATTGAAATATGTAAAAAAGTAAACAATGAGTGTCTTTAAACATTACATTTTTTCTTTATTTGGTCTTACTGGGACACTCCAGAAATCTCTAGCCAGTTCTGACATACATTTTGAAAGGTTACTGGAAAATTGAAGAAGGCTCAGAGTAGAACGAAGAACACAAAGAATTATAAAATACATTCTTAATGAGACACTCATGTAGTTCAGTCTAATATTTTATCAGAGAAATGGTTATGACTGTTATGGTCTATGAGTGCCTACACTTGTTAATAGAGAAAAAATAGGCACTTGCTAATAAAAAGCCCTTTAATTTGGAGCCTAATACATTACAGTCATATGGCAAGAAATTGCAGCTAACCTCAAAATGAAATAAGTTGCCCATTTCTTTAAAAAGTTAACATAATAGACTACTTAAATACCTTATCAAGAGTTGTAGTGATTCTCTGTTATCAAATCAGGAAAGGATTTTTTTAAGGCAAATTAACCATAGATTTTGAACTTCTGACAGGATTTAACTCAGGGAATACAGTATATTCGAGAACAGACTAGCATCAAAATCCATTCTTCATTACATTTTCCCAACTGAAAAGTCAAGCTTTAACAATCAATGTATAGTTCTTCGGTTTTCTCATTTTATAAACAATTTCAGTCTCATGATCTCCAGATGTCATGCAATAGCCAGTACATTGTCATAGCTGATTCACAGAAATATGGATTCCTGATTAGAACATTCTAAGTTTGTTTAAGTCTAATATGCCACCTTGGTATTAAAATGTTGCACTTATAAGTAAATTACACCACTAAACAAACATTAGTTATTTGTATCTATTATGTATTATATCATAGAATAAATATAAATAATTTTAAAAAGCTCTACAACCAGTAAATAGTATCACTTCCCAGAAGATTTCTGTTTTTAACCAGGAAAATTCAGCATGTAATGTCAGAGTTAAATAAACCTTCTGAATCTCAGAGGATAAAATCCGTCATTCTGCATACTGGGCACTATTTTGCCTCCAAAGTTTACATTGTAAAGATACTCTCAGTTGAAAGTTTGTTCTTTTTGACATGCACTGGTTCTGCAGAAATAGGCTATTACATATGAATATTTTTTGTGCATCATAAAATAATTTTTCTTCATCCTTAATACAGGTTTTTACCTGTATTATACCCATTCTCAGCATATTTGAGAGTTTTTCTTTTGGTACTCATTCTCATAGTGTGGGAGCATTTTTGTTTTGGCATTTTTAGTTTCCTAAATACAAGCAATAAAGTGTGATTAGACAAACCTTTAAAGCTACAAGTGAACATATTTTTATAGAGAGATATAGTACACTCTACTCAAGTATGCAGTCAAACTGTGGAAGGATTGAAAAGGTTTTAACCTAACAGGTTTCAAAAAGATCCATTCAACACAAAATCACATTCTAATTTACTCAGTTGTCTGTTATTTGGTTTCATTTTGTATCTATACAAAGAATTGCATTGGTTTTATACAAGCTTATTCACCCATCTCAAAATTTCCCTTAGAGGTATGTAAATGAGAAAGAGAAAATTATTATTTCAAGACAGCTGAAAAAAATATACTTGATGTCTTTTAATATTTTTTATTTCACATATTCTTTTCCTTTTCTACATTTTCAATGTATCTCTCTTGTTCTATTTCAATATCTATAAAATCTCCAAAAATCTGGACAATTCAATTCAGGAACATCTGTTGTAGGTGTTATTTTTATTACAGCACCACCCTTCGCCCATTTTCTAACTTTTTCTAATTTTTCTTTAGTGAAATTCAAACGCATTTACTCATACTAAGTATCTGCATTCTTTCACCAGCCATCTGTTAATCCACCACCAAACACCAAAAAACTCATCTCATTTGTTTTTTGAATTTTATGTACTTTCATACTGCTTTGACTTTTTCTGAGAGCTGACAGTCTTGAAAATAGCCTTGTATACTGGTGAAATTATCAGCACAAGTTGTGTTTCTTAAAATATTTCAAGTTTGTCAAAACTTTATAAGGACATAAAAAGTAGATTTTTGTGATAAATTCAAAGAGTGATGGAGTTATACAATATTAGGTCCACAGAAACATATTTAAAGGTCATTTAGTCAAACCACCATGGACAAAAATATCTTTCACTGCAACAGGTTGCTCAGTCCTGTCCAACTTCACCTTGAACACTTCCAATGATGGGACACTCACAGGTTGTCTGGAAAACCTGTTCCAGTGTCATCATAAAAAAAAATTATTTCTTATATCCAACCTAAATCTACTTTATTTCAGCTTAAAAACATTGCCCTTTATCCCATCATTAGAAGTCCTGATAAAAAGGTTCCCTTCATTTTCCTTGTAAGCCTTTGAGTATCAAATGGTCTCAATAAGGTCTCTTCAAAGCTTTCTCTGATCCAGGCTGAACAGAACCAGATCTCACTCAACCTGACTTCACATGTGAGTTGTTCTGCCCTTTGATCATTGCTGTGGCCCTCCTCAGGATCCACACCAACAGGTCCGTGTCTTTCTTGTGTTGGAACCTCAAAGCTGGATGCAGCACTTCAGGTGGGGGTCTCACAAGAGTGGGCTATAGGGGGACAATCACCTGACTCATCTTTCTGACCACACTCACTGTTTCCTCTATCAGTGGGATGGGGGAGAGTAAAAGTGAGAGAACTCATTAGACTGAAATAAAGACAGTTTAGTAGGTAAAGCAGAAGTCATGCACTCAAGGAAAGCAAAGCAAGGAATTCATTCACCACTTCCCATGGGCAGGCAGGTGTTCAGTCATCCCCACACACAGTGCTGACTTGGGAAGACAAACTCCTCCACTCTGAATCTCACCACCTTCCTCTTTCTTCTCCCCAACTTTATATACTGCACATGATGTCACATGGTTTGAAGTGTCCCTGTGGTCATTTGGAATCACCTGTCCCAGCTGTCTCCCCTCCCAGCTTCTTGTGCACTCCAGCCTCCTTGCTGGTAGGGCAGTACAAGCAGTAGAGAAGTCCTTGATGTGCAAGTGTAGCTCAGCACTAACAAAAGCATTTCTATATAATCAACACTGTTTTCAGCCCAAATCCAAAACATTGATCCATACTGGCTACTCTGAAGAAAATCAACCAGCACATTCCATCAAAACTTAAATGTTACAATTCAAAGGTAGGTGTGTTGTGAAGCAGTGTATGAAATCTAGGTAGATTTCATCTGTAGCTGTTCCCTGCTTGAGTGAAGAAGTCACTCCATCGTAGCCCATTAGATTAGTCAGGCACAATTTGCCCTTGGTAAAGGAATGATGGCAGTCTCTAGTCACCACCCTGCCATATGTTTTGATATATCTCTAGGAGGACTTGTTCCATGATTTTACCAGGTGGAGAGGTAAAGCTGACTGGTAGTAATTTTCCAGATATCCCTTTTTACCCTTCTTAAGAATGGGGACAATGGTCTGACTTCTTCAGTCACTGAGGACTTCACCTGAATGTCACAGCTTTTGAAATATGATGGAAAGTGACTTGGCAACTGCATCATCCTGTTCCCTCCAGATCCTGGGATGTATCTGATCTAGTCCCATGGACTTATGTATGTTCAGGTCACTTAGGTGATCTCAAACCTGACCTTCATTCATGACAGGAGGACCATTTCCAAGGGTTATGTATATAAGGCATGTTAGACCACATTAGGCTGGGCATATAAAATATTTTACTAGTATTATTTACTATTTTATTGTTCTCAGCAGAAAACAATATTGGTAATTATGTAAAATAATTTGAATAGTTATATTGATTTTCACCAAAAAAACACTACCCAGTCGTTTAAGATGGCTGCATAAACAGAAAGAATAAAAGCTATTTCTGATTAACTCAATGTTTATTACTGAGGTAATCTAAAAACTTTAAATATTTTAATACATAGAATTAAGAGTTTTGACTCAGTTTCATGTTGCTTTAAATGAAAAAAAATATAAAAGAAGTGCTTCTACTATAAATAAATTCTGAATACTACACCATAAATGCAACTTAAGACTGGAGAACATGACCAAGTTATCCTAAGTAAGAGCACACATTGACTAATCTGCAATAAATATCCATAATACATAAATAATAAATAAATAAATATTTGTGCTCCCAGTTCATGACAAATACAAGATAATTGAATTCAGATTATTAATTTTCTCTTAGTGGCTGTGTTAACTTGAATTACATTGTATTTGCTTTAGGCTGAGTTTCATCTGCCTAGTAAGTTACCACCGATCAGCAGATGTATTTCAGCTTTCTACTCCCCAACATGTGGTTAATATTCAAGGCCCTTCCTGAGTTGCTAACTCTGTCAGTTGAATAGCTTTTAATTGAAATTACAATTGTCACTGAAATTCAGTATCTTCAACATATTCATGCTTTTAGTAGCTATTGCTGTGCTTTATGAAGCAAAGTCAATATTTAATTTTATCCTTTTTTTTTCTTTTTTACCTTTCTACTACATACTGATTTATGTTTCAAAATTCCATCATGGTAATTTACTAATTATTTTCTGGGTGGTCCTCCACTACATCAGTTGCCTGCTATGCTAATCAGACTTCAGGGAATATCTTTCTTTCTAGTCATTGCCAAAGTCAAAGTATTCTAGAGGGGAGATGATTAGCGATGTAGCTTCATTGGGCTTGAAATGTACTGAGGCCTGATCTCCCATTCAGGCACTAAACCTTTGAAATTTTGCTTCATGTCAGAACAGTGCACCTGTTCCTGCTCAGGGGCATGGATTGAATGAAGGATTTACAAACCCCCAGAGAAGTTCATCTACTTTATCAAGCAATCCTGTCAGTTTTTCTGCAGAGTCCAACTTCTAGTTATACAATTCCTATGTTTCATCCCTCTGGTTCACCAGTGGGTAAACTAATTTCCTACCTAATGGAAGGATTTGTGACAGCTTAAATGTGACATGAGGCTAATGAATTGAACTAGGCTGATTTCAAAACTCATTCCAACAAAAAAGACTTTATGACCTACGAATTGTTTTCACAGCTACAATTCATTTTTAAAAGCGTACTTATCTTAGCTCAGAAAAAGTCTTTGAAGTGCCATATCCAAGTCTGAAGTGACTATTTTTATTTTTTATTCTCTTCCCCATCCCTCCATCCTCACTCCCACTGATATCTGGACTGCCTTTCACTGGTTTCCTTTCACACTTTGCAAATATTGTCTTCTGCTATACTCCAGCTGGCAGGAATTCAGCAGCTCTCACATTTGGAATCCATCCTGAGAAGATGAGGGATTGAAGGCAAAGAAAGGAGAATTGGACTATTTTCCCTACATGCTTCTGCAGCTAATCCCACACTTCTCAAACTAACTCAGTTACTGATTTCTAAAAGTGTCATCTCGGAAGTGCAAAGACAGACATGTGAGCATGTTTCACAATTCCAAGAGATTTTATAGGGGAAATGCTTGCATGGAGAAAAATAGCTACTAGGAAGAATTCCATATTTGCTCTTACCAAGGTTAGAGTTATTTTGTTGAGCTTAAGGACAGTGCAATAGAAGCTGAATGTGAACTCATAATTAGCTAATAAAAATAAAGAATGGTATTAAATATTTCCTTGCCAGCTGCTCAGCAAGAGTCACATTAGTGTGTGCTTTTCCTGTAAAATCTTTTTCTGTTGAGAGCGGACTAAAATAAAACATAATCACTGTTCATTATATAAATTAATCTAAGGATAGGATGAGTAATTTTCTAGATACATGCAGACAGATAGTTGTGGTCAATGGTCAATTCCACATTCAGGTGGAAGCCAGTGATGAGTGGTGTCCCTCGGGGCTCTGTCTTGGAATCAGTGCTCTTTAATGTCTTTATCAATGTCACAGACAATTGGATCAAGTACACAGCGATATTGAGTGCACTCTCAGCAAGTTTTCAGATGACACCAAGGTGAGCAGTGGAGTCCACAGGGCAGAAGGATAGGAAGTCATCCAGAGGAACCTGGACAAGCTTGAGAAGAAGGCCTATGGGAACCTCATGAAGTTCAATAAGGCCAAGCACAAGGTCCTGCACCTGGGCTGGGAAAATCCCAGAGATGAGTACAGACTGGGTGATGAACTCACTGAGAGCAGCCCTGAGAAGGACTTGAGGATTCTGGTTGATGAAAGGCTGGACATGAGTCAACAGTGTGTCCTCATAGCCCAAAAAGCCAGCCCTATCCCAGGCTGCATCAAAATGAGAGTGGTCAGCAGGGTGGGGGAGGTTATTCTCTTTCTCTATTCCACTCTTGTGAGATCCTACCTGGAGAACTGCATCCAAGTCTAGGGTCCTCAGCACAGGAAAGACCTGTTCAAGGAGCACCAAAAAGCCTGTGGAGTCAGGCTGAGAGAGCTGAGGTTGTTTAACCTGGAGAAGAGAAGGTTCTTTCCTCAATGAGGAGACACCTCATTGCAGCCTTTCAGTACCTAAAGGGGCCTTATAAAAAGGTGGAGAGGAACTTTTTACACAGGCAGATAGTGATAGGATAAGTGAGGCTGGTTTTAAACTAAGGAGGAGAGATTTAGATTGGATATTGGGAAGAAATTCTTTACTGGGATGGTGGTGAGGCACTGGAACACATTTTGCCTGGAAGCTGTTGTTGGATGCCCCATCCCTGGAAATGTTCAGTGCTAAGTTGGATGAGGCTCTGAGCAACCTGATCTAGAGGATGGCATCCCTGCCCAAGGCGGGGAGGTTGGAGCTGCCTGATCTTTAAGGTCCCTTCTAACCCAAACCATTCTATGATGCTATGACTATGGCAAGGAGTCTCAAACTGCAGTGGGTTGACCCAGTCAACAGCCAAGCATAGTCTTGCTTGGTTCCCTCTCCTCAAGGATGGTGAGAAAAAGGAATAAATGCAAGAAAACTCTTGGACTGAAATAAAGACAACTAGATAGAAGAAGTAAAGTTGTGCTCACAGAAAAAAAAAAAAAAAAGAAAGAAAAAAATAAAAGTAAAAAAAAAAGTAATACATTTACTACTTCTCATCAACACATGCATGTCCAGCCATTTTCTGGCAAGTGGGACCTTGGCATATGTGACAATGTTTGGGAAGGCAAACGCCACAACCACAAATGCCCCCCATACTGCTTCCTCTCCCAAATCATTTATTGCTTAGCTGTGTCACACTGTATGGGATATTCCTTTGGTCAGATCAGGTCAGCTGTTCTAGCCATGCCCCCTTGCAATTTTTTGCTCCCTCCCAGCTGACCTATCAGAGAGAAAGGGAAGGCAGGGCAGAGTGAGGAATAAAAAAGCCTTGATGCTGTGCAAGCACTACACAACATTAGCCAAAACACTGTGTTGAGTTCTCTGCACTGTTTTGGCCACAAATCCAAAGCACAGCACTCTTGAGGCTGCTATGCAGAGAGTTAACTTTACCCCAGCCAGACCCAGTACTTAGAATACATTTGTTAAGTACCAGATAAAATAAAAAAATGGACTCTCTGCTCTACTTAAATTCCCCTTGTGATATTAGCAAACTAATCCATTTATTACATACATTTCTGACAGGTGTAACTATATAAAACTCTGTCACACATTACAAGCTCAGATCTAGTATTTTGGCTGCAATCCGAAAAAAGCCCATACTTTACAGAAGATTAGCACATTCCCTCTGAGGTGAAATTCTGGCACAGTTCCCACTCAGTTTAGTATCTATGTCTGTATTATTTTTGTGACAGGATTTGAGCACTGCTTACTGAGCCAATGAGGGCATCTTGGATGACATTTACACTATTAAAACTGAAGGTTATATGGAGATCGTGTGCATTCATATTGTGTCCACTTTGACATGAAAAATACCCCATTGCCCACACTGTGAATGTGAACACCAAGTATATCTTACACATACCACAGGGATGGGATTCAAGCGTAGGTTCAGAAATATAAAGTAAAATATTTGTGTGCTATGTGTCTTAATTCCCAGTATAGGCAGTAGAGATCCAGGGATTTATTAATTTGCCTAGTATCATATGAGAGAACTACATGTATCTGAAATGCCCCAGTGGGATTAGAAGTTAGGACACAGAACGTATGAGACCTGCATCCTTTACAGCTGACGGATGGAGGTCAGCAGGAAGCACCCAGAATGCTACTAGATGCCATATTTAAGCCACTGAGTCCCTACCATCAATGGAGAGAAGAGAGTTATTCCTTGGTCTGGGAACTGATTAATTTTCTAAACATTCATGACTGGAATGCCATTTTTGGTTCTCTGGGGTATCTGAAATATCTGGACTAAGCTGATACTTTTGACATACAGATTGACAGATGCAGTAGATGAAATCAAATCTATGAGAAACACAGGTGCTTCTTCAATGAGCAAAAGCCAGATAAAATATACCATCTCAGACCATGGCAGACTGATGCACCTACACACAAACAACTAAATCTAAACCCATCTATTTGTTCATTACATTCAAAATCTTGTAATGTGAGAAAAGAAACACACCTGACAGATTATCCAAGACACTGTCAGGGAATACCTGCAGCATATCAAGTGTGATTACAGGTTTCCAGGGTGATGGTCAAGGGCTTGGGGGCTCAGATGTTTCTTTTCTTCAGTTGTGCTCGTGAGGGCAAAGGTCTTGAGATGCAGTAGATGGATCATGATGGCCAGCATTGGTAGTGAAACAGGTATCGAGCCCAGAGATTTGGTTCTTACAGCCACAGGACCTCCTTTGAAGACTGAGGGTTGTTGGGTAGCAATAAGATCCTCCTGATCAGGAGGGGCAAAAGCTTCTTTTCAAACAGGGAGGTAAACTGGTAAAAATAACTTTAAAGTATGAAGAGTGGAGGATGGAGATTATGACCTACAGTCAAGTGAGAAAGTGGTGACCCAAGCTGGAAAGAACAGGATATTGAGTAATGTGGACAGAGGAAAATTAGTAATTGATGAAACAAGACCCATCTCAAGCATATGCACAAATATGGCAATGCCAAAAAAGCACGGTGGTGCTCTCCTGCTTTTTGTTCCTGGGAAACATGCACGACTGAGCATCTCTGAAGTGTCTCTGTGATAATGCACAGAGTGTGAGGACAATCAGGAGGATTAGGATGTTGTGTGCATTGAATGCATGGAGCTCTGCTAGGAATGAATGCAGAGCCGAAACAGATTTTATGGTTTAAGATTAAATAACATGGCAACATTAAGGTTGGTTTCCACTACAGCTCACATGATCAGGAAGAAGAATCAAATGACATTTTCTTCAGACAAATGAAAGAAATCTTATATTCACAGGGACTGAGTTAAATGATCTTCAGAGGTCCTTTCTAACGACTGCATTTCTGTGATTCTGTGATTCTATAAAGGTCAGAATTTATTGCTAATGTAGAAAAAGTCTTTACAAGTAATCAAAATGTAAAAATCACTTACCATTATTCTAAATACAGTCATACTAGCAGTCCTATTCAAGACTATTTAATTTAGGGATCAGAATAGTTACTGGTGTTTAGAGACACCAACGTCCCCAGTCTTATACTAAAAGACTGACGATATACATGGTAGTGTGTCTTTTCTATTCAGTTTACTTGGGGATATTGCTGTCATTCCACGAACAAAAAATAATTATGTGGGAACCTCACCAAGTCCTAGAATTCCTGCAATGATATACATGCATGGAGTCTAAGACTAGTACCTGTACTACTGAGAAAAAAAAATTAAAGCACATTCAAGTGTATATGAGTGAAAATGTATCTGTCTTGTTTACTGCTCAGAAGTGTTACTCACACTGCCAAAAATAATGGATATGCCCTTAACACACATGACAGAACAATGGTTAAAAAATATCTTTCCCTGTCTTATCTAGCAGCACAGATATAAAACCTTAGTCTCTCACATTGTAGAAAACCAGGTTGTCTTACTTTGAATGGTGTATCTCACTGGACAGACAGTTGTGTCTTCGCTATGTCTCTCTCTGCTCCAAACCTTGAAATCCCTGAGGCAACTTTCACATTACAGGGAGCTACACCTCACCTCTATTTCTGAATTCAACCAGATCAGTTCCATTTTTCCCATGTACTGAGCCTACCCTAAGAAGCTGTCATCCCATGATGTAAGAGTCAGCAAAAATAGTTCACAGGAGCATAAATGTTTTGATATTTCTGCTTGTCATGATGTAGAGAGAAATTCCATTGATTGAGAAAGGAGGAGGGAAACATCATGTATGTTTAAGCATCTTTTCATTCACCATGGAAAATGGCAGGAACAAAAAGTCTACATAGCAATTTCTAAACTTGGGTGGAGCTATAGAAACACAGAATTTAACCAGGATATGAGACAGAGGTCTATCATTGAAGCCATTTCCTTGCTTCAAAGTTACTGGCATTTAGCAGGGATTTTTTTATCTACATGAAAGAATCATAATTTCCCCAAGATATAAGAACATTCCAAATCATTTTTATTTTAGAATATTTCACCTCCCACATACAGCTACTCCTATCTCATTAGTTAAAAGTTTGCAATATGTTCTCCTCCTCACTGTAGCAAAATACTGCTACACCTAAATGTGCAAGTTCTTTAGCTTCCTTCAACATTAACTCGTAAATTTTCCTGTGAGTTACCTTACAAAGAAGCAATCATCAAGCAGTATTTAATGCTAGCCTTAGTTCTAGCCTCCAAAAATCTTGTGATCCTATAAATTCCATAAAAATTAACTGTATAATTTCTGACTTAAAAATTTTACTGAAAGCTATCATCAGTCTTTTATTTGCTCCACAAGTGACGTAACTATACTTCATGTTAGTTAAATAACTCATAGTTCTTGTTTTGGTTGTTAAGACTGTGGGGGATTTTTGGTGTTTTTTTGGTTTGGTTTGGTTTTTAGCAGTTAGGTTCTGCTTTACTCCTATTCTGGCACAAGTACAAGGGCTGTGATATCTGACCTTTACACAAAGAAGACGATTTCTTGCTCTTTCAGTATTTCAATGTCTTTTGTTTTTCTTTTTTGGCAGAGATGACATATTCTCCTTCAGAGGGAAAATTAGGTCTTTGGACTCATGTGATGAAACTCAGGGGAATTGTTAAGACATGTCACAATGCAGATGAAACATTCTGTTTGATAAAAGTCAATCTAAAGGTCTTGACTGCTCAGTTCACTTTGCTCATGATGTTTTCCCTCATTTTATATTGCCATGAGGGATGCATTATGCTTCCTCAATTAAGGTCTTAATCAAGAGGCCATTTAAAGGGTTCATGCTATCTTATAAATTACATCTCATAAATTCTTTGTGATCCTTTTTTTTAATCTGATTTCCTTTAAGAATGAAAGATTTCAAATAAAAGTGTGAGTGAGGAAGGAAAATTCAGAGTATATTTTAAAAGTTTCATTCCTACATCAATTCTCAGAAAAGCCAGCTGGAATAATGAAGATACAAACATAAAAGCAGACACATGTGATTTCTTTAAAAAACCCCAATCCAGCTGTAATCCATTTGTCTTTGACTTTTCCATTCTGGTTTTTGAAATCCTTTCTTGTTTTATAACATGAAAGATGTGTTAATCTGTTTCTTTTATAAACTTTTTTTACTGTTGGTTGAACAAAGCATAGCAGTTACATAGATTTTGAAGAACCATGGAAGGAGCATGTGGACCAAGCAAGCACTGGATGAACAAATACTAGTTTGCATAGGAGTTTAATTCTCTCCAGGATCTACAGGAATGTGCCATTTTTGCCCAGGTACCATGAAAGTCAATAATTTTATAAAATAATAACAACTGCAGCTGATGAATAGCCGCCATAACTATACAGAACAATCATTTGCAAGCTGTAGCTAAATTAATGGCAACATGGAAAACATTTGCAGAAGTCTTTAGGAAAATGAAATC
Source organism: Grantiella picta (assembly GCA_013397955.1). Taxonomy (NCBI): domain Eukaryota; kingdom Metazoa; phylum Chordata; class Aves; order Passeriformes; family Meliphagidae; genus Grantiella; species Grantiella picta. The sequence goes on from VZRM01008322.1 coordinate 1,663,096, forward strand.
CACAGAAGAAAATGGGAACATCGATCATCACTGAAATAAAGAGATAGAAAACCATGGAGGGAAATTATTTTAGAAATTTTATTAAATTTCTTTGTCAAACACCAATAAACTAGTCAGTACACAACTTTAATATCTTAGAATAAAAATTGATTACTATCCAGACTTCAATATGATATGGAACATAGTGAGGCCATAGAGACACCTGAAGAATCTCTCTTGTAATCTCTTTATATCCTGTGCCACAAAAATCACCAAAAATCTCTCCAATGCAAGTTTCAGTCCATCTCTTGAGATTGCCTGGGTGAAACAGATAGCACTGCTTTGAAGTCAGCATTTGCAATGTTGTCATCCGTTCATTATTAGGTAAGTATAAAATTGTGCTAATTCTCAGGACGCTCAAAGCTTCTTTTCAAGAGGTTTCTCCAATCTCCCATTTTGAGCTCATTTCTTATTCAGTTACTGCAGCTAATTACCATTAATTCCTTTGGTATTCATTATAATAGCACTAATTATAACAGAATTGTTTGGTATTCATTTTAATAGCACTGATCATAAAGAATTAATTTGACGTTTATAAGGATGTCACATGTATTGTCTCAGCATACAATTGCAATTTAACATCTGTAAAGTTAAAATTCAGCTACACCTTGGAAGAGTTACATATGTGCCTACTACAACTGAAGAGATGGAGGACTCGGTCCACTCGTTTGGGACAGAATTTTTTTCACAGTCAGCCATATTGAGAAAGTGAAATGAATTTTGATATGTGTCTTGGTATCTGGTATAAATTTTTAGTACAAAACTCAAACAGATTTTCATTATTCCCTGGTGATCAGCACTCTCTGTACTGAACATAGAGCTGTATCTTTAGATATATANTTCTAACAGTGGAAATTTCCCTTAAATAAAAGAAAACCTTCTTGACCGTGAGGGTAGTTAAACACTGGAACAAGTTTCCCAGGGATATGGTGATGCCTCCATCCTTAGTGATACTCAAAATTTCGCTGGACTTGGCCCTGAGCAGACAGCTTCACCTGAAACAATTTTGGGCAGGCAGGTTGAACTAAAGTATACTGGGATCCCTAGAAACTCCAGTGATTTTCTCTTTTTGACTGTGTAGGGTATTGGCACCTTCTCCTGCACCAAAAAAATTATTTTAACACGAAAATCAAAAGAAACAGGCCATCGTCCAAACCAATTAGCTAAATGAATTAACTGGAACATGCCACATGGTGGGTAGTCAGTCACTATTTTCCCTTTCATGCAAGTTCATGCTGCAGATTTAGAATCAAGCTGCACAATCTCCCCAGTTTATTTACAGAAAGCAATATTTTGAAGAGTATACTTATAAACAGGTTGTAAGGCCTGTTTTGGAGTACTTAATTGATCTTGGAGTGTTTTAGAGGTACTCTACTGAGACTGAAGAGGGAAAGAGAATAACATATTAGCAAGGTGCTCATGTGAACATCCTCTAATCATTTCTTTATAGCATATCATAACGAAATGTAATACTAGTAATCAGTTGCTCTTAAGAGACATCAATGCAATGTTTTTTACATGTGTAAACAAGGAAATGACTCAATACTGATGATGTTTATGATGCTGGTAATACAGAAAACTCATATTACAATAACATTTTATAGAAAAACTGATTTGACAATATCGACCTAGTGATGAACTGAATGTTAATCGAAATTTATTTTGNTCGCAAGCTGTAGCTAAACTAATGGCAACATGGAAAACATTTGCAGAAGTCTTTAGGAAAATGAAATCCACAGAAGAAAATGGGAACATCGATCATCACTGAAATAAAGAGATAGAAAACCATGGAGGGAAATTATTTTAGAAATTTTATTAAATTTCTTTGTCAAACACCAATAAACTAGTCAGTACACAACTTTAATATCTTAGAATAAAAATTGATTACTATCCAGACTTCAATATGATATGGAACATAGTGAGGCCATAGAGACACCTGAAGAATCTCTCTTGTAATCTCTTTATATCCTGTGCCACAAAAATCACCAAAAATCTCTCCAATGCAAGTTTCAGTCCATCTCTTGAGATTGCCTGGGTGAAACAGATAGCACTGCTTTGAAGTCAGCATTTGCAATGTTGTCATCCGTTCATTATTAGGTAAGTATAAAATTGTGCTAATTCTCAGGACGCTCAAAGCTTCTTTTCAAGAGGTTTCTCCAATCTCCCATTTTGAGCTCATTTCTTATTCAGTTACTGCAGCTAATTACCATTAATTCCTTTGGTATTCATTATAATAGCACTAATTATAACAGAATTGTTTGGTATTCATTTTAATAGCACTGATCATAAAGAATTAATTTGACGTTTATAAGGATGTCACATGTATTGTCTCAGCATACAATTGCAATTTAACATCTGTAAAGTTAAAGTTCAGCTACACCTTGGAAGAGTTACATATGTGCCTACTACAACTGAAGAGATGGAGGACTCGGTCCACTCGTTTGGGACAGAATTTTTTTCACAGTCAGCCATATTGAGAAAGTGAAATGAATTTTGATATGTGTCTTGGTATCTGGTATAAATTTTTAGTACAAAACTCAAACAGATTTTCATTATTCCCTGGTGATCAGCACTCTCTGTACTGAACATAGAGCTGTATCTTTAGATATATAAGTTTCATGTATGAATTTTAATGAAGAGTCAGCTTTATGCTATTCACTAAGAAACTCAACTCACTAAGAATTCAGATTCTTAGTGAAGGCAATGAAATAAACCCTTCTAAATCTTTCCAGCTGAAAGTTAATTGTGTATATAAAGAGAAAACATTCACAGCTTTTATTTTTCTAATATATAGTAGCTTCAGTGTAGATGTGAGCTTTCACGCTTTCAGCAGGCTGAAAATCTCATCACTGAAATGACCAGAATAAAATCTCATTACTTTTCCATAGTGGTTAATTGGTATATATCAGCTTAGTTATATAACTACCTATGGTAAAATAGCAATGCAAGAAAAGTATGTAGTAATTGCTATTATAATAAATATAATAATATNTATGGTGATGCCTCCATCCTTAGTGATACTCAAAATTTCGCTGGACTTGGCCCTGAGCAGACAGCTTCACCTGAAACAATTTTGGGCAGGCAGGTTGAACTAAAGTATACTGGGATCCCTAGAAACTCCAGTGATTTTCTCTTTTTGACTGTGTAGGGTATTGGCACCTTCTCCTGCACCAAAAAAATTATTTTAACACGAAAATCAAAAGAAACAGGCCATCGTCCAAACCAATTAGCTAAATGAATTAACTGGAACATGCCACATGGTGGGTAGTCAGTCACTATTTTCCCTTTCATGCAAGTTCATGCTGCAGATTTAGAATCAAGCTGTACAATCTCCCCAGTTTATTTACAGAAAGCAATATTTTGAAGAGTATACTTATAAACAGGTTGTAAGGCCTGTTTTGGAGTACTTAATTGATCTTGGAGTGTTTTAGAGGTACTCTACTGAGACTGAAGAGGGAAAGAGAATAACATATTAGCAAGGTGCTCATGTGAACATCCTCTAATCATTTCTTTATAGCATATCATAACGAAATGTAATACTAGTAATCAGTTGCTCTTAAGAGACATCAATGCAATGTTTTTTACATGTGTAAACAAGGAAATGACTCAATACTGATGATGTTTATGATGCTGGTAATACAGAAAACTCATATTACAATAACATTTTATAGAAAAACTGATTTGACAATATCGACCTAGTGATGAACTGAATGTTAATCTAAATTTATTTTGAAAATGAGGGGACATTAACGAGTCCAATCAGATCTCTATTTAAAGAAAAAAGGGGGAAAAAAATGAAAGGAATCACTTTGTCTATGATTATTTATCTGATGATCTTCTAATCCCAACAAGAAAGGATGGAATCTGTTTTGTATCTCTATTCTATCTCTAATCTATCTCTGTATCCCATGAGGCCTGTTATACTAAATTCCAAATGAGACTCCAAAATAAGTTGTTCACCTTTTCTATATGCCTCTTTACCTCCCCCTAGGGCATAGAGGCATCTGGATTTTCAAAACAACCTGCAACAAAGCTGACTCATTAAAAGCACTCAACTAGTTAATAATGGAAGTCATGGGACTGTCGTTAAGTAGTTGTTCTCTCTCAATAATCAGCATATGATTAAACACATTGTGATATCCTCGTTTTTTTCATGAAACTATGAACAAAGATTTTCAATTTTGTCTTTTCAACAATCAGCTGCCCTACTGCTGTCATAGGTGAATCATAAGGCTGAGTACAACTTCTGTTTATGAATTTTGAATATCATAAACCCAAACATAATCCATCATTCCAGGAAAAAATATGAGTGTCACACATGTACCTGAATACTAGTTATAATTATTCTCTTTGCATGCACAAAGATCCGAATGTTTCTAGAACATATGAAATCTATTGTGCACATAAAGATCAGGTTTGAATATATAGAGGTTTTGAGAAAACACTAGGTCATTATTACATTTTCAGAAATATTTTCAGGTATGTCTCAATATTAACTTTAATAATACTGATGCATATGATGTGGCTTATAGATTCAATAATTCAACTATTACAGTGGTCACAAGACCATAAGTGAGTCACAGTATCTACAAATTTCAGTTCTTTTTAATTGACTGAGTTTTCTTATACATACTCTTCTTTTCATACTTGTGGGTTTTCCTGGCTGGAGACTAGCATCCACCAAGCCACTCTATCCCTCCCTTCCTCAGCAAAACAGGGAAGGGCGAATATAAGATGGAAAAAAAACCCTCATGGGGCAAGATAAAGGCAGTTTAATAAAGCAAAGAGAAAGGTCACACATTAAATCAAAGGAAAACAAAAGATTTTATCTTCTATTTCCAATCAGCAGGCAATGTTTGGCCACTTCCCAGGGAGCAGAACTTTAGTACATGTAGCAGTTGCCCCAAAAGACAAACACTGTAATAACAAATACTCCTGCTTTCTCCTCCTTTCTCATAGCTTTTATTGCTGAGCAGACATCAAATGGTATGGAATAACCCTTTGGTCAATTTTGGTCAAATATCCTGTCTATGTTCCCACCCAACATCTTGCCCACTCCCAGCCTTTTGAGAAAATGTTGGAGAGACAGCCCTGAGGCTTTGTCAGCACTGCTCAGCAGCAGGCAGAGCAGTGGGATGTTATCAGCTCCTTTCAGGTACCAATGCAAAGCACAGCACTGAGGGGGCTGCTGTGGGGAAAATTAACTCCATCTCAGCCACACCCAGTGGTCTCTCTTAATGATTTTACCTATCATTAGAGAGAAAGTGAAATAATCCACATACATGGCAGCATTGTAGTCAGCTATATAATGCTAAAAACAGCATAGGGAAAATAGGCTGTAATTAAAACACAGAATTCCCCTTGCACTGGCAAATGATTGAGCTGTGTTGTGGAAAGAACAGAGATAAAGGTATTCCTAAGAAAGAGAGTAAAAGATGTTTCTGCTTATTACACTAGAGAATTTTTTATCCAAAGGTAAAGACTATCCTGCTAATAATGCCATGCTGACAGGGTTGCCTGGTTTTTTTCAAGCAGTCCCTAGAAATGGATGTTGGCTGTTTGAAAATACAAAAATATTGATCCACCTGTCCAAGTTTTTGCACTAAATTTTCAAGGTGGTATTATTTCCTCTTGAAAGGCTTCTTGATGGCTGGCCAGAAATCAGCACTCATCATTGAAATTACGTAGTTTTTCATTTGGGATGTAATCATTGTGATTTGCTCTTAGTACCTGAAATTTAGGTTTTGGCATTTAAATAAAAAAATCTAAAGTTAGACATGCAAGTACACTCAAATGTTCTGATCTAATAAATTGTGAGCTGATATGGAGTTTCCCCTTGGATGTTGTTAAGGTGAAAGTCTAGCTTCAACCAAGTTGCCCTCTATACATTAATATGCCATGGATTCTGACTGAAAGTATTGCTGACATGATTGAGGCTTCTAATCACACCTGCCCAACTCCACTTTGAATAGAAAGTTATCCACTTTCTATGTTCATGATCCTTACTTAATAAAAACCTAAAATTTATAACAGTTATTCTAGAAACTAGTAGTTATTATAGAAATTATTCTATATTTTGCTGCTACCTAAACCTAAAATCCCCTATGATGCAGATCATAAAGAAATAAACAAGTCTCTAGATGAAAATTCAGGGACTGACAGTCTTAAAATACCAGCTAATTCCTATCTTAAAGTGCAAATATCAAACCAAACAAATACTTATATTAGACCAGTGAGTATTTAACATGAAAATCAGCACCTGAATTTGCAGGAGAAAACAGAATGAAAGCCACCATGTAACATGATCATGGGTGAAATCTACACTACATCCTTAAATTTCACTAAGCCAGCATGAAGATTGCTACTGTGCATTGGCTAAATAATATGATGTGTTAATTGATGTGTCCTATATTTCAGTAGCGCATTCTGAAGTTTCCAAAGGAGGGGATTGCTTTCATAAAATCCACACTTTAAAGAAAGGTCAGCTGGATTAGGTCACTTTGTCCCATTTGATGGTAGTTTTGAGGATCTCAGCCTCATATTTCATAGCTCCTTTTCATTCCTTTTATGGGGTCTGGCGTACTTTCTAAAACAGCAAGTTTCCTAAACAGGGGGTTGCAAAATAAAAATAAATTAAAAAAAATAATTCAAAAACATAAAAGGAAAGAAATAAAATATTAAGACAGGCCAATGCTTCTATTTAAATAATTATAAGACTGTTATCTCTGAAAGAATAACTACTATTTTTCCTCACTGCCTTTTCCTCCATCCAAAGCTTTTTCTCCAGCTGCAGTTTGATTACACTCAGTTTTACTCCAGGGAAATGAAAACACAGCATCACAAATCAGTTGTACCTGCATTATGCAATTTAAGGGTTTTCTAATGACCTGTATTGTCTAAAAGCAGTTGCTATCATCCTTACAAGATCTTATTTTAAACTGGTTTCACACATGGAAGCACTTGACAAAAACCTAAGACCTTTGGCCTCAGTGTTCCCAGAAGGCAATCAGGAAACCATACAGTATTGCCACCAGGTCACTTCTCTGCATAAGAACAAGGTTAATTGCATGTGGGTTTATGTATTTAAACCACAAAAACCGCCAAAGTATAAAAACCTCTGTAATTTCATTTTGGATTAGTCCTGTAAAACCTGTTTCTTCAATCACCCTCCATTAAAATAAAAAGGCTTCCAGTAGGGGTTAATTTCATCTTTCTGGGACCTCTAACACTAAAGCTGGATGAGAAAACAGATGTTACATTTGTATCTGTCACATTGCTAAATTTTTTAAAAATTAAGACATCTGATTATTAACCTTTTCTTCTACTTATTCTTAGCAGACTTAGTTGATTTCAAGTGTCAATAGTTTAAATCACATTTGTTTTTTCACAATTTATGTTTTGACTTTGTCAGGCTTGTCTTTTTCACACAATATCATAGGACAACCTGAACTGATACACCCACGTCTTGAGTTTTCAAAAAACTACTCTTCCTTTATAATCCTCATTTGGGCCTAGAGTTAAGCTGGCGATCATGTTCAAGGCTTCTCAGTGTCCCTTGTTATGTTAAATAATTATTCTTTTCCAAGGTCACTGATTGTACCTCTTAGTGTGTTATGAGAAATTCTAGTGCTGCATTATATCAGGATACCATTTTTCCTTTCATGGTACCACTTAGATATTGTCTATGGAATACAGTCCTCACTAGCAATTTAAGGTACTGTATGTTTGATTCAGTTGACTAAACAGAAAATTCAAGCCTGAGTAAAAAGAATATGTTCCAAATTGACTCGGTTGCCTAAACCTGAGCAGCTTAGAGCCCTTCACAGGTATTTGGACTTATGTAGCAGCCCAGGTGGCTGAGTTAGAGCTTGGTGTCCTTGAAAGTGTGGAGGACTGGGAAGAAATTGGAGATGGGCCAGAGGAGAGTGAAGAAGAAATGGATTTTCCCACTGACCTCCCATCCCTGTACTACAGATAGTATGGGCCACTATCTCCCTCCAACCACTCAGTTTACCTTTATCTCATTGTTAGTGCATTGGTTGTTTGTTCTATAATTCACTTGTATTCACTTTCTTATTAGTTCTGAAACATGTAATCCTGCCTTGTTGGCCCCCCTTTATAACCTGATGCACAGCCTTTGTTCGAGACTCTTCAGCTCTTACTCTTCAGCTGTTACTCTTCAGCTCTTTACACTCTTTAGCTCTTACTCTTCAGCTCTTCGACTCTTTTTCTAAACTTTTCTGACCTCCATGTAGCCAATAAACCCCACCTTTTATAAACTGAAGAGTCCTCAATCTTCTCTTTTTCTAAGTCGACCTCCAGAAGCCCTCTCTTCTCTCGTGCGTAGTCCCCGTGCTGGTGCCAGCAGAAAGAACCACTGTGGGAAAAAGCACCCCTAGTCATGACTTTAGGGTGTTGCCCCCACAGACTTAGATTTTCTTTACTTTCTGTAGCCAGTTCAAAAGGTTGTAGGCCTCCAGAAGATCTGTCATATCTTCTGGGCCCTTCCAGATTTTTCTGCTATAATCAAATATTTCAAAAGGCAGTATGTGTTTAAATTTAAGTAACTGAACATTACCCCAGGAGACAGCTCCTAATTCAAACTGAGAGTTTACAGATCTAATTCAAATTCTGTAACCTCTTTATGTTCTGTTTTTAGAACCTTCTAAATAAACGTGAAGTATAGAAAAATCTTTTTTCCAATCTTAGAGGATATGTGAAAATTTAAAAATACACTACTGGCTGTAAACTTCAGCGGGTAAAGCAGTATAAACATTTAGGAAGAATCCTTTTGATGTCACAAACCAGATCAATAAAATAAGCAAATCATTGTCTTCTCTAAAACTTACATCAGGCAGAGTTTTGCCCTCAGATGAGAATGTCTTCAAAAATGGAATTGCAAATGCACATGTTGTATTTACAACAGAATATAGCAAAGGTAAAACAAACAGAATCTGTTTTATTTAATACTGCAAGGAAATAATACTCTTCATGTATTTGGAATTTTCAGTGGCTTTCTGCAATAGTTAATGTATGAGATATCATGGTCAGATATATTTGTGAGTTTTCATGTCCAGGCTTAACATCAATAGAATATGCAGAGGGACATCAGGGGACAAATTAAGCTCATTCATTACCGAAAGAGGTAACATACTATTAAAAGCACTTGCTAATATTAAAGTGACTTGGAAGGGCACTGAGGGAAATTGGGAAGGCAGTTGATAATCATATTTACTATGGAAGGAAAAAGTGCAATCTGTGTGGCAAGGAAATATGGGAATCATTCTCAAAGAAAAATGGCATAGTTCCAGGTTCAGTGATATCTTCAGCTTCTGTCTGTGTCTTTTTGAGTATCCTTCCAAGTAACATGTCTGGCACCTGCATGTCTTGGAATGGTATCACATGTTCCCTTCCATTTGTAGAAAGTGTTTTATATTTGAAAAATGCCTCTTAAAATTAGTTCCTTCAGCTGTTTGTGTTTGAAGCTCCTGGAAACTGAAAAAAGCATGAAAACCAATACCTATAATTAATTTTAATTTTTTTCCTTAAACTGTATTTCTTTCAGTACTAGGAATAAATACCGAAATAAAACAATAGCTACAAAATTGGTATGAATCATGCAGGCATATTGTTTGAGCAAAATATTTTATATTTTCTTAAAAATAAATAAATAAAATATGTATTTTCTGGATATGATCTATTTTATTTCAGTATCTATACTTAGATGAGCAGAATCTCACATACTCAAAGCTTTGCATTGCCATAAGGTCCCTGATGAGAGCTCCAGACTGCTGGGAGGAAAACAACACTCCACTTGCAAGTGCTAGATTACATTACCTTTGTCATTCTTCTGTTTTACCTGATTGAATCAGCTATTCTGGCTTTCAGAAAAGAAAAGAAAATCCCCCAAATAAACAAAAAACAAAAAAACCCACCAAAACCCAAATAAAAACAAAGACAAAAAAAAAGATAAAAAACAACACAGACATTAAAAAAACCCAGAAGAACAAGCCTTAAAATTAGCTAACTCTTTGACTCAAAGCAGCAAACAGATTTGTAGGTGCCAAATAGAGAAATGTACACAGTGAAAATAATTATATCAGTACTATATAGCCACTGAAAACAAAGCTTAAAAGTTTTTTGGTTTTTTTTATAATTGACTGCACAAATATTCTTAATGAAGGCAGAATCTTACAGGGAGTTGAAATTATATAATAAATACAATAAATGAACAACAAAGTTCATGTATTCATGCTGATTTTTCAAAAAAGGTCCACACCCTCATGTGGATTTTAAAAGGAATTATTTAAGACTTTCTGGATGTTAAACATTTCTGACAACCAGGTTATTTATTTAGGATGCTATTTAGAAATTATCTTTTGTACTGATTCCATTTTTAAACAGTTCACCAAGCACTCATATTTGCTATAATTGTTGTAACATTTATAAACAACTCTGCTTTTTTCAACTCTTTGGCAAATATAATCCTCATAGGCAACAACAGCATTCTCAAAATCTCTGGTATCTTCAATTTCTGTACTCACAGAACACTACAGGTGTATGAAACCCCAAATTTATTTGTTTTCTGCTCACGCTGTTAAGATTTCCTTAAGGAGATTAGAATTCAGTAACCAAATTCTTTTTCATCTAGATGTACACAAAGTATTTTTGGTGGGGGTATTTTAAAATGCTTTCCATTAAAATGAAAAATGTCAAAATATTATTTATATTTTAGAAGTTACATTTAGACAGCAACAGAGGGACTCCATAAAGAAGCACACTTAATTTTTGGACTTCCTGTTGTATATTTAATGCTCTTTCTGAAAGGAAAAGTCACAGTAATCCAATCACAGATTCCTTGTCCTCAAAACTTCAAATTTTCAGGTTTTCACTGTCATAAACGTTCCTGAATGCAGCCTGGAGCTTCACAGAAATCAGAAAGAATTTAGGCGTTTCTGACAACCCTTTCCGTAGAGATGTTGTTGTCTTGCTGCAATTTCCTATACATTGAAACTAGAACAAACAAAAAATATAGAAGAGATTTAGCAAATGTCTGTTTTCCAACTCAGCATATCCCGTGATTCAATGATTCTGTGATCCAGACTTTATGCTGGATGTTTTTCAATGTCTTAGGCTGTATCTCTGACCCTATAATGAAATCATGAAAACCTTACTAAAGAAAAAATAATGCAAATTTTAAAATCTTAATTTGGATCTTTACCTTTACAATATTTCTAAGACATTTCCTTGAATTCCGATGTTCTCTTAAACACATTTAAGCAGAAAGAAGTTGTCACTTATACCACTTAAGATCTAAACTAAGATTCAGTCAACACGAATACTAACATTGGGGAAAGGTGATGTTTGTAACAATAGACTGAATTTGGAAAAAACATAGAATTCAAATGTTCTGTACCCTGTTGTAGAATATTTCTTTTCTTATGCCTGAAGAAACACAATAATTGTGCTTAATGATCTGAAGTCACATTACACTATCTACACAGACAATGTTTATGCAGTATAAAAGAAGGCTGGAAAAGCAAAATCTCTAAGAATTGTTTCTCCTAATATTCATGCGTATATAGTACAAACCAGATTTTGAATTTTCTTTTAATTAAAAAAAAAAAAAAACAGGAAAAGCCATTAAATTTGATGTGGTTATGCCAAATTTATACAAATAAAGAATTTACTGTGTGAAAGCATTGTCTCTTGCTCTCTGTCATGTAGAAATTAGGGGTCATTTCAAAACTGATGTCAAAGTATTATTTTGCGTCTCTTTTGCCAATAGAACAAATCCATTATACACTATGGAAGCAAATTAACTAGACCTCAATGGAGATAAACAAAAAATGCAAGGTTTTTCTAAAAAAATCGTTCAAGTTTGAATCATTCACTACTGCAGATTATTCAGTCGGATATTTTGAAGAATGGTGAACTTGAATTCAGTAAGAATATTTAATGTACCCTTTCAACACAGGTTTTTAGCTTCAGATACTCGGTACACAGCCTCACTTTTTCCATTAATCAATCTTGCTAACCATTTTTAAATGGCAGCAAAATATACTATGAAAGTTCAAAGTTTGTAAGACAAACAAAATAATCCCTTCTTTTTTCATTTCAATTCATGAACAGAGTCAATTGCCACAGCAAAGGTGTTTCCCAGCCTGGTCTCTTTTTCTTCTCTTCCTTTTATTTTTTTCACTTTGGAGTTAGTTTTTAACAAGAGCCCTGAGAAGTTGTACAACTGAGACTTGGTTCTGAATTTCTTCAATGGAGATAATTGAAATATTTACACCAAACATTTTCTGAGAACTTTTGGGATAAATGAGCAATGTTACACTAAAGTAGCTACAGTGTAAAATCTTTCTGACTTCTCCTGTTAATATTGGTGCTTTGCTATGACTTTGGTATATACAAAATATATTTCTAAGTCAATTTAATTCCAATTTTTTTATGTTTCTTGTAGACCAAGGTGTAAAATTAATCACAGGACTATTTATTCAAAGTTCTGAGTGAAAGACCCTGTCTGTGTGTGAGTGGATATGTTTGAAGTTTCAGAAGACATTGCAAATTCTGTTTTATGGATGGAACTGCCATTCAAGGAAATGAAAAAATGTCTAAAACAAACAGAAAAAAATTTGGGTTCCATCAGGTCAAGAGTTTCTGAGGAAAAAAAAAAATATATGCACAATTCCTTTAAAATATGTAATTTATTTTAAAATAAACTATGGTTTTAAAAAATATATGTCCCAAGTACTGGAATTTACTTTACCATAAACTGTACAGAATTTTTCTAAACTACAAATTTTACTTTAATTAACAGAAGATTTGGAAAACTAACTTTTTCCTTCTGCTCTTCATAAACCACAGTAATCATCTTCATGTCCATGACTGAGTGCAAGTAGCATGCCTCACTCTTCAATCTAGAATTTCAGATAGAAACCTCCAGCAATGGTCACAGGATTTATTCTCTGAAACCTTTCCCAGTCAAGCTCAGTTAGGTCTTAAATACCTGGGAATTTGTAGGCTATACATGAAGCAAAGCTCCAAAGTTTAGATTCAGATCAAGTTCTTCTAAATCAATCTGTTCATATTTGTAGGGTTTTTTTCTGAGATAATTTGATGGAGAAAGCAATGTGGTTTCAATGGAAATGCAGAATTCTACACAAGCTAGAAAGGTGGTTTTGACCCCTTTCCATGGGATGAAAATACAAGGATGCAATATTGATGTAGAAATTGCCATGTCTTTTTCCTATCTGAAAGAAAAAAAGGGACAGAAAAAGGTGTGGCTTCCCCCAGTATGGAACCTGCAAATGTAACTCTAGCAAATGCACATTTAAAGCAGGAATGTAATAAAAAGCCACCTCAGACACGAAGTTGATACACATAGAGATTGGAGCCAAGGTGCTTAACTGCTCTGACAATTGGGATAAAAGCTCATCAGTTAGGTAGCCCTGCTATTAATGCTACAAATAGTATCTCTTCGGCATGTATCCCTACATTTGGTCTGGCACTGGCCATGAATTTCCTAAAGCAATCACTAGATACAGTCTTTTCTAGGGTTACTCTTCCTGTGAACAGTTTTAACACAGCATGAGCCCTTGGAGTCAGAATCTACCACTGCTTAGTCTAGCACTGCTCTTGAACAGCTCCTCCTGTCCTTCAAACTGGATTTTGGAGATACTTCCCAAAGATACTATAAAGGAACATAGTAAAAACAAGCTTGCAAGAAAATGTTCATCCACTTCAAATCTGTTCTTAAACTCTACTGATTCCTCTCTGTTTATGAACATATGGTGTTAATATTTTATATTTTTTGTTACCATTTCTGCTAATTTCCTTGTCCACATATACTTTTTTTTCTTTTTTCTTTTTTTTTTTTTAATTCACAGTCTGCTCATTTGCAGGAATAAGAACTTTTCTCTTGTAAGTTTGCAATGCAGGTAACTGCAGTTCATTCAGGACTGGAACTCATTTGTGCCTTGAGAGGCTGATAGATATGAACAATCTCAGCAGTACTTGGTACCATGTAAATTGAAATTTCCTGTGTATGTTTACAATTGCCCTGTACATCATGAAGATATTTTCAGTTCCCTTCTGAAGACAGCTGGTATATAAAATCTTTTCAGTTGGCATCTAGTAGAGCTGTTTATAAGAGCTACAGGTCACCTGTTTTAGAAGGGGTGGCAGTATTTAACCTTCCTCTAATTGTCTGTGGATCCTGACAACCACAGTGTTTGTATATCTGCCCTAAGAAGTTATTTTTACACAAAAATATAGTTCCCCTGGCAACTATTAGGTTTTAATAAATCACTTTGTTCTACATATTTTCTTTTTAAGTTTTTACTTTAGTACAATTTGTGCTACAATAAGATTTTTTAAAAAGTTAAACTCCTAAATAAATTTAAAAAAAAAAACTAAACAAAAACCCACAAACCCCCAAAAGACCAACAATAAAATAACCCACAACAACCACCAAACAATAACTAGGGGAAATAGTACATTAAGGAAGAACTTTTGGTGGATTTCTGTTCTTTGTCTATCTGCTATGATATCTGTCAAGAAGACTATTGCTTTACTAGAGTTATTTGCTTTCTAGCTTCCATTTCCTATAAAGGCCATTAAAGAAAGATAAATAATTTGTCTAAATAGAGTCCCAGTTCTATACTCTACAGGAATAGGAAGCCATAAGCCACTTCAGGTATTACAAGAAAAGATCAGAGCATTTTCTTGGAAACTCAATCATAAAGAAGTAGTCTTAATAAGAGTCACACATAAATTACTGCAGAATTATGCCAATGCTAAAATGTATTTTTAAAAGTGCATGTGATAAGTACTGCATATCTAATGAAATAAACCCTATTGTATGCAAGCTCTCTGCTATGACAATATATTTATTACTCTGCTGAAGAAAGCTAAGTGTTCTGGGCATTGATCATTGCAGAATTTCATTGTCTTGAGCAGCTTTCCTCTAAAAACAGTTTTGTTTCTTTAAAAGTAAGCATTAATGACAAATGCTAAATGCATGAAGAGTCAATAACTAAGACAGCATTGCAGACTTGAGAGCGAAATGTTGGTGCAACTTCTGACTTACCATCGCAAAGTATTAGGAAATATACTTTCAAGCCTATTGCTGAAGAATCTTGTGAAAAAAATTGCTATGTAGAAGCTAAGCTCACCTGGGAAAATGTGGTCTCATTTGAGGGAAAAAGTGGTATTGAACATAATATCGGGTTTAACACTATTCTGTCAGAATGTGCAACTTTATAAAGAATGGTTTGGGTTGGAAGGGACCTTAAATATCAGCTGGTTCTATATCACAGAAGCTACTAATGGTCTTCAGTATTAGTGTAAAATGATTAGAACTGGGCAGAATATCTGTTAGGAATTGTATTTCTGTTACTTACAAGCAACAGGAAAAGCCATTTAATGATGAGTTGCATGCATCTATTGTTACATCATAAATCTCATAAATATTCTTTTCTATTTAACTTTTTTTTTTAATCACTGTTGTTTTACCACCTACGTCAGTGACTGTGGACAATTCTTAGAACAGGAGGCATGACCAATTTTCAGATGAAGTGAATAAAATGTAGGACTGTGGCCAGAAAAGATTTAGTCAATATACTGGTGCCTTCTTGGCTGTTAAACTGGCCATGTACCAGGGACTGGACATGGATATTAGCAAGTGGATATATTCCTAATAATGTGCTTTAGCATGAGTCACATCATTCCATATCTCCATCCTAGCTCCAGCTCAGAATTAGCTTCATCTCCATGGCCTACACTATGGGAACTTATACTCTTATTTAAATATGTTGGCACTGATTTATATATGTTTCTTAGTATTGAACTAAGTCCCACTGGAACAATAAAATAGAATTTAAACCTGATCTCCTGTTTTTCCCATTAACAATATCTATTCTGTGATAATCTATAGTATTATAGGTATGCTAAGTTCTTTATGATGCATACTCAAAATTCAATTAACTCCTTAAATAGTCCATAAATAAGACTGGCATAAATTTTCAACTTTTTACATTTTGATTTTTGTCTGGCAGCTTAGGTACTAGTATTTTTAATGGTCTTCATGAAATCAGGAAGAAGTTCATCCTATCCACATGAATAACTACATTTAGAGCTTCAGTATTGTAGCAAATGATCAGAAATGGTAAAATGATTCTCCAAAATCACTCTCCCTCATTTGTAACCAGTTCATTTCCCTTAGTTGTAGAGTTCCCTCAATTCAAATAAAGTCTTTCCCACCGAAGAAAATTTATGAACTTCGGTAACTTGTGCAAGCATAAACAATCCTCCTTTAAATACAAAATGAGTAACACTTAATTTCAGTCTTTCTGCAGTATGTTATGCTAGGCTTAAAATATAAGAAAAATAAAAACTTCATAAATTTTTTGGAAGTATGACTAATCAGAAAGATTTAATGTCACTTGAAATGAAGAATGATCTTAAACATTATTTTTTTTGTTTTCACACTATAATGAGAATATAAAATTTGCTCAAAGTTCTGCTCTTGCCTATAATCAACTCTGTTATTTCAACAACCATGTTAGTAATTTCTTTAATCTGAATCAATCACAAAGTTCCATGCTTAGAATTAGACATAAACATCCTGTTTTTCACGTGTGTTGGAATTCCTGAGTTCAATGAATGTTACGGGTGTGAAACACCTCTATGAGTCAGGCCATGAAACACATACTTAAGTACCTAATGAAAGGTGACCTTACTATCATAGGAGGCTGAGCACCCATATTGAAGCTAATGAAGCAGCAGTACTTACTACGTCTGAAAATTGGATTAAATTTAGCTGCATAACTTTAAACTTAAAAGCAAGCCAATTTCTGATTAACAGGGAGAGAATTTTCATCTTCTTGCCCTGTCATTACCGTCCTAACTGTCATCCATCTGTCTGCTTTTTCTTTCCTGGATGTGGATCATAAGGGAGGGTGTATGCGTCTGTGCGTGTCTGTGTGCATGTGTGGATTTTGGTTGTTTGGGTTTTTTTGTCATTTAAACTTTTCCAGCCTTCATAATTTTGTGATAGTTTTGTCTTTTAATAATATCTATTATTGAGTAATTCAGAAAGACAAGCATATTTCTGGTTGCCTCGAATGACCTGGCAGTAGACTTAAAGTGAAAGTTAGAAAAAGATAGAACATATACCCTCTGGTGTCTAGTCAAATTCTCAGTTCAAATCAGAGTCATCCAGAGTAGGTTACTTGAAACTGCAAGGATGGAGGATCCACAACCATTCTGGGCAAACTCTTCCATTGTTAAATCTCCCTCAAATTATTCTTTTTTCTTCTGCTTAAGTTTAAAAGGAATTCCCTGGATTTCAGTTTGAGTCAACTACTTCTTATTGTATGACCCGATACTTAATGTAAGTGTGCTTAAAGATCCGTAAATCAAGGATTCCATGGAGTATGTCACACAATGGATCAAGCAATACAAGCAGGTAAAGAAACTCTTGGAAATATTTCTTAAACAAACATTTCCAGACAGCCCATACAAAGGAAAGAAGGTACATTTATTTTGGGCTGCTGCTGTGCCTGAATACATGAAATTTCATACTGTTTGGCAGTGTACAAGTTTAAAAAAATTCTTTGATCCTTACCTATTAAGGTATACTTCTTTTCCCTTTGATCCTTTCCTATGTGATGATCTTAAGAAATTGTATTTAAAACACCACAGTTGTCATAAAAACAGTGTCTTGCCTAAATCTGCAGCTAGATCTTCTCCTTCATGCACTACAGATTGCTCAGTACTCTCTGGATGGAGCTTTCCATAAACATCTAGCAGGCTTCTGCAGAAATGTTCTGTTCTGTTATATTCACAGTTTGTATTTTAGTATACTAGGACACTGTCAAGCACCTAGTGTGTTGGAATCTGAAGACTATTTTCACATGAGATAAAAGCTAGTTCTGGTTTCATGCTGATATTCAATCTTAAGAAAATCCATTTTGAGGAAAAATCATTTTTGTTTCCTGGTAGCTGTGAAGTTCCCATTTGAAGCTGAAAAAAAATGCAAAGATTTCATATTTATTGTTCCATGTTACCCTCTTGAGCATCAAAAAGACCTTCAGATTCTACTTCACCTTTTACAATTAAGAGTTTGCTATTAAATCACAGCTTACTAGTAAAATGTTGCAGAAAAATCTCACTCTATTTATACAAAACCTGGTAATGAAACTTGATGTTATAACTGATGTTATGATTTAAATGTAAATATATTATAAAAATATGGCATACAGTGAAGGATTACTGCTTAATGACTATAGAGAAAATAAATTATTTGTATGGTGATCCTGTGCAGTTTTGATTTTGGATGGCATTTCTCACAGGAGTTTGGTCTAAGAGCCTCTCTAGACAGTCTCTAGGAGAGATTGTGCAAGAATACATGAGTTGATTAAGTATGCAAATTACAGACTTCAGGATTTTGTCCTCTTCTATAACGCAGAAGATATAAATTTCTGTTTGTTCTGTTCTAAAGTCTTAGGGGCAAAGCTCCTAATGTACTGTTAGAGAGTCAGGAAAAAGACAAAAAAACTAACAAAAACATGAGCAAAAATTTAAAAAAAAAACACAAAAGCAACAAAAAAAACCCAAAATAAACAAAGCCCAAATGATTTGTCTTCAAATTCTTAAACATACTCTACCCCTGCAGCCCCTCAAACTACTGAGATTTTGCCACATAACCCAATAGATTCCCCTTCTCATCTCTGTGAATCACATATTTAAGAACTATCATTACAATCCACATTTATTACACAATCTTCACAATTTTCACAAACTTCACTCACATAAAACAAGCCTAATCTCCCACACCCAAAATAAAATAACATTATGAAAACACCAAGTGAAAGTGGAAAATTTATGCACAATCCACTCCTCATTTCTTCACCACAATTACAAGAATCAAAATACCCTATCATCATTCCACTGTTCACTCTCTAGTTGTGTCCATTCCATGTTTTGCCCATTGGCCCTCCCAATTACTATCCTTGTATCAAGCTCCTCATGCCCTGTATTATGCACCAAAAAGAACCATGGTGTGCTGACCTTGGTTAGACACCAGGTGCCCATGGAGCTGCTCTATCCCTTCACCTCTTCAGCAGGAGCTGGGGGCAGAATATAAGGTGAAAAGAAAGTTGTGGGTCAAGGTAAAGGCAGCTTAATAATGCAAAAGCAACGGCTGTGCACAGTCTTCATATTGACTATAAAAGTAAATAAAGCTATTTACTATAAAGTAAATAATAGCAATCCTTTTCTATGGAATACTGGGATTATTGCTTCAATTTCAATGTGGATACAACTTCTACAATGTAAGTGCTCTGATTCCCTAGGCTGAAGGGACTATATAAGTTAGAGAGTACAAGAGCATCTTAACCAAATATGTTTCTTTGGTCTATTTTATACCCGAAGAAAATACACATCTCTTGACCTTGCACATGTAGACCTGAGAAAGTTCCCTGAGAACATATTTCTCTGAATGTACAATTATCTATTTTCAACTGCAGAGAATAATGAGTCCCATTTTAAATTATGCAAGTCTAAATTGCAAGGGGCATTAAAAGGTCATATCCTGTCCCTCAAGATAAGATAACTAACAATGTTTTGTACTTGTGGTACAGTCTAAGAAGAATGTTATGCCTCTGTATTGTGATTCCACATGTGAGCATTTGCAAGGCAGTTTCCATATTGACCCATACGACTTTTTCCAATGTTGAATAGATTGGAAACAAGCGTGATTTGTGTGATATCATAGTAGTTCAACTTCTCTGAGCATGTCTGGTTCAGGAATTGAATTCTTTTCTGGTGTAAGAGTTTGGCATCACTCACAAGCAACAGTATTTTCACCCTTTACCAACCCTGGAAGAGGTTTACCAGAAATATTGTGGACAGAAAGCTGTGTGGACACAGTCCTGGGCAACCTGCTGTAGCTTGCTCTGCTCAGTCAGGGAGGTTGGACTAAAGGATCTCTGTAGGTCCATTCCAACATCAAACATTCAGTGATACTGTGGCTCTTCACTATGATTGCATTCCACTTCTATTTGCTCATCCAGTCAAGGATGATAATATGGAGGGCATGTCCATCTGCCCTGTTTTGGGGTCCTCCATGGGCTCAAATGTGAATATGTGCATGAATATCAGACATGGTCTTCCATGGGCTGGAAGACAACCTCATCACCACAGATTTCTCCACAGGGTAGCAAAGAATCTCTGCTCTTATGCCTAGAGCACCTCCTCCTTTTCTTCTTCACAGACCCTGAGATCTGCAGTGCTGTTTTTCATATTTTTTCTTACTCCTTTCTCAGCACCTGCACATCATTCCTTATAAATTCTTAAATATGTTGTCACAGAGGAGCATTCCTGATGGGTCAGCTCTGGTCAGCAGGAGGTCTGGTTTGGAGCCATCTCAAGGTGTCTGTGTGGGGCACAAGGCAGTCCCTCGTCTCTTCTCGCAAAAGCCACCCCTAGAGCCTCCTGGTTACCAAGGCCTTGCCATATAAACCCAATAAAATGGAATTGTTTTAAACCTACATATACTCATCACTGTAAAAGAGGTGAGCTTATTTAACTGGACATCACAAATAGTATCCTGGTTTCTGGCCTGTTTCTGGGTACATTCAAGAATGTATAACAATGTTTTTCCCGTCTAATTTCAGCTGCTGACATCAGAAATACATGTGTGGTGTCTATGCCTGAAGTCAGATAGATTTTACTCTTTTTGCTATTTAACCTCTAGCTCATGTGCTAAGTAAAAAATATTTTCTACTGGATGGCATTTGACCTTCAACTACCTCTTTTCTTTGTTGTGGAGCCTGGGGGTAGCAGGGCATTAATGCTTTTGTGCAAAGACTATCTGTTTCTTCAGTTTTGCTTTCACTGTGATGTCACCTAATTATTCCCTGCCTTCAAGTCCTATGTGTTTTTGTTTTGGTTTGTTCCTAAACAATTAAGCTCAATGCAGGTTTGTTTCTTTTTTTGGTTGATCTGGGTATTGTTTTGAGTTTATACCTTGAAAGAATTTTTGCACAATACAAATATTTGGAAAGGGTACAACACAAAGATGTAGATTTTTTCATATAGGAAGGTTTTACTGTATTTCAAATACAGCCATTTAAAAAAAAAAATCTATATATGAAGATCTATATACTCTTACACCAGGAAGGTGATAGAGCAAATAGTTTTGGCAATCATTTCCAAATATAGTAAAGTCAAGAAGGTGATTAGGAGTAGTTGGCCTGGATTTAAAAAAGACAAATTACTTTCAACCAACCTGACAGTCTTCTATAATGAAACGACCACCTCAGTGGAGATCAATGTCTTTAGTTATACTTCCATAACATTTTCAAAGCCAAAATTACGGAGTACACACCCGATAAATGGACAGTAAAGAACTGGCAACATGTTGGGCATCTAAGGGTACAAAAATGTTGACTTTAAGAGCTGTGATCAAGCACAAGGTCCAGCTGGAGGCCAGTTATGAATGCTTTGTCCCAGGGGTTGATATTGTAGCCAGCAGTGTTTGACAACTTCACTGATCACCCGGATGATGGGGCAGACTGCACCCTCAGCATATTTGTAGGTGGTACAGGAGCATGAGGAGTGTCTGATCCATCAGAGCAGTGTGCTGACATTCACTGGAATCTCCGGAGGTTAGACACAGGAATCTAAATTCAACAAAAGGAAATACATCAGAGGAAAAACAATTCCAAACACCAGGACAGGCTGGGGTCAATCAGCTGAAAAACAGCTTGGCAGGGAAGGACCTGGGAGTCAGGGCTGCCAGCAAACTGACCATGAGCCAGCAATGTGCTCTTGCAGCAAAAAAGGGTCACAGCCTCCAGAGCTGCATCAGGCAGAGTGTTTCCAGCAGGTTAGGGGAGATGAACTTCCCCTGCCCTGTTGCTTCACTCAGCCCTGGTGAGAAACATCTGCCGTGAGAATCATCTGCATTGCAGCATCCAGTGGTGGATAGGATTCTGTGATCCAGTAAGGCACAGAATTCTGTGATTCTGTTCCTTACTGAAACAAGTCTAACACAACAAAAAGATGACTAAGATCTTGATACACCTAACACAGAAGGAGAGGCTGAGAGAACTGGGGGTGTTCAGCCTGGAGAAGAGAAGGCTCAGGGGGATCTTAATGTGTTCAAACACTTGATGGCAGTGGGGAGTAAAGAAGACGGAAACAGTCGTTTTTGATGATGCACAATGACAAGACCAGAGGCAATGACCATAAACTAAAACACAGGAAATTGTATTTAAACATAAGAAAAAACCTTTTTTTCCCTGTGAGAGTGATTGAGTACTGGAGCAGGTTTCCTAGAGGGGCTTGGTGTCTCCATCCTTGGAGCACCTGACTGGACATGGTCCCAAACAACCTGCTGTAGGTGACCCTGACTGACCAGAGCGGTGGAACTAGATCTCCAGAGGTATCTGACAACCTCAGCCACCCTGTGATTTTATACACAAATAGTTTTAGTTGTCTAATATTTAAGTATTGAAAACATTGTGATTGAGAGGCATTTCCTGTTCACTTTAAAAAAATATCATTTTTAATGTCTTTGATACAGTAGGACTATATTCTTTATGCTATTGCAAACCAGCTTGCCTTACAGACCAGTGATTTACACAGAAGACTCACTTATACACTGATATTATGTCATAACAACTTTGATTTTTTTGTTAGCAAAAATGTCCAAAGAGCATTATCTTTTCACTTAAGTGGCATGTAAGACTTCAACTCTGAAAGAAGTTGTTGGAATAGAAGAACCCCTCATAAGCAAATAAAATGGAAGACAAAAGGAGAAATAATAACTATCAGAGCCAAGGACAGCCTTAGCTAGGAAAAAATCAGCTTTGAAACTCTGATTTAGGTTCATTCTCTTGTAAAGCTTCCCACTTAACAAACTAACTAAGCCATAGGTCACAGCTGATTGACCTATATTTCTTCTAAAAGGATCCAATATTTTATTGTTATTCTTCTCAGCTGCTTGTTATTAATAATTTCACCCAACTACTTCAGCCTTAATATCTTTATCTTAATGCTGCACATGTTGTTGATTCTCAGCCATCGTTCAAGTTTAGCTACTAGTACAACTCATTTGCACAGAAGCAGCAAATTAGTAATGCTCCACTACAGTAGTTTATTGGAGTTTAATGTACTAGTTCCTCTACATTGGCTCAGTGAAACTATTTCAGACAATATTTAGCAATAGCTTCACTTTTGCAAGTATCAGTCACTTTGCATCTGTTATACTGTTCTGCATGGTGTTTCAAGACATGATTTACTGAAGGTCCGTAATGTTCTATTCAAAATCTACTGAAGTGATATTAATTTTCTTCTTTTTTTTTTTAAATTATGAAAATCAAAGTGCTAAAGTGGAGAGCAGCAGCAGTTGTGTTTATTCTTACAAACTGATAGAAATTCTGCTGATTAGTACTGCACTAGAGCTCACAAGGGATGTTGTGATGCCTAATGGCTAGAGAAGGAATGTGAATCAAAATCAAATATACAGATTTTAACTGCTGAATATTCAGATAGCATTTTGTCTTGTCCTGCTTTTCGCATCCAAATAATTCAAATAATGAGGTATAATTTTGTCTTGACTTATGCTGAAATTAATCCATGACATCTTGATTGTAATCATGATCTGATCACCAATTTTCCTTCAAAGTCAGATTTCCATGTCCATTTCCTTGAAAACATGACAAGCTTTTGCAGTCATGCTTGCTGTCAGTGTTTCTTGTTAGGAAATATATCAAGGGCTGGATTAATCACACATAATATTAGAAATCTATCACAGAAACATCTTTATCTATGATTTTCCCTCTAGGCTCTCTTTATAATCAATGGAAAAAGAGCAGAATTTTTCAGAGTATGACTCATCTGACCTATTTTAGCTGTCTATTTTAGGTCGAGATGAATCATGATCTAGAAGTGCTTATTTCTCATCACTGACCAAACTAGAAATGGAGATGTGGATGGTATCAAATATATCCTTGCACTGCATTTAATTTAATTTTACCTGAGGTCACTTCACTGCATAAAGGCAGGACAGTACAGATCAAAAAAGTTTTTGGCTAAATGGGGAAATAGTTCACACCGGTCATACAACCCCATGCTCAAAGTCTGTATCGAAACCTGAAATTCCAGTTGAATGCTCAGGATGTACCAAAGCTCCACATTTCATAGCTTTATTGTGTTAAACAAATGGTTAGCATCTTGAATTTAAGTATGGTGGATTTAAGGAAAGCTATGAGTTTGATCTTCTAACGAAGACTAGGCTAAGAAGGTGAACTGTTTATACTAATTTGGGAAGATACTATAAGCAGTGGATATTATCACATTGCCTGATTCAGAGCAAGTTATCAGGAAAGAGAACATGGAGTTTTATTCAAGATGAGAAACAGACTGAGAATAACATCAGAGAAATGCTGTGAAGAAATATTATATATTAAAAAAAAAAACCTCATTAATTAAAATATTTTCAAGCCTAATAATTTTTTTCACAGATTTTTTCTGCTCTATGTCTTTGAAAAACATACAGCTCCTTTTTATTAGTATACCCTCTCCCTCATAATATGTTTTTTCTTCTTAATGATGTGTTTGGGTACAAGAGAAGACAAGACTTGCCCTTCTACAAGATACAGAGTTTAAAAACCAAACTCCTATCTTTTTATGTATTATTGAACTAGAATTTATTTTGTTTTCTTTTTCTGTACTTCTCTTTGACAGCTTAACGGGCTGCCTGAAATAGTCTAGCTACCTCCAAACTAGTAATCCAATGTTTTGCAATTCAAATATCATCGAGTTCTTGGTATTTACAAAAATAGGTGTGTCTGCTTATTTGCCACATTTGTCCACACACACATATACAGCTGAACTATACCAAACAGGACTCTAGGAGCAATATTTTAGTTTATTTGTTTTTCTGGTGAACCTGAACTCCCCACAAATAATGGAATTTAAAAAAAAAAAATGTAAGTCAAACAAATCTACCTAAAAATAAAATAGAGACGTGTAAGATGTTTTAAGAAGTAGAAGAAATTCTTGCTATTCAGGGCATTTTATCAGGATTAAGAGACATATACAGCCCCTTTCCAGAGGAAACAGCATTTTTAAGAAGTGTCTTGACTGTTGCAGTAGGGATATCATGACAAAGGAAATCCTTGTCCATTGCTATAGACACTGATCCATCTTAGTCCCAAAAATCTGCTTAAGTAATGAAATATTGATGAACAGGTTGAAAGATCATCAAAAGGAATAAAACTGTATAAAATCTTAAAGGACAAGAATACAATTTAGATTAAAAAATATTCTTGATGTCTGTGATGTAGGAAGGAGATCCTTCTTCTGAAGGGGAAAAAGAAGAAAATATTATCACAACAAATACAACTAAAGATTATCCCAATTCTGTAGCAGAGGGGCAGTCCGAGCCGCCAGTCCTGGCTCGACTCCTAGACCCTGGCCTAAAGAGCAGCTGATGCTCAAGTCGCTAGGGAGCACGAGGAGCTGAAGTGTCAGAGATGAGACGCAGGCTCTTTGCGGCAAAGGAACGAAGGTTTATTGAAGGGTCGGTGGAAGGCGCACAAGAGCCCCGAGGAGCTCTGTGCAGCAGGTTTTAAGGGACAAGGGAAAGGGCGTGGTTTAGCCCTCAAGGCCAACCAGGGTAGACTTTAAGGGGATTGACATATGTAGAAACTAATGATTACATAACACAGGAGGGACTTGTAACATAAGGGACCAATGATTTACAATTAACAGATAAGACAAAGCTGAATGTTCCAGAACTTTTCCCTTATTAGGGAAACACAGGGGAGGGGTTGAGAGCCAGGGAACCGTCCTTTTGGGGCACAACCAACTCCATCACCAGGGGTGTCCTGGGCCAAACCATCAATCCTCCCAGGGCTCTGGTGGACATTCATCCCCATAGGGAGCGTCCCTTGGTAGCTCGGCCAGAGCCACCTCCACACAATTCTAGTAGTTAGAGCAGTCATCTGGGAAATTAAACCTTTGTGATCCATTCCCCTACGTATGGATATTTTTCCAATGAAATTAAGAAAAGTAAAGTGCTTGTATAAGCATGTCAGAAGATGGCTTTTGGAACCAGACTGTGTGTGGTTTTGCTCACCAAACTTTCTGTTTCAAGTCATGATCTTCATTTCTGGGTGGTAACTTATGAAAGTGTGGCTTTGAATTTAAGGTAAAAGTAAAAATTATCACAAGGACTTGAATAAGTTAGATAATGAAATTTTACTTTTTTATGAGAGAAAATTTCCCTTCTTAGTCTACATGGTGCAGTAGAAAATCTTTCTAAACTATATTAAACATTTTCTCTGTAATAAAATCTCACTCCTAAACCACCTGTAATATATTGCACCTTTTTATAATTGTTTTATGTAAGATGTTGATCCTGCATTCACTGTTTTTGGGGTTTTTTTTGTCTTTGTATAGATGTGTTTTCTTCACACTCTTATTTTTCCTGAGGAATAGATTTTTTCAGCTTTACTGTATTCAAAAATTTATTTGTCTTTTAGATTGGCTTAAATTCTTTGGTCATTTTTAGTTCGCTCTCTATGACTTTATAATTCTAAACAATAAGATTGTATCCAGAAGTGTGTGAAATTAGGATTACTTTATTTTAGTAGTTCCTACTCTCAGCACTTTTGTGTATTTTGAATTAGATATTACACATGAAATTAAAAAACCTGCTAGTACAGGTTGTAAATTCCTTACCATGTTCCAGATGAATTTCAGGATGGAGGAGAGCAGAGAGAACTTGAATCTTTTGGAGACATTTTCTAGTAATGTTTCCTCAGTGTCACAGATGAAGTCATTCACTTCACTCCTAAGAGAGAAGCAACAACATACTTTACTGTTATAATAAAACACAATAGTAAATGCAATGGGGGTATAATGACATTTGATGGCAAGGTACACAAGAATTTACTGCACAGAGGACAAGGTCAGAAAAAACTGTGAAAGACTCCTGTTGAGTCATGAGGTTCAGAAAGGCCCCCCTTGTGTTCTAAATTCCCTCTCAGAGAAAAGTCTAGGTGCAGCTGGATCTACTACGAGTCCTAGACTTGCAGCAATTTTTGTGCAAAGGATGATATATGCACAATCTGTCCTTTACATCACTTAGCTAAGATTTCAAAATTTCACCTTGCTTATTCCCAGCTTACTGAGTATCTGGTGCAATAAGGAATCTATTACAATGAGGGAACAACCTTGAGAGGTGTCCCTCCTCCAGGGGAGATCCTGGCATGCAGCCTGCAGCCATGCAGGAGAGTTAAACAGGCCCTGGGCCCTTACTATTTAGGGAGCAAGCTGATTGACTTATATTAAATGCAAGCTGTATTTTATTTGGCACATGCTCGAATTAGCCCTTGGCTATTGTGTTTTCTGTCTGCCCTGAATCCACTTCCAGAGGGATGCAGCATGACAATCAGCCATATCCATTAGGATTGCCGCTGGCACTTATCACTTGAGCAGGGGTATGGGAAATAAAGGTCTGGCTGGGGGCAGGGAGCACACCATCACACTCAACAGGTGCAGAGTGGTACAAAGCCTTTCCAGACTGAATCTGTGCACCAAAGGTGAGACCAGGACTTGCAAAGTAAGAATTGTTGAAGTCTATTTAATAGTTTCTGTAATCCTTTGATTTACAGAATCTACTGTCACAGCACGACTGCTGAAGAAAAATGGAAAATTCATTTCACAAGGCATTTCAAACAATGAAGAAAGTGTTATTTTTTACTAAGTTTCTGCAATTCTGAATGAAAAAATATGCTTTTATTACAATGAAGGAAAAAATTTCAGTTTCTTCAGATCTAAAAGGCAAGTCTTGAAATTATAGTATGAAAAACAATAGTATGTTTTCTACTGAAATAAATTTAAAGCAAATCTTTAGTTAAATATGAAAACATTTTTTTCTGTAATACCCAACTCCCTCAATTTTCTCATGTAATGCAGATGTATTTTGTTATTTCATTGATGTATTTATAAAATTCTCAACAGGAGCAAAAAAAAAAAAAAACAAATAAACAACCAAACCCAAAGCCAGAAAGAAACAATTTTCCTAAAAGTTTGCATCTTTCTCATGGGATAAGAGCTGAAGAGAAGTGTAGAAATGGGAGGGAGAGAAATAAGTTTATTGGTTCCTCCTCTTCCCAACCTTGACCCTGAAAGCAGAGAGCATCATATCTTGATGATTCTAGTTTTGAACTACTGTGATTTTTGTTTTGTTTTTGTTTTTAAATTCTCAGTTTATTTTGGAGAAAGGGTTATAGAAAGGCTTGCTTTGTCTTCCCCCTTTCTGGAGGTAGACAGATTGTCTCAGTCTTCACCCAAAGACTCTATACACTATCCTTTATGTAGACATAAACATTCTTAAAAATGAGCTGAAGGTTTTTCCGCTTTTCCATTTTTATTCCTGGTATTTTTCTTTCCAAACTCCTGAAAATCACCCACAGAAGTACAAAAGGAACCCAGCGAACAATAGAGTTGTCTAAAATATAATTTTTCATGGCTTATAAGAATCAATTTTGGAACCAAGAATAATTGATAAATAATCTTTATTTTAACATGTTGCAATTCTAAATGGAAACTATTTTCATGTGCTTCTTGAAATGAATCTTTTCAATGTTCACATTGCAGGGAGTTTAAGAACAGCAAGGCTATTTCTTTTCAGAACTCTGTAACCATGTATCAAGCAACACAGGAATGTAAATGAAAGGCAAATTAAAGACTAATTTCCTGATTTTTAAATTTAACTAGGAAACTGCTTCAGCAAGAAAGAACTGGAGCTACATTAATAAAATATGAAGGCGCAAAGAGAGGAGGAAATATTCAAACTTTTTTCTGATACACGCTTGAAAAATATGTGATTTTAATGATCTCACAGTCTTATAGTCATTCTGGCTGCATAACGCTACAGAAGAATATGCAGCAAAATTTAGAGGTAAACTCCAATTTTGAGTGTACTGAGTAGCCTCAAACATATGTCTCAGTTCATTGTCATTGTTTCAGGGCTCCATTGGCAAAGCTCACATGGACTGATGACTCTGCTGTTAATGTAGGTGGATGTCTATTTCTGTATGAGGAAGGGAGGGTTCTACACAGGTAAAATATGAAAAGCAGTGAGAAAGAGCAGTGAGAAATTTTGCTAAATTTAACCAACCCATTCCTAATTAGTTGTGATATTACAATGTATTATACTTCTGGACTAATTAACCAACACATAATGTTCCAGAAGAAAAAAAAAGACAGTGGTTAATATGACATCTATGCATTTACTGATCTCAAAATAAGATGCAGAAGGTTTTACAAGATTCCAGGAAAGAACTTTCATCAAAGGCAATTAAAAATAAAGATATAGATGGTTCAGACAATCCATGGTAGCATATTACCTTGTGTTCGGGAAGGGAAAAAAAAGAAAGGAGAACCTTAGTTTGGTTAACATTTTCATATTTTTCTCTAGGACATGTGTTAGGTGTTACTGCCAGTTATGGAAAACAGCTATTGGACCTTTAATCTGACCTGTTATGTCAGTTATGACCATTCTTATATTCCTATGTCTTCAGAAATCTATAAGAAAGAGACGATACCAGAAGCCAGATAGGTGCTAATTAATATTTATAATTAAAGAAATTGAGAAAAGGGATGTAAAGAAGTTATACAAGCCTCAAAAATACCATGGTACAGCCCTGGATGACAATGCAACATCCCACTGCAAAGAAACAACACCTAGTAGAAGGCAAAGAGGGATGTAAAAATATATAAAAAATTAGAGTCTTTACTCAGTCTCTTAGGCAGCACCAGAAGAAGGGGGAAGAGGAAAAAGGGGGAAGAAGAGGAAGAAGAAGAAGACGAAGATGAAGATGAAGAAGAAGAAGAAGAAGAAGAAGAAGAAGAAGAAGAAGAAGAAGAAGAAGAAGAAGAAGAAGAAGAAGAATGTATTCACTGGGAAAACAAACTAACAAAAAAAAAAGAGAAAAAAGTGTTAATTTGAATTTAGGGTTGAAATACCTACAAAGAGAATACAAATGACTGTGATTTGGGGCCTAATCTTAATAAGGCGGTTTTTTGCTCTCTTTTTAACTTTGTCCCAATGAGGAATAAGGTTTTTTTGTTGTTTTTTAGTTTTAGGATTTTTTGTTTGTTTATTTTTGTGGGGTTTTTTGTTGTTTTTTTTTTCTGTTGGTACTCCCAGAATTTGCTGTAAAATAAAAATATATTTAAATATAATGTAAGAATAAAACTGGATCTTTGAATGATTATCTGGAGATTCAGCATTTCTCTTCTATTGGTGTGACCAGTAAAATCAAACATACTAAGATGCTCCAATGGGGACATTTCATGACTAATTGGATGCATGTCTAGTTATGGTTCAGTATCTGAGTTAGGGCCATGAGATCCTGAAACAGAAAAAAAAAAAAAAGGAAAAAAGTTTTATTTTTACAAATTATAGCTATAGAACTTCCATAGAATTAACCAAACATATTTTGAAGGACAAGTCAGAGTGCAGCTTAAGAGGGAGTGAAAAGGCAAAACAAAACAAAGCGATGCTGATGGTCAAGAATATCACAACTAATTAAGTTCCCTTTTTTAACTTACTTCACTTCTGCAAGTTAAGCTTCAAAATTTAGTTTAAGGGTTTATTTACTTCTTTTTAGCATTGATTATTCTGACTTCATTGTTCCTAATTTTTTCCTTGGTTCATGAATGGAAGTTTAATAAAATTTTGTGCTTGTTATTGACCGTATTGCCGTCCACTTAATTCTAAGGAAATGTGAATAGACAGGTATACCAGAAGCTTCTATTAAGGTATCAAAAACCAGCAAGCTATCCACACAAGCCAATTAAATGGCACTGCATGTCCCCAAAGTAGAAAGCACACAGTTTTACACATAAGTTGATATTTTATTCAGCAAATAAATCAACCCTTATACAACACCCTCCATAAAACTAATCAAGCACAATATACTCCATATGGATTAGCAGCCCCTTCACCCCAGGTATATTAAAAAGCATTTGGAAAGCTGCTTTACCATTCTATAAGTTAACACTGAAAGATGTTCCTTGGTATTTCACAATCCAATAAACAATGTGCGCACCAGTAATCCATCATTAATTTAAACTACAATATGTGTAATGTATTCAAGCATTTCCTACTTTCCAGACCTCCTTTGACCATGGATACATGTGATTGTGCAGAACACTTTCCATCAGCATGAACTGGTGAATAAGCCCATGAATGTGTAAGACACTCTGGTGGATCAAATACCTCAAATTTATAGAGCATTGAAGAACACACACATATTCCATTTGCATATAGAGCTGACAAAAATACAGTTTCTATTACACAGGATATAATTTTTAATTCAGCTTTTGTCCTTGAAGCATTATGTTATATCCAGAATCCTGCTTGTGAATGTAAACTAAAGCCAAATAGCTTTAGAGTACCCAGATACACAAGCTCCAGAGAGTCATCAGGAGTTCGGGCTGAGTCCTGCCCTGCTGTGGGCTTGAGAAAGCTCTTGAAACACAAGGTGCTTTGTACGATATATATTCGATATAAAAAGCTAGCATTTTCTTTATTGGACTGTTGCATTCAACTATTTTGTCCTGTCTTTTTATAATGAAAGTTATTTTGGATGCAACTCCAACTTCAACTGTCTAAATAAGCACTCCACCATCACTCTGCAGCTGGAGAAAGGAGAAAACAGTTCTCACGGGGGCCCTTCATACATTTATAATCCATATTAGACAAAGAAATGAAGGATTCTTCCATATAAAGAGGAAAAGCAATGGTTACAGTACAACTTTGAAAAGAAAAAACGACCAAGCAGAACGTGTGCATGCTAACTCTTCGAGTATTGTGATGGTGTGACGTGTATTGTCAGCAGTATTCACATTATTATTTAAAAAAAAAAGGGTCTACTGCCTCTTCAAATGAAGGAACATTGACAAGCAAACAATTTCTTCAGAGGCATGGTTAACACAATGGCTCTAGCCCAGCTTGGAAAATCTCACTCCCTGCAGGGCAAAACTGTCAGGATTCTGAGAGCACCAAGGACCCCTGACTGTCTTATCTGCCCTCTCCCCACCCTGTCCACTTCAGCCCTGTCCCTGCCACAGTCACACTACGGAATGTTGGTCCCCAGCTCCTCCCAACCCTCTCCTGCCGGGCCACTCATGGGGCCCACTGAACCCATCACCATCCCCAGGGAGATGGCTGATGCCCAGGGCTGTGGCCGCCTCTGGCACTCTCCCGGCTGCCCTGCTCTTCGCTGGGGTGATGGAGCAAATCCTGGCTGCCAGCCCTGCCATTATGGGGAGACCCTGACCCTGCCAGGGAGCCCCCAGTTCACAAGGAGTCACTGTCTCTTCTCTCTGTCAGAAATATTATTCCTGGCATGTGCCCACAATGACAGATAAAAAATTCCCAGCAGACCATGATAGTCCACCAGCATTGTCAGGCAGAGCTGATTTTCCAATGTCAAAATTATTAGCACATGTTTTTGACAATGAGAGGTGGCCAGTATCCACCAAAGGGGTGTGGCTTCTTCATGCAGGTGTGCTGGCATCCTACTCACGATGGGGCCAGCAGGGTCAAGGAAACCAAGCCTGCACGGATGTGTCAACTCACGCATAAATTCATGAGCACTGCTTGTCATTGCAAATTTGGGAAATAATATGATTCCATATTAATTATTCTGTTTGAGAAACCCTGGAGGTTTCATCAGATAAGTCAGTTTAATGTCCGTCTTTGCATGCAGTA
The DNA here is from genome assembly GCA_013397955.1 of Grantiella picta. Classification (NCBI taxonomy): domain Eukaryota; kingdom Metazoa; phylum Chordata; class Aves; order Passeriformes; family Meliphagidae; genus Grantiella; species Grantiella picta. The sequence goes on from VZRM01008322.1 coordinate 1,695,947, forward strand.
TCCTTAGATATTGCAATGACCTCAGGGCCTTTTTTGCAAATGTCCACAGACCTCTTCCTGCTCCCTTAGCAGCAATGCTGTAGTTCAATGTATCTAATGACTCAGTAGGTCTGACGACTGCCATAAACACAAAAGTGAACCACAACATGGGCCATACAAGCCTCCTGGACTGTCAGGAGTTGTATATTGAATCTGAGACTCTTTGCTAAGTGCTGTTTTGTGTGACATTAGGGAGGCGAATTTACGTCCCTATATCCTAGCATTAGGGCTGGAATACCAAGAAGGTCAGTGCAGGTACAGGTCAGCAACACTTGGAAGGTCTAACAGGCAATTTTCCTGCTGTGATTTGATGGGCTGAACTCCAGAGCACAAGGCTCCCTAATGGTACAGAAAATTATTGCCCTCGCCAACATTTCTCCAGCCAGATTACTGCCTTTTACAGAAAATCCTGCTGCAATGCCAAGGACTTGCTAAATGCCCCAGAAGTGGAAACAAAACAGCTTCAGGATACCACTCTGTATTTTTCAGGTGCTGCCTCTGTATTTTTCCAAGACTTAGGTCTTCCATGTTTTTTGCACAGCAAAGTATCTGAAAGACGACAGAATCTTCCCAGAGCCAGAAGCAGGTAAAGTCAATAAAAGACTTATGCACTTGCATTTTTTCATTAGGTTCTCCTATGCTTTGTTTTCACCTGTTTTTCTTAGTAACACACTTGTAGCCTCACCTGACTGAAGCAGGTGATCCATTAATGGTTGTATTCATTTATTTAAAGGCAATGCCAAAAGGACGCAGAGCACACAACGCAGCAGAAGATCACTAGGCTGGCAGCTTTCACAAATCGTTGTGTCTAGAGTAATAAGTGGGCCTTGTTTTCTTCAGCCTTTAAAGATTGCAGCTTTTGACTTCACACAGAAAAAAGCTGATACTTCAGTTTGTGAATAACCACCATCCTTTGCAGGGAGCAGCCAGAACCTACTGGAACATGGGGCTTTACAGCAGGATTTACTTGTGCACTTTGGCAATCACAGTAACACCAGAAAGAACTGCTGGGATTAAAGCTATGAATACAGAAGAGGCAGATGTGAAGAAAATAGCATGTAAATGTATGATGGGTCAAGATGTAAGAACATGCTGCCAGCAATGAAAAGATGCTGTAGGAGAAGAGAAATAGTTTACCCTCTGCATATATTACACACACCGTGGTGAATTAATCATCCTGTGAGAGAAATGATGCTTAAGAAAACTTGCTTGGCTCTGAAATTTGGATTCCATTTTGGCACAGAAGTTTGATATGAATATTTGCAAGGTAATTTATATGGGCAAGATTGAGACACTTTCACTTTAAAAAAAAAGAAAAAAGCAGCACCTGCTATATACAGGTTTTACTGTCTGAAAACATGAACAAGAATCGAAAGAATACAAAACTGCATGTTTTTCAGGTTGTAGCTAGTTTAGGTATCTCATCTATAACTTGATAAACAAGCAATGGTCATGCTACTTTAGTCAATGAAGGGTAATTAACTTCACTGAAATGTGTGTGTTTCTGGGTTAATGATGTATTCAACATCACAGCTAAAGAAGACAGCTCTTGCCCAGCTGCTTGGTGTTCAAAATACTCAAATGGCTGAACATGCTCAGACTAATCTATTTCTAGTAGTTTGCAGTCTGAGCTGAGCACTACAAATGCTGAGCTTTCTTAAACTACTCAACCTCCTGGATGAAAAATTGCTGTCCTTTTTTCTCCCTGTGCCATCCCTTCCCCATCCTTAACAAGGGGACGGGTGCTCTGGACCTAGAAATAAAAGGGTCTATTCTATTTTATTATTAACAGAAATTAGTAGCACCCCTCAAGAAGAGAAGCTAAATGCCTCTTGAGGCTACAGGGTCTTTTTATTTCTAGGGCTTTTCAGTATGCTCTTTTTTATACTGCTACATAAATACTGCTTTAAAAGTTGTGAATTTCAGTACTGCTTTAGCTTACCCAATTCAATACCCTTTTCAGGGTGAAACGACAATGCCATTAACAACTGGTTTGCAGCTCAGTGCTAATGCTTAACGTGATGTCTTCTAGTTTTTATTAACTCTCAGAAGACTGTGTGAAAAATAGAGTTGGTTTTACTAGTAAAAATGAAAAAAAATCATAGATTTTCCTCATAGCTGCACTTTTATACATTTTAACCTCTCAAGTTAGAGGTCTGTCAATACTTATTTTTTTTCCTAGAGCATGAAAAAAAGTAATACAAAAAATGTAGAGGAATTAAACAAAAATAGCATATAATTAATGTCTGAAGTATTAAAGGATGAGTTTTATTGTATACAAAATCAGCCAAATGGCAACACAGAGAAAAGATTCCAAAAAGTAAGTCTTCATAGAACTGAAAATCCAGAGGGGGAAACAAGGAATGCGATTGTAACTGAAAAGTGGACAAATAGTAGCCACTTACTCCACTATCTACAACTTGTCTTCTCCCCTGACCTGGAGGTTGCACTTACTAAATGCACTGAGAAAACCATCCTCACCTGAGCTAAATGTCTGACATTTGCACCATTGCAGAGTATCTGAAAATCAGTGATAAATATAAGTTTTACTGTTTGGTCTTGATGAACAACTTTTAGCCTCTAAACAGCATGTCATGCAAAGTGATACATGCTTAGAGAAAAACTGAAGTTGTTAAACTCCTTTTCTACTACACAGACCTTGATCTCAAGTACTGCACTCTTTCTTTTGCCATCAACAGTTTTGCTGCAATATCACCATCAATCTAATTAGACATTTACAAATTTGCAACAGTGTGAGTGTACAATAGTGTGAAATTCAATTAGAAGTGAGCTGGAAGTTCATCACTAAATTGATATTTACTGAAAATTCATTAATTTCTCTTGAGCTCAATTGATGTTCTACAAAGACTTCTTTTTTTAGTCACTTCCAAATCTTCAGCTTTTTTTAAGTTGCCACCTGCACAGATAACAAACATCAAGGAGAGACATATGTAGTACAAATGGATGGAATGGATTGCTGCATGATTTTCACATGTCCATCAGCCATGACAAGGATATAAGGAAAGGGCTTGTAGAATCCAGGCCAATAATCCAAAGGAAACTGTTGAGGAAACAGACAAAATATCAATGTATGATGGGTCATGCTGAGAAAACATGCTGTTTTTGAGAAAACAAGGAAAAATAAGGTTCTGTAGGGGGAAAACCAGCAAACCAAACAAAACCATCAACAACAACAAAGAAAACCCACTGCTATTATTTCTTAAAATTACACAGACATGTGGATAGATTAATTATGGGAGAGAGAGCATGATCAAAGGTTTGTTTAAAATATACTGGATGAGATGAGTTGTCATACAGCAAAAGGAGATCAAGCTTGGAATTCGAAAGCAAAAGATAACTAAGAAAGGGAAGAGCACTTAACATACAATTTTTTAAAAAAATAATCTTTTAGCAGCTGCACTGTGCTAAACAATCATCAGAAGTCCATGTTTTTGAGCTAGCTCTTAAAGGGGAGTTAAAGAGAAAGTACTTCTAAGTTAGCTGCAGAAAACTTTCCCATCTGACTTTCTTATTGCAGAAGAGCATAGTCATTGACCAGATTTAAATACTCTAGATTAGAAAAATCTATGTTTTAGAAGTTTATGAGTTTATGAATAGTCCAGGTGAAGTGAAACATTCTTACACATAGTTGTTTATACTAAGATCATATGTGTAATTAGTGGTATTCAGATTAAGAGGTTTCACTGGCATGGCCATTTTGGTAACAATAAGCTCATTTTATATTACCTTTATATGAATTAGTTTTCTATTATATTTTTACTATGAAATATAGATATTTCTATTTATTAT
>VZRM01008322.1:1705747-1770571 GCA_013397955.1 Grantiella picta
TTCTGGCTGTGTGTTAGGTCCGCCCCTTATCACATATCAGCGCGCTCTGCCCCCTTATATCACAGGGCGGAGAAGCGTGGGAAAATCCCACCCCTAGGTTCCCATGCCAAAACCGGAAGTGCTGGGGAGGGGGAGAGGGAGGGCACAGCCGGCCCAGCCTCACAGACTGGCAAGAAGAATGAAGGGTGGGTGAGAAATGTTTTTGTAAATTTTGAGCAGTCAGTGTTTTCCATCAGACACTGACACCTACTCAAAAAGTAATAATTTTGTTCTGAGCTTTATTTCCCAAGCAAAATGACCTTTCCCTAATGGCTCAAAGAGCAGTCTGTGTTCCAATCAGCAACAGAAGCAACAGCCATACAAGAACTGCTGTCCAGCTCTGCCAATTTGCTGCAAAGACATTCCGACTAAAAGAAACTTAGCAGCAGCCAAGGGAAATGCATACCAACAGATATGGACTCAAATGACTTCATTTTTTTTGATTTTGAAATTCCCTTTAACAATCCTAAGCGTTCAAACCAATAGATTTAACCGTGTATAATCTTGATTGTATTTCAACAACTGCTTCATTTTTCTTTTATATAAACAAGAAGGGGGAAATGTAGTAATGTGATTTTCAGATCTCCATGTGGCTCTCCTTTGTTCCCCTGCCCTGCATGCTATTGGTTCATTTTGACATATGCATCTTGCTGTAGCTGAAACCTATTGGTGTGTACCCCTTGCCAGTCTTACCCTCCTCCTCCTGGGACTGGCTCTGAGAGAGTCAGCCCCGCCCCTTTCCTTTCCCTTATAAGCCAGTGTCTGCATCAGTTCAAGGTCTCATCTCTGAACTAGCAGCCCCTATCCTGTCCTTACTTTCCTCCCCCCCTCCTTTCCCTGCAACCCTCCTCCCTTACCCCAAATAAACCTCCCTTGCAGAACAGAGATGAGTCCAGTTCGTTTCTTCGTCTTACTTTGTTTCCTGCTGAATTTCTGTGACTCGGAGGCCCCCTCCACTCTGAGGGCATCCCAAGGGCCACGCGCCCTATACCCGGTGGAGATATGCAGCCCTGGGACCTAATTTTGGGGGGGCGCTGGCTCCTGCAGCCCCCCCACAGCCTGCTACATCAGTTTATGATATGCGCAATTCACTGTTTAACTATTAAACCGATGGATATTTACTTACTGATACTGATTACATAATAGATATTAGAATGGCCAATAATCTAACCGTAGTACAGTATTTTTAATGTGTATCTATACCGGTCCGAGTATAGTCAGCAACAACTGTGATTGAAATCACAATTTTAATACTACTTATAATGATGCAGATACATTTAATGGACTGTCAAATGGGGATGAGCCTCTTATTTCTGTGGAATGTTACTATCACATTACTGCCTACACCTGAAAGGTTTTAATGATATGTTAATCCTGCAGATCTGTTTCACGATTAAACACAGATCTAAAAATCCTAACTACAGTTCTAAATAATAGGCTTCATAAAATGTTATTTCACTTTTACAAAGTGAGATCATCCTGGGTTCACTAAAGATAGACAACTAAGAGAGAATACAGAGAGTGTTGGAGTACTCCACTCCAGCACCTCACAAAATAAATCCTTGGCAATTTAATCTCAAGAAAGAGAGGAGGTTGTTGATAAGTTCAAAGGGGATGGTTTTGACCTTATGAGAAATAGACCCATAATTTATGAAATAGATGGAAACTCTTTACTGCAAAGGGTAGTGTGAATGAATGACTAGATCGAACACATTTGCAGTCTTGCACCTCTGTACCTCTCTGGAATACAATTCTGCCATCACAAATGGCTGTGAAAGTGGAGTAGCCACACTCTTAGTGCTTTGTCATTGCATTTGCAAGAATGAAAAGCAGTTTTTTACTAGTAAATTAAAAAAGTATGGATTATTGAGAATTATATGTTAAAATAAGCAGGCCTTGAAGTATTTTATTTCAAATTAAATTTTTACTTATTAGATATTCCTTTGATTTTCTAAAAGGCTTTCAGGTTAGTTTTTTAAAATTTGTATTAAAAAAATAGGTCCTTGGTATTTTAGACATGTCAGCAATCATGTTGTACAAGTTGCTGAGCTGTTCTTACACATTTAGTCGGCATCTCTTGTTTTCTAAAAGCCTAGCTTTGATTTTCCACATTTTCAAATGCTGTGATCAATAAATAGATTATTAATTCATCTTCCAAAGGCTTTTCTTTAATACAAAAGCTTGAAAAAAAATAAAGAAAAACCTTTCAAGATTTTCTGAAAAACAACAATTCAAATTGTCAGTAAACATCCTTATATGTGTGAGGAAAATTTTAGCTTTTCTCAATGGTTTTCTATTGTAAAAGAAAAGAAAATACACAGAAATCATAGAAACATGGACATTAATCTACTTCTGTCAACATACCCATAATCTAATACACAGGAGTGGATATGTAAGCCTACAATATCATTTGATTCTCCACAAACCATTGAGTAGAAAGAACATAAACTGGTTCAGCTATAGCAAAGGAAGTATTAAAAACTATTAGCAGAGATTTGTTTGTTTACCAGGTAAAAAGCACAGTGTAATGACTCTGCCCTTAAATGTCCTTTTTATGACTGAAAGGATAAAAATAAATTAAAATTGTTGAGCTTTTTTATTCTTTATATTAATTAATTTTTTGGCCATTGGGTTATTGCAGTGATTTGATGCTCTTCGATTGTACTGTGTTCTCATGCTAGGACTGCTGAGAAAATATCTCCTGTACACTTACAATGAACAGGCTCAAATTGCCCTGTAATGTGACACATCATCGTTTCCTCCTTTACCAACTGAAAGTGGGAACATTAATACATTTAAGGTAGGCTGAAGAGAACTGCTGGAAACCCAAATGCCTTTAGATTGAGCCCTTCCCCCACACTTTCCCACATCAGATGTTACTGCATCAGAGTAAAACGAAGAACCATTCTTGCTCTTATTACATGGCTATCTAGTGGTATTGAGTTCAAGGTCCACTGTACTACTCCTGTGAGATTTACAGACTAGGAAAGAAACACATCTCTAGAAACAGTGACTGAAGCTGGATCGATTCAAGCTGGAAATGAGACATTTATTTTTAATCAAAAGCTATCAGAAAAGACAGACTCCACGTCTTACAGTCTTCCAAGAAAGCTCAGACCTTATTTGTAAGAAGCTGCTGTTTATTCAAATGTCAATTATTAGGCTAAATTCAAGAATTATGAATAAAATTCTATGCGTGCAAAAATATCAGATATGCTGAGCTATTTGAGACCCTGGCTTTAAAATTTCTGAATGGGAATTTCACTTTATAGATAGCTGGTGGCAGGGTGAGATTATCGTTCCTGTTTTACAGATTAAGAAAATAGACTAAGGAGCAAAATTGTAACAGTTTAATTTTTTAGTCCAAGAATTTTTTTCTTCTGCACACCATTATTTCAGCTGACCCTTTAAAAATACATACATAGAGAGCATTTGGGTGTATAGAGGTCTCCTGCATGCATCCTTGAGCAGATTTTTTTCTGTCCAGTATTTGAACATGACACTTGATATGTTAGGTATAAGAAAGGAAGTTGAACTGCTACATCTGTGATTTAACCCTTGCTTCTTTTCTTCCCAGATATCTTGTGATTGGTGCTTACTGTCACATCATTACTGTCTGACTTCTCCTTCCTGCAGTGATAGAATCTCTTTCGTTTATGGATTTCACCTGCACTGTACTCAGCAGACTCCCTGGGCTCATTCCTTTTCTAGAAGAATGTGTCAACACTCCTCCTGGAAAAAAAGAATAATATTCATGTATAATTGTTCCTGCTGTGTTGAAGATATATGTGCAACTTTCGTTGGAAGGTTCAGCTTAGGAATTTAACAACCACATGTGTGAATTCTGGCCTAATCCCTACAGTCCCTGCCAATGCCGCAAGTACAAGTCAGCATTTGCAGGCATACAGCTGTCCAGCAGATAAAATGACACCCTCTGGGTAGCTATTGCCACCAGGGATATTGCAAGTTGAAATCAGCTTTTCCACACAGACCAGGAAGCTGATGTCTTAAACTCATGCATGCATTTTTCTTCCACTGTATTTTTTAAATTAATACAAAGACCCAAGGCAGTCCTTTTGTTCCTGCTACCATACTCTCTGCTGCTTCTCTGAATCATTTAGTGTTTGGTTACCCCTGCTCCCTGCAGGCGTAAAACTGATCTACATTGACCCTAATTGGTTTAGAAAGACTGCCAGGATCACAGCATAATATCACCTACCTATTTGCTTATGCTGTGTTATTATATTAGATTGCAGCACAGAACAAAAACTGATCAAGTGTAAGATTTTACTGTTCGGGTAGTGCAAAAAAGAAGCAAGAAGAAAGAGAGCAGCAATGTTAAATCTAATTTAAGAAAAAGTCCCAAATGGATCCTGATTGACCCAATTAAATGAGCACCTAATTTGGGAGTCTGATTGCTGTAGGCACTGGCTGCTGTCAGAGGACAGACGCAAGACTTTATGGTGGGTTGAGACCATCTTAATTCTGAATCATTATCTCCACCTCCGTGAAAGGGCCTTTCTCTCTCCTAAGCTGTTAAGTATGCTTACATTTCCAACTTAGGTACCTCTGTTTGGTATATAAACATAGGTGAGACAAATCAGGGCTTAAGCAGAGGTGAAAAAGTGAGTGGAAATAATTGTGTAAAGAACATGAACAACAGCAGTATGACTGGATTCTGTTTCATGTGTAGCTGATCCTGAAGTTACTGATGATGACTGTCAGAGACAAGAATTTTCCATCAACTTTTTTGCTGTGTCCTCACTGAGCTTGTTGTAACTATCCATGCAACTGAGTTTCAGATATTTCAGCAAAACTAAGTTTTCAGGTAGACAGAGATTTTTGAACAACCTTTTTTTTGTTTTTTTGTCAGAGAATGTAAGAGAACTAAATGCTAAATGTTAATTACTCAAATAATCAACCATTTGCAAAAGCAGCGGGGTGCCATGCTGAGGCCAGGTTTGTACCTCCCCTGACTTAGAGGGATGAGGAGAATTTTTGGGAAACCTCTGACCTGAATAAGAATGGCCCAGCTGCAGAGGGGGAGTGTTCTCACCAGCAAAACAATGACCATGATAAACTAACCTTAACTTAGCAACTAGCTGGGGTTTTGAGCCTTTTTCCAAAGGGAAAAGGGCTATAAGAAGTACATCCTGTGAGGTAATAATTTTCATCATGCCAGTGTCCTCTCAATAAGGTTCAGGTGCAAAATTCCCTCCTGGAGGAAATATCAGGATGTTTGCATATAGGCCTGGAAGTGTTCCTCCCTTCTTATGGGATATAACTGGCTCGACTGCACTGGTGTGAGAAGCAGCTGTCATGTCTTAAAAGGACTCATAAACCACCAAAGACCCCTCAAGTGTCCCCATACTCACTTCTGGGGCCTTCCACCAGAGGACTGTGGATAATCCACAGTGTTACATCACTGTAACACTGTGTAAAACATAAAACGTCTCTGCCATGGGAGGTCCCTGGGCATTCCCACCTGAACCTGAGCATATGTAACACATTGAACTTTGTGTTTCGCTGGCTTCCCCCACCCCTGATGGATCAAGACTGTGACCATCCCCTCATACATCAGACATCAAAACGGGAACAATCAAGTCTTGTCACTGGATGCACAGATGGTGATATCTTTTCACTGTGTGCTTTTATCCTTTCTTTTTCCTTCTTTCTTTTCCTTCTATACTTTCTTAATATTTTATACTTTTATATTGTTATATTACTACAGCTAATAACTGATGTTTCTCGTTGTGGGGGGATGGCAGGAGGCGGCGGCCTCACAAAACAAGGTCCCTGTGGCACATATCTCCACGAAGTCCGTGCCAGGCGGCCCTGGGGTGCGCTGTCAGCGTGGCATGAGTCTCCGGCCACAGAAATCCAGCAGGAATTGTGGTGAGACAAAAGAACATACTGGACCCCATCTCCGTTCGGCCAGGGAAGTTTATTTAGGGTCTTCAGGTGGGGGTTGAAGGGAAGGGAAAGGGGGAGGAAAGCAGGGGAAGGGAGTAAGGGCTGGCAGGCTTGAAGATGGAGACCCCGGGCTCCTGCTGGCATCAGCTTATAAGGGAAGGGAAGCGGGAGGGATTGGCTCTCTCAGAGCCAGTCCCGGGAGGTCTGAAGGAAAGACAGGCGGGGGAACACACCAATAGATTTCGGGTACAGCAGGATGCATATTTCAAAATCAGCCAATAGCATACAGAGCAGGGGAACAAAGAAAAGCCACATGGAATCCTCAAAAACCACATTGCTACAACCAACCAAACAACTACATAGCTCCTTTAATTTACAACAAACTTGTTCTAAAATAAACCTGTTATACATATATAGATGATGTAGATATTGGTACAAAAACATCACTCATTCAGTGTCGTTTCACTCTAATCTGGCCTGAGGGTCTCTTATCAAGAATCTGAGTTACACCATTTCAGGGCAGGTCATAACAGAGAATGTGCATCGACGTACTTCCATCTGAATTGAAAATGATGGGCTAAAGGTTATTTTTGTTATATGGTCAGTTCTCTGGTTATCTGTACTGGAAAAACACAGATGGGAATAGGTCTTAAGTATTCACTCTTATGTAGATTTTCAGGCCTATGTGAATTAATGTGTGAGACAGAAACATCTGCATAAGTGTTTGCTTTGCTTTAGGAAATCAGATCGGATTTGAAGCAGAGGCCACATCACACCAGAATCTCAGGTGTTAACCGTGGCTAACCTATGCAGAGACTCTTCCACAAAGAGTGTGAACCAAGGCACAGATTGACAAAGAAGCCAACTGAAGGTCATACTGTCTGGGGTCAAATAGGAATCCTGTTAAATACAAGGGCAACACATTAGATTCAAAGAAAAGAGAGTAACGTTTCTAGGCGAGTGGGAAGACTGAAGCTGTTTGAAGGACAAATATCTGTCACGTAATATTGATTTTCTACTGGTTGTTCTACTACCTGGATGGCACAGGCTGTGGTCTCACATAAGATTCACCAATGGAGTAATTGTACTAGGGTGGCTTATGATCCAAAGATGCAATTCTTGTTTATGCTCCTGCCTGTAGAAACTGCTGTCACTGAATCACAGACTTATGTTACTTAAACACTTTAAGGTTGTTTGAATACTTTGAGGACTGGTTGCACTTAACTGAAAATGACTTTGCACCTCTAGAAATTTAAATGAGTAAACGACAGCACCTTAAAATATCTAGAAATTGTTTCCTTGGAAAGCACACTTTCCTGATCCATCAACTAACAGCAGCGAGAAGTTGGAGAAGTGACTTATTGTGAGCTACCATGCTGAGAGATGTTTTATGAGCTAACAATGCATTGGGAGGAAAAAGCCTTATTTTTAACTCAGTGCTGGAACGAGATCCAAGATACCGTTATCTTACATTCGTTCTCTCTTCTGCATTGGTCTGTTGAAAAAAAACCAGAACCATGGGGTAGTCCAGGAGAAGCAGGGTGCCTTTGAAAGCCTCTGCATAGGTATTCTGACAGGTTAACCTGGGAGTCTTCCCTAACTATAGGGAGACCCTCATCACTGTGTTGGGTCAAAGATGATTCTGGGTCTCTGTGCACTGAATGGGTAGCTGTTTAGAATCATCCACCTCAGCACACATGATATGAGGAATGTGTCTGCATAGGTGTTCTGATCAACTCAAAACTTCATGGTAGATTCCTTTGACCTCTCACATTGCAGTTTTCTTTTTTGATGTTTGTATTTGTTACTAATAGGAAATTCAATTTTTTGAGAGCATTTTGGCTGCCATTACCTGCAGACATAATTTGCTTTCATTTCCTTTCAAAAATCCAAATGTTTTTCTACACTTTGCATGTGGTTTTTCAAGTCTATTTGTCTGTCAGCTAAGAGCAGCTCCAAGAACACACTCAAGAGCGGAAGAATATTATGGGATTGTGCAATCAGGCACAGCCCAATTATGCTCATTTAGCAAATGAGGTAAAAAAAAAAAAAAACCAACCAACAACTACAATGAAACCAAACCCACAAAATCCTCCCAGAACTCCAACCCATAGAATTTCAGTACTCTGTGGTTTCCTGAATTGAAATATTTGACTTCACAACTTCAAAGTTCTTTCACTGTGTTCATATGCGTGTGTAGTGGGAAAGATGTTACATAAATATAGATTATTCTATAAACACACTGAATACAGTAAAACAAATGCAAGTTTATGCAAAACTAGCTTTAACAGAATGCTTTTGCAGTTCACACAAAACATAAAACCCTATATTTGGACACAAAGCATCTTCTGCTGCAAGTTACACTGTAATTTAGGAAGAACATAATTTTGTGATTTAGAATTGGGAAATCTATTATAGCCTCAAGTACTGAATCTCAAAAATAAATTTTCAGCAATGAAATACAAGTGATTTAACATCATTGGTCATGTGGTACAAAATGCAATCAGTTGGCTTTTAATAGGCAAAAATATAATTAAAGGAAATTATATACAATCTTTCTGTTTAATACATCTATACATGCACACACACAATAGGCAGACTGATAACTCTTTAACTTATAGCTATCTCTAGAAAATTATGGCACAAATAACTTCTTATTTGTCACATAATGAGAAAACTTTGTGCTTATACAGTGATTTCACTCCAAAACCTTTCTGAACTGTGCCAGGCAGTGCATCTATTTTGGACTCTTTAGATGTCAAGGATTTTATAAGACACAGAAAGGCTGGAGGTAAGAAGCAAGCAAATGAACACCCCTAAGTAATGTCAGAAGCTGTGACAGAGCCAAGGAGAAAGGAAGAAGTGAAGACATTGTCAAGGCACAGGGAGCATCAAACATCTGTCTAATCACATCTATCCATCGAACTTACGAAAACTTATCCCCAACACACTGTATTCTAACTCACTCTTAAATGCCTCTAATGACAAGGATTAAACAAACTCCCTAGAAAGCCTTCCTTTTGTTATCAATTAATTAATTATTCAATCTATTAATTATACTGGTATCAGCTTCTGCTAGTCATTTTGTAATTGGTTTTATATTGTTGTTAATTATATTGGTTAATTTTACTCAAAAATTCTCCGGATCTGATGGTCTTCATCCGGCAGTGACTGAGTTCAGCTTTTCAAACCATTTTGCACCCTCCATGTGACAATTACCGCTGGGCTGTGTTTCTCTAGAGTTTGTGTATGACAGTGCCAAATGGGACTGTGTGAAAATGCTTACTAATGTCAAGATGTATCAAATCTTCAGCTTCTCCCTTGTCCACTAGGCAATTACCCTGCCACAGGAAGAACTTGGATTGATTTGATATGACTTTTTTTTCCTTTACAAATCCATGTCAGCTATTCCCTATCACCTTGTCCGCAGGGTGCATCCAAACTAATTAACAAGCTGTTCCAGAATATTTCTGGTATTGAGGCTAAGCTGATGCACTTCAGTCCTACCTCTTACCTCTTTTTTAAAAAACAGGTACGATGTCTGTCCTTCCTCATTCCTTAGGGAACTCACCTATTTTTCCTGTGTTTTTTAATCACCAATGTCTCCTAGACTTTTTCTGCTTTTTTGACTATATAATATGAATTAATCCAACTTACTTTAATATTGACTGGTTTAAGTCTGTGTCTATAAATAACATTTCCAAACCTAGATTTTAGAAACAATTTGAGTTTAGATTTAAAAATCCACATGTGAGTTTTTGTATAACATTAACAGACAGAGCACATTATATCTTTCACAAATTATTCAAGGCTCTGAACTTTGTATTTAAATGACATTCAGTTTTCTAATTGTTAAGGGAAGTTGAATTTGGAAGACTCCACTTTTGTCTGTTTGCTCCCGCTCCTCAGTGTGTGTGCTGCCAGCACAAGGCTAAGCACATATCGCACAGATACAGATACACTCATAGTGCATAAATAGACATCCACACAGCCACACCGATGCACAAAGTGAGAGCAGAGCCTTTACAGGAAACCATAAATGCACCAGCAGCACTCTCATCACTGTGAACAGCACTGAGGGATGAGCCTGTTTCTCCTCTTCAGGTGATCAGGAGGACAAATGCTGGAGCAGCCTGTTCCTGAAGGACTGCACCCTGTGGAAGGGACTCTGCAGCAGTTTGTGAAGAACTGCAGCCCTTGAGAAGGACTCGCATTGGAGAAGTTCATAGAGGGCTGTCTCTTGTGGAGGGATCACAGAGGAAGAGCGAGATAATCCTTCCTCTGAGTAGGAAGGAGTGGCAGAGACAACATGTGATGAACTGACCACAGCACCCATTCCATGTCCCCCTGTGCCCCTGAGAGAAAGGACATAGAGAAATTGGGAATGAAGTTGAGCCTGGGAAGGAGGGAGGAGCGGGGAAAACATGTGTTTCCCACTATCTTGCTCCCATTTGAGTGACAATAGAATGAGTTAATATCCCCAGGCAGAGTCTGTTTTGCCCGTGACAGTAACTGGTGAGTGACCTCTCCCTGTTCTTATCTCAACTCATGAGCCACTTTGTTATCTTTTCTCTCCCTTGACCACCTGAGGAGGGAAGGAACAGAGCAGCTTTGGTGGACACCCAGTATCAAGCCAAGGTCAGACCACCACAACCAGATGGACATATGGGCCAAGATGCTTCTTTAATGAAATTGGCAGCTTTTATCCTCTCCTTTCCACTTTCCCACACCCGCTTGGACAGATTTTCCTATCCACTTTGATCTTTTTTCACTTTACCGCCTTTACCCACTCCCCTAATCCTCACGTGGAAAGGTCCATGTTTTCTCCATTTCCTCTGAATATTCCACACTTGTTACCTTGCCTGTGAGACCCATGATGATATTTTTTCCTCAGTGTTATCAGCTTCTGTGCTCTCTAAGGCTGTGCTCCAGTGGTCTGTTTACTGATTTGTGAGGTCTGGGATGTGGTATTGTCTCTCTTATCTCTCATTTCTTGAAGTTTCTGCATCTAGGTATTTAATTTAGTATTTTTCTGCTATCTGCTGGGGGAGTTTGTCTGTTTGTTTGTTTATGTTGAATAGTTGTTAGTGGATACCCTCAAAAGCCAGATGTCTCTCCATTCCAGATATCCAGAAATCTTTTGTCCTATAACTTTATATTAATGTAATGCCAAAGTTACTAATTCTTAAGGATCTTGTTTTTTGATTCCTTGATCTGTGATGGTTGCATTAATGACTTTCTTTCTACAAGGATATAATTAGTTCTAGCAATTAAGGCTTTTTATAACTTTCATGTGATTAAATTAAATATTAAGAATCAGAAATAAATCAAACGCTATATTTGGATGATTTTATATGAGATAACTTATTTTTTTAATTAAATCTACATATCTATTTAATTTTCTTTATTTATTAACAGTTTCTTCCTTAGTTGTCAGAGCTTGTCGGTTAGCTACTGCCTTTCAGAGTTTTAAAATACCTGGTGAACTTGATGTGGGCTACCATTTTATTCCCTTTCTATTTATTTCACACTAAGTCATATTGCTTCAGGAGGTACCAGATCTTCATTTTAAGTAGCTTTACCACAGAAATGCAAAATTTTCGAGAACATGAAATGAATGGAATAAATAGAGACAGCAGCATGTCAGAGCACATCTGTGAGAAATATGATTTCTCACTAGGATATGGTTTCTCAGATTAAAAGTACACTAATGATCAGCTCTTAAGTGTGTAACTGCAGCCATCACAGTCAACCAAACAGACTTTATTCATCTCTTCAGCATCCTGTCCCCCGAGACTTGTCAAAATGTACTCCCATTATATTAGTTCTATTTGTAGCATATTTTTTTGATAATGAAGGCATTTTATGAGAAAATTTTAGGGCCACATGAAGCCCTGGTTAGAAGGAAGGATACGGGGAGTATAGGGAAGGTTTAGCACATCGTTCTTCTCATAGACAGGCTGGGTCATGCAGTTGAGACCCAGCCCACACTGGACAGAGTTAATGAGGTGCCATGGAAGGCTGCAATCCCCTCCTAGGCATCTTCTTCAGCGCCTTAATAGCCATCTTTGAGTCACCATCTCTGGAGGTATTTAAAAGCCACATTGTTTTGGCACTTAGGGAATGGATTTGGATGGACTTGGCAGTTATAGGTTAATGGTTGGACTGGATCATCTTAAGGATCTTTTCCAACCAAAATTCCTCTGTGATTCTATTCCTCCACCCAGTAAACCTTTTTGAAATATAGTAGCTTAATTTTGGATTAAAAATTTTTTTTCTGTCAAAAACCTATAGGCAATGAGTGTTCACTACAAAGAAAGCATCAATAGATTTCTGATTTCTGATGTCTATGACTGCTTTGATTCATTATACGAAATGCATGAGAGGGCCTGAAACAAGGGTCTTATAAATACAGGTTTATTTGGAGCTTCTCATGTAATGTATAGATATTCTTTATAAAATTATGCTAATTATTTTTATATATCCACAGTGAATGATTTACCCTTTCGATCCAACAGAATGCTGTGTTTAGAGTCAGTATGAAACCCCTGCAGTCCCTTACAGCTCAAAAGCCCCTGGGGAACTTAGGGCAGGATACAACTTACCTAACATTAACCATTTAAACATCAGGTATCGCACTTGAGGAATTTGTGCAGGCTTTCTCAATTGCCAAGGGAAAGAGACAAGTATGCCTTGAGGACATCTTGTCCTAGCTATCTCAGACAGAATCTTAGCAGTTGATAAATTACTTTCTAGGGGTTTCTCTGTCCCTGCATGGTCTACAGATGGAGTTTTGTCAACTAGCCCAGACAAGTAGCTGAACTTTCATAAGGTTAAATAAAGGAAAATCAATGCAGTCTTTGTGACTAGCAATCCAACATTTTTTTATTTACTGGACTACTTCATTTGTTGTGAAGTTTTAGGTAGCTGAGAGGTTCTTTTTAAATAATTGTAAGTAGCCGTGCTAATTATTTTGTTTAGCCTTTAATCAGGAATGTTATCCAATTCAGATTTTGGAGATCTAATAATTACTATTCAAATCTGACAAAATATAAATCCTTAATATATGGAATCTCTTCTACTCCAGTTTACGTTGTTTTCACAGTTGGGTGCATCATGCTATTAATGTTTGTGGTGCTCCTGAGAGTGTAACTGAGAGCATAACTAATTGTAATTTCAGTATCCGAGACATCCAAAATAATTTTGTTCTTACTACTTGTGCTGTTAGCTTTGACACCTATTTTCTTATCCTCACTTTTTCCTACTTTTCATGCTGTCATTCTCATTTGAAGAAATTTATCATTTTTCTATCACATCATAAAATGGAGAAACAAAGAAAGTTGACAGAAAAGAAGCTCACTGCTTTCTAGTGATTTACTTGGTTGCAGTAACTATGACCTCATATTCCTCTCCATGATCTTGCTGATGCACAACTTACTTCAATCTGGCACTCTGGTGCTACCATGTCATCAGCATTGGCATTTATTGAAGAAGGACCCAGAAGTCAAAAGTTTCATTCTTCCATCTGTGTGGGCTTGTTTAAAATGAGAAAGGCATTGTCAATATTCATTTAATTTTCATCTCTTTCTCAGCATTCATGAGTTGATTTGAAGGCATAAAAATGACAGATTGAAACACTTGTTAAAATGCTTTGTTGTTCCATATCCTTACATATATTTTGTTTCACTATAATTTTCATGTTTCTATTACTTAGAAAAAGAAATATGCAGAAGAAGCTTGACAAGAATTGTATGAATGTACCTGATAAAAGACCCTAGCATATCACTAGATTATAAATCCATCTAATCTTATAACTCACTGTGGGGTCAAGTGTAGAAATGCCTCCCAACTATCATTCTTATCCTTTTAAGAGCATGCTGTCTGTTTCCACTGTCATTTTCCCACACAACTTTCCATTCTACATCACTTGAACTTGCAAATAATGAACCAAATCATCTTACACTGTAAATGAGAGCAGCTCCACTGAAGTAGAAACATGATTTATAAGCTTTAATAAGCATTTAAAGAGAGTTTATGGACTTACAAGGCTGAAGTGTAGTCTTAGGGTTGACAAGGTGACTTTAAAAATCTGCTAGTTTTCTGTTTCAAGATGGTGCAATGCATGATTTTGATGTCAATAAATGATGGTGAAAGGGGATATTATGTATGGACAGTGGACACGTCCAGCCATTGATAGGTACTGGGACATGACTCCGAACTAAACATTACAAATTGTTGAATATTTATTACCAAATGGTCCTTTAGAAATCCTCATGGGGCTGTCTCACAGCAGTGGTCACACTCATCAAAATGAATAATTAATGATTTACCTGCTAGAAAACCTGCATGACTGATGGCCTTGTGAAGCTTTTATTTGGGAAGAAAAACAGCCACAAATTACATGAATAAGAAGAAGTACAGGAGATCCTAATCAAAGGGAAAAAAAAACCCTGTACTGATTGAATGTCTTGCATCACAGCATACCATAAAGTGTTGAACTAGATGACTATTTGTTACTGCAGATGCTCAGAGGATGTTTACTCCTAAAACCCTGACCTGAGTCATGGTTAGCCTGAGAAGTTTCAGGTCTAATCCATGTTTACTCATGTCCCGGATCATAACCAAAATTTCTGCCTATGTCACCAGCAGGGATGGTTTCTGTTTGCTTTCTCAGAGAATACTCAATGTAGTTTGATTCCAGGAAAAACAAAGCTGAGAACATCCTATCCCTTCCTTGGTCAGCTTTTATCTAGGGACACTTGGAGAAAGCATATATTATGTGAACTAGCTGTTCTGGTCCTGGAATACCTTCATCCCATGGATATGTGTTCCATAATGGCCACACGGAGGTGAAGTCTAGGGAAAGGAAGTGCTTTTGCCTTTTTTCTTTCCCTAAGCTAAAATCATTCCACTTTACATGGGATCGATGCACATTCATTTGTCACAGAAGACAGAATGAGTGTGATTATAATGGTTGATGGATTCATCTGGGAGACAAAAATCACCAGGTGCTCCACTTTGTGAATACTTTAATATTCAATATTGATTAGATTAATGAAGGGCCTCCATGTCTCCCTCTTCTTCCCAAATGCTTTAACTACTAGGTTCTAGAAGGAGGTTCAAGTTTCCAGTTTATAAGTGAAAACAAGAAAGCATATTAACCACGTGGAATGAGATGACATCTTCTTCATCCTTCTAAAATCAAAAGTCTTGTGAATGACATATGCCAGTCTTCCAGCTCTTGTCAGCTAATTACTCATAAACAATGAAATGAAGAATCTTTATTTTGTTTGCCTTTCCTAAGGAAAAAAAAGTGATTTAAGCACGAGAGAGTCCAGAAATAAATGTGAATCCCAACTGCAGACAAAGTCCTGCCTCCAGATAGCACTTGCATTTGCAGGTGGGATTAAGGACGTGCTGCTGTTTACAGTGTTAGCTGTGATCTAGGTGATGAACCTGCTGGCATCCCCAGCATTCAGATAACTAGCTCACAGTCTGAGCTCTCTCTGAGCTTCAGAGGCAGCTAAAACACCTCAAACAATGCTGGCATTAGACACTTGGCTTTAAAATTAAGCACAGCAATATTCAGAACTGGCCTTTTGTTGATCCACTCCAATTCAAACTTTGTGAAAAGGCGAGTGGGAATGGTCTTCTGTGTTTGATAACATAATCTTTTTTTTCCTCCTCTTTTTTTGCTTTCTGATCATCCATCATGTTTTTAAGGTGCTCTTAGCTGAAACCTCAAGAAAAAAGAGTCACGAAGAAGGTATGTCTGACATGATATGGAAAACTCTAAGCATGTTGTAACCCACAGTGGTCTTTTCCTGGACAAGACAAAGTTATTCAATTAAAATTATTTTGTCAAATATAAATTTCAGCTGTATAAAGTATCAGATTGATCACAGAATGGAAAAGGATTACATCCTTAAATGTTTTATTTATACACAAGGAGATAATAACTTTCAGCTTGAGCCCTGAAATAATTGCAACGATACAAAAGAACCACAAGGTGGAGAGAGACAGAACAGAATTACATAGATGAGTCCTTATATAAAAGCAAATTTAAAATTATACAGCATTCCCACTGGATTTTTGTTCTGAAGGAGAAGGCATTGGCTTAGTCAACAGTTGTTACATGATGGTTATTGATTTGAATGGATGATTTTGTCTTAAGGCCAACCTCTGTCAAAAACAGATGCATGCTCTGCTTAAAGAAACTGCTCGGAGCATGCAATGGCAGCTAGAAATATGCTAACAGGCAGATTTAGCTAAAGAAATGATTAATGGAGACTGCAAAGACCTTGTAGGAAAAAACTTTTAGCTTTAGAAATAGAAAGGTTCTTCAAAGAACACACCAAGAGCCTGTCCTTTACTCTTCACTGTATATATTTTCTCTTTCTCATATTCTGCAGCACAGAAAATATGTCAGAGGCCTTTTATTAATAGAGAAGGTCCAAAAGGTACAAGTTGTATAGCTGACTCAGGACAGTCTAGATCTTCCCTCGTTCTGGGAGTCTCAAATTCTGTGTGAAAAATAATCATCATTAAATTGCAAAGATGTTTTAATGCAAGTACACCGAGGGACGTTATGTATTCATTCCTAACGAAAAAATAAAAGTGCTTAGGAAATTGTTTCAAATCCTCCAAAGAGTATGCTTACTTGTCATATATTTGTGTATCATTTTCCAGATTTCTGTTATGACAATTAATGTGGGATGTTGGTTACGTAAAGTTATGTACATTTATTGCTTTGCAGCACACAGTATATTCAGATGGTTGCCAAAATGCATGCATTATTTAGTCCATGAACAGCATGAATGGTCCAAGTAATAACAGAATATAACCTCTATTTTAACAAAATTAGTTAGTAGACTCACGATCTAAATGTATATTAATTTCTAACACACATAATCCTGTATCTTCCAGAAACAATTGCTATCTCATTAGGAAAAAAAAAATGTAATTTTGACTCCCGTGGGAATAAGGATCATATATGATCATGCTGTTTCAGTATGTGTAGGTGTTAAATCCATAAGTTCTTACCAATTTTCAAACTCATTGTTAATTTCAAATACATCAATGTTCAATTGTGTTGGCATCTACACACCTCATGAAAATGAGTACCCAAATACACAAGTTTCCATGGAAAGAAACTATCTGGCATGAGCACTTGCCATGTATGACATTGGAGAATCAATATGGGAAAGTTCTTCTACAAACGACCTAGCTTCAGAAAAAAAATCAGATAGACCTCACACCTTATTAAAAGAGAGAATCTATTCCTCAGTCCAGGCTCTTCTGTCATGTGCAATCCTTACTGTCAAAAAAAAAAAAAAAANAAAGACTCTTACCTTTCAGTACTCCTGAAATTTTATAAAACCATTGCTTCCCTCTCTGCCTCACCATTTCCTGATGCCTAAGAATATGTGGATTCCAGTGGAAGCTTTAATTTCATTCATTTATAAATGGAGTCAGCCAGAAGATGCAAGTGTATAGAATTCAAGGCTTCCTTATTTGATAACAGAACTTTTTGTTTAGTGCATAAGTTCGGTTTTCAATGCATATCACTTTGTCATGCTATTTCAGTAGCAGCTACCACCTAAGAAGATGGTAAAACTGTTATATTTAGAAACTATTTTTCTAAAGGCAGTAAAAGCATGTAGAATCAGCATAATGCAATAAACAACTTACAGACCAGCTAAGAAGAGAGGGTATTTCAAAATGTATTTTAATATTGAAAAAAAGGAATATACAGAACATCCTAAACATCATCAGACTTTATCTTTACATTATTTTTAGGACAGCCATGCCTGTATCCTGTATGGACTTTGTTATCCTTGCTACTATGAAGCTCTTCATCAGTCATTGTTGCAATAGTAATTCCTTCCAATGTTTTCCATGCATCTAAAACTCAGAAGAAGAATGGTCTTTCAGTTAGATCCTTGGAAGGACCTAGATCTTAGATTATCTTTTTCCTAATAAGAAATGCACTTGCAATTACTTGCCTACTTCAAAAATATGATTTTAAATGTTATTTATATCTGGCAGTAGTCTTTAAAAATATTAAAAAATATTAACAAACTTAGTTATTACGAGACTAGGATATTTTTTGCACTTTTCTGGACAGTATTATTTGGGGAACACTTTCTATGCTTCAATGAATTGTACCTTTTAGAAATACAAAAAGGTTCCATCAGCTTTTCAGCTGACCCTATGACAAGTGAATGGGCAGTGAATTTCACTCACTCCCCTTCAGATCACTTTATGCAGTTCAAGTTTACAAGTTAGACAGTCTTTGATACTTAATTCAGAGTTCATAATTTCTAATTGCCAATCTATCAAATGTTCTTGGAATGTCTTTCTCTGTCTAATCACATGCTCCTTGGTATCTATTTCTTCCAAAAGGATATATATAATCATTCCTTTAAAAAATATAGTAATATATGAGTGGGGGGGGGAATAATAAAAAGTTCTAGGGCAGATATTCTCATATGTTTCAGTCCCCCCCTCCTTTCTTTTCTCTGCTGATTTCAAGGACCTTCCCATCACTCCTCTGACCTCTTTCCTCCCCTTTCCCATGTGTGCAAAGAACTGTCAGGAAAATTACTTGTGACTTAAACTTTTAAGAGTTTACATTGCCCGAGAAAGTGAGCCTGGTCTCCTCCAGGTAGAGAAAATGCTGTTATAACAGATGTTTCCCTACATCCTTATGAATTTGCTCTATACACCTCTTTACAGGGTAGAACTCAAGGGAGAAGACAAGAAACAAGTCCCTCCCAAACAAGAGGGGCAAGCATGAACCAGGTGGATAAACAGGCTTTCTCTTCAGTCCCTCAAAAAATGGTCTGCTCTTCACATTATTGTCAGAGAGAAAAGGCAGGAGGAGGTGGACAGGCAAGAAAGAGAGAAAGAAAAAGACAAAGGACTGATTAAATTTTTTCTGCTTTCTTTTCTGTATCAAAGTACCCATCCTGGGCCCAGCACCAAACTAAGTACTGATGCTCTCTAAAAAAAATTGCGGTTTTCTTGGTCTGTGCAAGTCTAGGCTTAGCCTTTTTGTTGTAGGAACTGTCTCTGAAAAATTTCATGGACTTCTGAAATATTTCCCTGTAGGCCAGATTCCTTTTCTTCATGTAAACCAGATGCCTTTTTCCTAAACAAATGCACATATGATTTAATATCTACGGATAGGCTTTCATTCACTCATCTTCCCAAGTCAAGTTTCAAATAAACATTCCTTTGTCCAAGAATTAAAAAGTAAAGAGTTAGTACTAAAGTTCAATGTGGTGTATTTCCTAGGTATATTTTTGTTTAAGCACTTGTATTTGAAGGTATTTATCGTAACTTTTGTGTATTATATGTGTCCATCTCATTATATCCGTGGTGTCTTATCCATAGAAATTATGAATCGTGTTCTGCTCTAGAAACAGAGCAAGAGGTTTTGTACCACAGAGGAGACATGGTGCAGAAAAGCAATTGGGTATAATCATCACTTGCAGGTATATATATGCATTACTATAGCATTTTTTATATATTCAGCACATTTTGAAACTAGATAGCTTGTGCCCTGGCAGAAAGGAGCTGCTGCAGTAACAACAGGTCAAAGTGGGTTTCAAATGATTTCAAGAAGTAACACAGATTATTTCACTATAATCTTTTAATGGCTGCATGCGGCTATCTAGTCCTATGCTTCTGTAAATCTCCTTGGCTAATTCATTGTCCTTTACCCTGTTTTAGATCACATATGTTCAGTATTTTATGTGTGTGCTTGCCTAAAATGAAGCTGTAAAAATTACAACAAAAATGAAGAGTATTAGATTTTGTTATTATAATTTAGTGGTTTGAGAATGAAAAAGTCATGTGGACTGTGTGCCTGCTTCTCTTTTCACCATCATGAAAAAGTGAAATTACAACAGCATGAAAGGTGGACTATTGTAGATTCTATCTTTTTTTAATTGTTTAGAGATGTAAAGATAAACAACAATCGTATTGACATTTCAGGAAGATGTTACTAAAGCATTTATTAATCTGGATAGCAGGAAAATTCAATTTCCAATGGCCTCTCTTTTGTGTAGCCTTTACAGACACTGAAGTCCATAAAGAGGAAATTATAGAGCAATTTGGGAATTCAGCAGCAATAGACCAGCAGAACTGGATGATATTTACCAAAGAGACCAGAAGCAATGCAGTGAAACTGGCACTAACACAATATAACCTTAAAGATCAGAAGTACTCCTAGCTGCAGAAAGGTCTTTCTGAGCTATCTCTTTTCTAGGAAAGACAGTCCCCTGAGGATAGAGAAGAAGAACCTGGGCATTTTAGTGTTGTATTTTCTAGTTTTCTTGTCTCTGTAGCTACTGTGGGTTGAGTGGTAGCTTGCATTTGAAAAACCCATATTCCAGCTCCTGTTTCCATCCATGTTCTTTAATGTTTTCTCTAAACTCAGAGCAAGATCCAAAACAGTTAATCAGACAGAACTAGACATCAAAATGAAAAAGACAATACAATAATTTTCTTCCTGGCTCATGTAGTTCTGTACATTCTGTAATTCCATAAAATCTGATGATTGGATATGGAAGTGTAGGTCAGTGCACAGGATGTATTTACTCCTTTGCTCTGCAAAGACCAGGTGTGTGTAGATCTATGAAAAATGTGTAACTGAAGTCCCAACAGTATTTTTCAAAAAATGGACAAATTTATGGGTAAGTACATGGCCACAATAGCACAGAAAGGCTGTTCCACATTCCTGCTTCATGGGTTATGGAGGTTTATCTGAGGTATGTTTCTGGAAGTGCCTCTGGAAATTCTGGAGTATCCCATAGTTGAGCAGTCCAATCTGCTCTAGGCACATTGTAGCTGCCCCACACAAACGACAGGATACTCAGTATCACTAGGGAAATAAGTGCATTTTTATTGACCTTCTTCATTTTTCATAGAATTTCAGTGGCAAATAGTTGTTAATATTGAGTGAATGAAGTTGTTCAAGCTGTTGTACTTAACTTTGAAGGCTTTCAACACACTCTCCTACAGTTTGTGAAGCAGTTCTACTCCTAATTAGCATCACTGTTGGCACAGCTCATCAGTGGAGATGTCAGAGACAGAGGGCTGGTTTGTACATGGGACAGTAAATTCTGTAGCAAAGCATTCACATACATGCTTAATTTTAACCACCATAATTTTAATCCTATATATGAGTCAACGCCTCTACAAGGAGAAGTTTGCTGGATCAGAGAAAGATTACTAGTAGCCTGAAAACCTGGAAAGCTTAGAGATTTCAGAGGCTTCTTTCTTGGAAAAGAACTATATTTACACCCTGATAAGTCATATACACATGCAAAAAACTTAAACATCATGTCTATGATCTTGTTTTAATTATGATTAGAAAGTAGGGTGGATACAGACCTTAAAATCTCTGCTTTATTGACTGTAATGGTATCTAGCTTATTTTCTTAACATTGATACTCACATTCCAAAAAACATCTGTTTCATACTGCCACATGTTTATAGAACTTGTGGAGTAAAGGCAGAATTTTTTTCTCCACCTCCTTGCCACTTAGACCGCACAGTATGGCACTGGTGTATTAAATGTTATTGTTGCTACTGATCTACTCAAACATTTCTCTGTCTGCCATTGCTGTGTAAACTAAGGGCAGAATTGAAGTTTCTTGCGGTTTATTTATAATTTTGTTTGTCTTGTCAAAGACAAGATTTTAAAATGTAAATTTTTTTGTGCTATTCTGCAAGATCCAGTGCAAGAATGTGTCAGTGCAGGTATTTTCTGAATGTCACCACACTGAAAACTTTCAAAAATAGTTTAATATCGAGAAGTCAAATATTTAAGATAGTCTAAGACCTCTAAGCTCATATAAATCCTATATTGTCTAGGAAGAAATATGTCTACAATTACAGCCACAATTTTAACCCTATTAAATCTAAACTGAAAATCTCATGCTAGGTAATTCTAATTTGTAACACTGAATTCTAGTTTAAATCTAATTCAGACTTTCCTGGTTCATCCATTCTGTCATAACCTCTAGCAAGTAAAGAAACAATAAACATTAGAGGATTAATATTGAAAGCCTATTAAGAGAGCTGCCTCACACTTAAAAAACAATTTAGTGTTTCATAACTGGAATTGGGAGTTAGTAATATTTGCCACTGGGAATGAGCTTTTGCTTCTACAAATCTAATTCCAACGTACAAAATATGCATCTCTTTTTATCTCAAATGCAAATAAATTGCACAATTTAAGCTCTGAATTTAATGAAAAAGATGTTTTGAAGTCTTTATTATAATTACATTCCAGAACTCCAAATAAAGCTTGATGTGTGCAACTTCGAGCAGAACTTAACTCAGAGACTGACTCAGATAAGTTTCTGGTCACCAACACTGGTGGTTTTTTTATGGGGGTGGACTTTTTGTTTGGTTGTTTGTTTGTTTGTTATGCTTAGGTACAAAACTCAGCCAAGATATGCATTTGACATTTGATGTGGAGTCAAAAGTCACTTGAAACAAAAACTTCCTCTCTGTCCCTGTTCAAGTCAGTCCTCCAGTTTATGAACTTGCCCTTCTTCCAGATGGAACAGAAACAAAAGTAGATAGTACTACAAATGCCTAGCTAGAAACAGAGATTCATAACAACCAGTCCATCACTTTTCTAAAACATTTCTGCTGCTTTAACCCCATGATCTCACACATACTACTCATAACACTCTGGAGCTTTTTAGTGGAGTCTGTATCAGTAAGGTGAGAGCTTTATTCAGGCACCAAAGAGAACCCTAGATATGCAGTAGGAAAGCAACCAGGTAATACTTTTTTCTGGTAATTCTGCCCAGAGCTTTGCCTACAAAAAATTTCCTGAAGATAAAATCTTGTTGTTTTGTCAACATTTTTGTTGATTATATATTATGTCTCTGTCTAGTTTTAGTCTTCTCTGATTCTATTTAATTTGAACCTAATTCTGCATGGGGATCCATGCATTGGGACCATTGATTTCTACCTGCAAACATTGGCCACTAGGATTTTAGTGGGAGTTTCACTCATTCTCCATCATTTCTTTCCTACATGCTATATACTATATTGGGTTCAAGACAAAGGAAAATTAGTCCCTGTATGATTTATGCTTGTACAGGGACAGATTGTCCTCTGGTGTAGCTCTACGGTTACTGATGGAGAGATGCCAATTTAGCCTGCTGAGGATGTGACTTCCTGCAGTCAGCAAGGAGGTAACTGTAAGCAAGATGACTTTCAGGAAGAATTGTAAGCATTCATCATTTAAGAATGTCTTTGTGAGATTAAAACAGGAAGAATGTATCATTTTAATGTTTATGTTTTCTTCAGTCTCTAATATCTGTACTTCTCAAGATTGTCTCTCTGCATATAAACACATATCCATGCATACATATCCAAATACACTTATAAACAAATATCATGTCTGCAGTGATCTAAAAATACTGACATGAGTGACAACCCCAGAGGGAAAATAACAAAGAGACTGAAGAAGTCTGTATCCTGAATCCCTATATAATCTCATTATAGTAAAATAGAAAACACTGAAGGAGAATTCTCTCCGGAGAATAATAGCGGAGTAGGCATGGGCAGGTTATACAATAAGTTTTTCACTCCTTTAGTGTGCTACACTGTCTTAGCATCTACACAGTGTTTTTCTTGTGTGTTTCCTCAAGCAAGTGATTATTTAAAGAATCTATTTTAAAATAACAAATAATATTGCAGACTATTATGGAACAATAACACAAAACAAATCCAAATTTTATGTTATCTTTTTCATATGTAAGAAAAATGAGATAACCTTAGAAACCTTCATTTTTCTTAATTGTACTTTTAGTTTTTCTTTTTTTTAAGGCAAGTAATATATACAATAGGTGGAGAGAAGCCAAAACAATTAATCAGAGAGCTGTCTGATGGCAAAAGAAAGATCAATCACGAGATAAAGAAAGGTACAAAAGAAAAAGAGTTTGATGAAGAGAGGCCGATTCTTCATCCTTTTCTTTTTAGTCTGTATATGAAATAGAAAAATAATTTTCTGTAAAATTTAAAGCAATCACTTAGCGACCAAAGGATATAATGATAGAAAGCCTCAAATTAAATTATATTAATTATAATATGTTAAACAGTCACTCTTTTGCCTGGTAAGAAAAAAAGTACAAAAAAAAAGCCCCAAAAAAACCTTGCAGCTCTTTGAGGCATATATGCAAAATCCCATGCTCAGATTAAAACTCAGGACCATGTGAAAAAGTGTTTAATCATTTTAAGCAAGTTAAGTAGGCATATGTCCCTTTCACAAAAGGCTCACAATAGCTGGCATCCCTCGGTGATTCCTGCTCTGCTAAGAATGAGAACAGATTGAATGCAGATGAAGATCAAACCAGCCTCACATCTCTAGAAGTGGTGGGTGAAGGTTAGAAAATGTAGACAGAGCAGTGCAGGAGAGCAACAAAGCTGTTGTACGTGCTGCCAGGCAAAGGTTTTATAAGCTCGGCGTGAGACTTATTGGTATTTACTTCACAAGCAGAGTTGTGAATTGCAAAACAAAGCATGCCCTAGAGATGCTCTAGAGGAAAACTTTCAAACTTTAGTATGCCTGGAAAAGAAAAAGAAGAATGATTCAATAGGGAAAGCACTAAGTTTGGTATATCTGATCACAGTTCTGTGCTAAGTCACAGGCTTTCTGCTTCATCAGGTCAAACATAAGGATTAGATTCTTTAGACAGATATATTTACATACAAATATATGAAATTTGCACATGAAAGTTGCAGTATCCACATTTCCCTTACTGGGACTGCAAAATGCTGCCTAAATCCTTAGAACAATTTCTACATTTCTTTGTAGCAGAAAATTTTCAAAGCTTTTGCCCAGCTGACCTTCATATATATAAACACTAATAATTATCACAGACATACTTCTCTTCTTCCTCTTCTGCCTCTGCCCACTCCAAAACACCACCATAGGACTCATCATGTTCACTGTCTCCCTGGAGGTCAGAAGTTCAATTTCATGTTTTTTCCCTTCATGAAGGGATGTTCTTCTGATTCTCAGCTGAGTGTCATAACTAGCAGCCTTCTTGTTACACTAGTGAGAAGCCAACATTTTATTATTCAGATGATCCAGAAGTTAAAACACTTGTTTTAAAAAGGAGATGGAGGGAAGACATGCAATTCTGGATGTGAGACAGATAGGGTTAGTTTTTCCCTTTGCTGACTCTTTAGTGCATGTCACACACCTCCTTAGAATGAGATAAAAATTTACATTGTGTCACATTCATACTCTGAGCCTACTCACCTCTGGAAGAATTACTCAGACCTCATCATGCTTACAATTCAGTTTTGTCACATTTTTACCCTGAGGGCTTTCAAACCTTATGTCTTTATATTTTTCCTCTGCTCTACCCAGTAGAAATGTTGTAGTACAATCAAATTTTAAAAATAGGGTTCTTAACCCAGAGGGTGGTTGGGCACTGAACGGGTTCCCCAGGGAAGTGGTCACAGCACCAAGCCTGGCAGAGTTCAAGAGTCATTTAGAGCACATGGTGTGACTTTTCAGGCTGTGCTGTGCAGGGTCAGGAGCTGGGCTTTGATGATCCTTGTGTGTCCCTCCCCAGATCACAATATTCCATGGTTCTGTGATACAGCAGCACACAGGAAGTCTTTTCTTAAAGCACGTACCTAAATTCCGTGTATACACATAATATTTATAACCTTGTGTTTTGAAATATAGCAATATTATGCAATAAATCTACACCAGCCTCTACATGGCATTTGATTTTTCACAATATTAAGAAGTTTTGATGTTCTGTTGTTGCATTTCTGTTTCATTTTTGTGCCTTTTTTCCAATCTCAGGATTTTGTTCAGTGTGTCAATCTGTCAGTTCACACATAAAGATGTATTTTGTGAACTAGTAAAACTGCAAAATAAACCTCTGAAGTTTTTCAAATAGTTACAGGCACTGTCTCTTTTTTCTGCTTCGTATTATATCTGTTTTGGTTTTTATGTGACACTATTTCTTTCAGTAGTAGGACCCATAAAGTTCCAACACACATTCCAGATTTTACTCTGCAGTAATTCTTTACATCAGTTTCCATATCACAAAAGCTTCAAGAATCCAAAGAGATGCAGTAATTATCTAAAGATAACACGCTTTACTAAAGGTTTTTATACCACATGGAACTCTTCTAAATCTAGAGCACAGGATTTTCTATTCCCAAACAGGGGCACAACATTTTTTTGTTATAAAAAGTACCACTTTGGTAAGACATCTACATGCCACTTCAGTCTAGGAAATTCTAGATTAAGTCTTCATTTTTAGCACATTTCAGAATGTACACATGCTGAGATAAGATTCAGTGATAACTCTCAGAATATTCTGGCATAAAAGGATGGTCTAGCCAGGGGAATACAACCATGTAAGCAACTAGCCAGGCTGATTGCAGATAAGCAGTTGCTCTTAACACTAAGCACATTATAATAATTATGGGATATGTTTATCTCAGTTAAAGAATTTCATTCTGACTGTTTTTAAAAATGTCTGTTGTAACTGCTTACATAGCTTACACTGTTCAATATCTGGATATAATTTGCATTGTGTGATTCAAGAATTTTGTTGCATTTGGCCTGTGGCACAAAGAGAAAAAGCAGTGCTTTTCAACTGGGAAAAAACTCCCCAAAAAAAAGAAAAATACACCAAGAGCTACTTGTTCTGGTATAAAAAGTTACTCGTGAGGGAACACCATAATGCATTTGATCTTGCTATGACTGGAATCCAAATTCTCAAATGAAGACTCTTCATGAAGAAAGGCAGAAAATAATCTGTGAAGGAAAGACAGAGCACAGCCAACAGCAAGCTGGGTTAGCTGTGGTGCTTATATGGCAGCATCCAACAGGAGATGGATAGGATGCATGGATAGAAGCATGGGATGAGGCCATCAGTGCACAGTAACAACGTTATTCCAGCTTGTGAAGAACTGCACTGATGAAAATTTTAAAGATAGCTATTTCATGTAAAGGTTCATCTTACAAAGCTTACTTAAAATTAATATAAGCTGGACAAAGAGGATCTGCCAGCCTTTTCAGTTCTGAGTGATATTTAATAAGAGAAAGTTGTTTATTGCTTTGTGTAAATCTGTACTTCTCTTGTGCTCTCTCACCAGAAAATGGTTGATTTTCTCAGTCTTCAACTGCTCTTGGATTTTTAAGCTTTTTCTTACCTCATGGTGCTGAAATAATTAAACTCTGAATCATACTATCTATAGCCATCTGGGATTCTGAGAGGCAATTAATGAAGAATTCAGCAGTCTAGGGAGACTCTTCAGTGAGCTTAGTCTTTGAAACAATTGGTCTGTTGTCCAAAGCTTTTGGTCAAAGATTATACAAATTTTCCTATGCCAAAAACCAGGAGATTTTTACCAGGTTGGCAGTTCCAAAAATTTTAACCACTTGAGCTATCACAAAGAGATGTTGTTCAGTAATTATATTTGCAGTAAATAATGGAGGACTACTCCTTACTTTCCACTCGTCTTTTTTCTTTTTTTTCCAATTCTTTTATCTTTCAATATTTGAGACATGAGAATTTAGGAATAGGACAATAAATAATAAAAATATATTATCAGTTTGTTATTCCTTAATCTCTTATCAAAATTATTGCATTGGAAATGTAGGGGAGTTCCACATTTTAAGAAAACATGTTTCACTGAAAGACATCACAATTGAAGTACCCCGACCAATTTTAAAACACATTGGCTCTCACTCGCACACAAATTCTACCAATACAGACCAGGAGGTATAAAAAATATTAGAAAGCATAGAAAAAAAAAAGACAAAAAACGTAGCTGCTATCACAGGATCTGGATGCATTGTAATTTATGAAATCTGAGATTATGGTTTTAATAGCACTATAGAAATAAAATAAATTAAAATTATTTGGGGCAATTTGTGGAGATGTAAACAAAGTTGAAGAAATTAGAATATATGAATAATGTCCTAGAAACACTGTACAATTTCCAGAGGAGTGAACTATCTCCAACACCCTTCTAATCAAAACCCCATTTACTGTGTTTCTGAACAGAAATAGCAAAATCCTTAGTTGAAAAAAAATTAACTGGGAAAAATATCTGCAATAGTCTATTTTGGAGCAATTATGTCTAGCAGATCACTCAGGAAAGCAGGTGCAAACTTACATTGGTAGGAGATATTTCTGAGTTTTCTTTTTTGTTAATGAAGCAAAAGCCATCACACATATTGTAGAGGTTTTATGATCTAAGAGGAAAAATCCTTGTTCTGAGAGACCATCTAAATTAGATGCAATTCTTCTCTTTTAGTACTTAATTAACAAAATAGTATCAGAATCCAGATTCCATTAACAGAAGTGTTTCTTACAGAAACAAGCAGTAAGACCTCAGAGTACTTAGTCTTCTTCGAAGCTGTGACAGCATACAGTTACAGCAAGTTCAGGAGCTGTAAGGATCACCAGCTAAGCTGGAACTAAAACGTGTTTGTTGGGCTCTAAAAATAGTATCTTGATGACCAACTTCGGTTTTAAAATACCGATATTTATTTTTTGGATGACAAAGATTTTAAAAGACACAACAAAACACAACATTCTTGACAACGATTTGCCGAATGCCGCCTCCTGTGTTAAGCATAACAAAGAAATCACTTTGTAGGCACACAATTATATTTATGGCTGTGAGTTAACAGACGAGCATTGCTTTGAATTTTCATGTGTTTTAAAGGAGCTAACCCTTGCTGTGCATGTTGGTAAAGGATTTGCAATAGTTTTTGTGATTATTCTGTGTCTTTTATCCCTAATGTCACCACTGTACCTTGTACTCCTGAGCAGTTGCTGTGACAAGAGAAGCTCAAAAACTTCCCAGCTGCTTTGTACTCTGCCTGCCTGGGCAGGAAAACAGCAGAGCTGAAATGAACCTCTGCATTAGTCTTGAATTACTCTGACATGACCACACCACAAAGCATGGATCTCTTTATTATTTTTGTTATGGACAAAGGTAAAAAGTATTGATTTTAGGTGCTGTGTGGACATTAAAAAACATTAAAAAACCCATATAAAATGTTTTGTCTAAAATGCTGCATTCAATATAAATTTGTTGGCCATTTGCATTATATTGATTTTCTTTTCTTTTTTTTTCCTAAAGACAAACCTAGTTTTGGCAAGTATTTAAAAACACAGACAAAAGTAATTGTCTCAAAACCCAAACTTGTTGGGTTATTTTTAAAGCTACTAAAGAGTAAATACACAGCTTTCTTAGTGTTTTATTTCAAGAAATTTGAATTTGCACTGCGGACTATTTAATGAACAAAAGATAGATTAAATATATTGGGTTTGAAGAAGAAAAAATCTGTATACATATTGTCTGTTAAATTATTATAATAGCCACCTGTTTTCCTTGCTGCAAATTACCCATTTCAGAATGTAAAAAATGCCCTTGCAGAGTTATTCTGATATGGTAGCAATCTCCATCCTGAACACCAGATTAAGAGCAAATCATTAAATTAATGTTAATGTAAAAATGATGCAAGGTGAAAGTGAACTCACAGTCGCACTGTTAACGTCATACTTTCATAAGGGTAAAAAAACCTTCTCTTGTCTTACTGTATCTGCCAAGTCTATCTCTCAGTGTGCTAAAAAGAAAAAAAACAAAACAAAACCCTAGCTTTTTGCAATTTATTTTTATACCAGAGGTTGAAAATCAGCTTTTCTGAACAATAACAACAAAAATTACAGAATGCTGAGAATCTCGACACTCAAGTGCTTTTCATGAACTTAATTTTTTTTTCCATCATTCTCTTTGATTTGTTTTGTGGATAGCTTAGAGTAAGCATGAAATCAAACAATGAAGACTAGACAACTTCAGAAAACACTAGATGATTAAAATGACATTTTTTCTTCATTGATTCTTACAGATAAAACCATATTTTGTGGGGACAATGGCTGCCCTCAAGTCATGATAACTTCCAGTAACCTAATTGCAATGTAAGGACAGAATGAAAAGCAAAATTCAGCCCACAGTGTATATAATTATATTATTTTCACTTAAGAAGGCAATATTCTCTTTAAGTTTCTGTTCCATGAACTTCAAAGGGTGGTAACTAACGCCGTGGGCCGAGGAGGGGTGGAATAGGCCTCTGTGTTTACCGAAAGTGTCTCCAAGGCTTTCGGGAGATCACCTCAGCCAGCACTGCGTGGTGCTGTACAGAAAAAGCCCTTCTCACACCCGAGCCGGTGTAAGGCACAGATTCTCACTCACCCAGAGAGCTGGATAGCTCAGGCGTTACCAGAGACAAAGAACTCAGAGGCTCAGTCAGCTGGATGTTCCAGACGTTTAATCTGAAGGGGTCCAGGATGAAAGAGAGCGATCAACCCCAGGTGTGTCCAGATATAGGGATCACCTGGGGTCAGGGGAGAGGAGGCGGGGGGAACACCACAGCCAATGGGGAGGAGGAAGGGATGGACAGTGATTAGGTTACAGTTTGGGGGAAAAGACCATTTTGCTCTCCAGGGGGTGTACTGACTAGGGTGCTTCCCACCAGCGAGATACTGCTGTGCTGGGACCCTTTGGCTCCCCAGCAATTCCTGAGGTGGTATTATCCACCACCACAGGTAACAAATACCTATCCCTTTTGAAAATTATAATTAATTTTCAAACGCATGGACTTTGACATAACAAAAAAGTCAGGAAATAAGTTGGAAAATTTTCAATATATGACAAGAACTCCAAATCTCTGATTCTGGTGAAAGTAAATATTATGTTAGGCTCTCTGGAGAACATTAGCCATAATTGCATTCCTGTGTCTCCACTTATTTGTGTAGAACAGAGTTTTTAAAGCATCTTAGATGAGGACCAAGTGTATTATGGCAGAGATATAAACTAAATATGTTAGATTTTATTTTAAAGCAAACAAATAAAACAAAACAAATCAAAGCAAAACAGAACACCCCAAACAAACAAAATAATCAAAGCAAACAAAAAACAAAAAAAACCCACCCCAAAATCAAAGGAAAAAACCCAAACCCCAAACAAACAAATGAACAAACAACAACAAAACCTATTGGCCACAAATTTGGGATTTTTCCATTAATGGCTATGAAGGAATGGTACAAATATGTTCAGTGTTGGATACTCAGTATAGGAAAAAACATCGATGAGCTGGAGGTAGTTCAGGGGACACCATGGAGACTGTAAGAGCTGGAGCACTTTCCAGTGAGGAGAGGGTAGGGGAGCTGAGCTTTGTCAGCCAGGAGCAGAATGGCTTCAGACAACATAACACCAGCTCCCAGAAACCTGCAGTGAGTAACCAAGATGTCAGACGCATGGTCTTCATAAAACACAATGGGCACAAGTGTCCTCATGAGTTCAGAGTGGTTCAGAGTGGCTGTGCAGAGGAGATTGCTACCCATGAGAAGTGCCAAGCTCTGGCACAGATTGCCAAGAGAGGTCGTGCAGAGTATCCATCTTTCAAAGTTTTCAAGACACAACTCAATACAAGCTGGTCCAAGTCCATAGCAGACCCTGTGGTGAGCACGAGTTTGGACCACGAGGCTTCCTGAGAACCCTTCCAGCCTCAGCTATACAGTGAGCTTACTGAGCAAAAAGGTATCTTTTCAAAGTTTAAAATACCCAGAAGTGCAGAAAACATACTGTCAATTAACTCAGTTAGGGAAATTAATGCAAGAAAATACAAATAAATTATGTAGGTATTTCCTGCCTTTCTTGATCAAGTCCACAGCCTCTGAAAGACATTTGTCTTAAGAGATTTCAAAGTAAGGCATGTTTCCATCTTCCATATGAGAGAAGAGGTGGCCTTGAAAGGAGTATGCAATAGCCCTAGACATGACCCTCATTCTATCCAAATTAATAGCTCTCTGGAGCTATTCCTTTGCACAAGCATTTCCTGATCTCATCAACCATTAAATCTGTGGAACTAATTGAACAGCAAGACTTATGGCCTTGTTCAAAGCTGGATTTATATTTTTTTCACAGAATGAACTGGCATCAGTATCAACAGTAATGTAATGCCAGTTGATTGATCTTTGCTGCAGAAGAAAGAATTATGTGGGAATTTAGGAAAAAAAACTTCTCCTATTCTTATTCAGTAAATCTTGAAATGGAGCCTGAGGAAGGGCAGATGAATTTATGCTGTTGCTAGCTGAAAGCAATGACTTCTATAAAGCTTGCCATGAATAACAGGTGTTATTTGGAAGAGGGAGCAGGAGGTGAAGTTTAATACAAGAATGCTAATTACTCTCAACAGTGTTCAAAAATAAACATTTTTAGTCTCCGTCTTATCATGAATAAAAATGGTTTGATAAATGTCTTAAACATTACTCAGATGTCTGTTTAGACTCTAGTCTCTCTGCTTTTTTTTCCCCATTCATCTTTCACCCTAATGAATTTAGTTCAGAAAACAATTCATCTTGTCATTGAATATACTGTGACCAACCACTGGGATCACTGGGTTGAATTCCTGATTCCACTTAGGACAACCTAAAAGTTAAGCTATATATCTAAGAGCCTTGTCTAAGTGTTTCTCAAACACTGACAGATGGGAACACGGGCATGAACCACTTCTCTGGGGAACTTGTT
Source organism: Grantiella picta (assembly GCA_013397955.1). Classification (NCBI taxonomy): domain Eukaryota; kingdom Metazoa; phylum Chordata; class Aves; order Passeriformes; family Meliphagidae; genus Grantiella; species Grantiella picta. Next base: position 1,738,316 of record VZRM01008322.1, read on the forward strand.
CCTGTGCTAGACCACCTTCTCAGTGAAGATATTTTCCAAATATCCAGTCTGGACTTCCCCTGACACAGATTAAAAACATTCCTTACCCATCATGGAACAGCAGAGAAGCACCTTCCTCTCTGCTCCTCCTCTTTAGCAAGTTGTAGACAGCAATGAGGTGACCTTAAACATGTGCAAACACTCTGTGGTGGCATGTAACAAAGAACTTTTTATCTGTTTCATTAAAAGCTGTATTTTTTTTTTTTTACAAACAGATCTCACTTAGCATCCTTTCCCACAGCTCATCCCAGTGGTTTTGCTTTTTGCTATTTTATAAATCTAGCTTTTGTTAGCAGCTGAAAGACAAACAAAACACTATAATCAGTAAGGAATAGGGTTAGGAAACTATACCAAAAATTTCACATTTTAGTTACAGAAAAGAATGATCCATGAGGATTATAAATTTCTATTATACCATTCTACTTTAAACAGAGGAACATGAGAAAGGCATTAGAGCTTCTGCAGGGAGGAGTCTTGGACAATTTTATTCAAGGAAGGCAAAAAATGCAAGAGGATATGATGCAGGTATAAAAAAACTGCAGGTAAGCTAACAAAAGAGGTACAAATATTTCTATTTACTCTTTCAGATGATAAAAAAGACAGAAGCATTGCACTTAGTACAGCCCTCTGAGTTTTATTCCCTGTCTTAATCCAGCCTGTAACTAACAGGAAGAATAGTTTCTGCAATCCAGAGATTTTTGTAGAAACAAGCCCTAAAATTTTAGTGTTTATAAATTTTACACAAATCCCAATTTCTACCAGATACTGGTAACTGACAAGAATCAGGAAAAATTTAAATTTTCCAAATATGATAACACCAGACACCATTCTAGATAAGATCTGTGGTTTTATGTTGTCCATTAGCTTCCTATGCCACTAAACAATTTCAGAAAATCCCTGTTACACACTATTGGAGGCTAATCACCACCAGGAAGAGTCTTCTTTCTAACTTCTGTTCCATTTTAACTCCTGAACAATTATGTTTCTCCTCCTTTCAAAAGCATTAATTACTGATATAATTCTAATTCAAGTACATCCTCCACCTTCTTTTGTTTCCCATCTATCTCTTGTCCTGTCTGTATCTGTGGTAATGAGCTGCACAGCCATGTCTTAGCTTGTTGAAAACACTTTGTCCATTTGGAATTTTTTTTCTCTTTTATTGTATGCCTCCTCATTTCTGAACTGCAGTATAGGGCACTTTCCATTTCTTTAACATTGTATTACTTCCCATGTGTCTCACTTATTTGTGCTCAGTGGACCAGCCTCACACAGCTAGCTATGAAGTCTTTAGATTTCAACTTTCAATGATCATATTTCAACAGCTTTCACATCTGTGTACAATCTTACATTCCTCACAATCAAAAGAGTGATGAAGGCACTTTTTATGGGATCAAATACATCTGATTAGAACAATATCTCAGCTTTTGCCAAATAACCCCGAATACTTTAGTATTACTCTAAAACACATTCTAATTATTGTTTTATATGTGCGTGCATGTATATATGTATACATTTACAAATTTCTTGCATAGTTTCATTCTTTGTATGATTACCTCACATTTTCAAACTGCAACTTAATCAGAAACTTATCAATACATATTCAGGTTCTAGCACAATGGGCTTATACACTACTTAATCTCCCAAACTCTCTGAAAATAGTTATTATCTGTTGCTATAATTAGTCCCAGATCTCCACCGTAAAATTAAAACTCTGAGAATGCAGCAAGACATTATAATCTATCACAACTTTGCTGTACTGTAACAGAGGGCATGAAGAATTCTATTGTTGAAAAAAGTGTGGCATTTTCTTGTAAAATCTGCAAGAAACAGTAATGAAAAAAACAAGCAAGAGAAGTACATAGAAAAAAATAGTAGTTGATATTGATGGAAAACTTATTTCTGCACAATGAATTGTAAAAAATGTTCAAGAACTGCTCCTCTTTGAAAAAAAATGACCTCTTGTAATACTGCCACAGTCAAATAGACCTTTGGTGAACTTCTGAGCAAATAATCATCATGTGAGTTGAAAGTGCCTAAGGTCAGTTTTAACTGAAGCACCAAATTTCTGTAGAATTTCAAGTGAGGTTAGAAGAATAAATTCAGAATACAAATACTGTAACTGACACATATCAGCTAGTTCTTCTCTTTTTCTCCTTTTCCCCCCGCCACCTTTCTATCTTTCTTTTTATTCTTTTCCTTATTTTGAATATACATATTTAGGTTGCATAGTGGCAGGTTTCCAGGCAAAGAAACTCTGGGGGAAAAATTTATTCATCAATTAATTGCAGTAGGAATACTATACAGTACCTGTTCTTAAATTCAAAGGCAAGAAAGTCGTTATCTGTGAAGAGAAAAAGTAAAAATATGCTGAGCATGCCTCTCCATGTTAATTATCTTGGTTACATCTACAACCTTGCACATTTGTATGCTCACCTTGCCATTTCGTAGAATCTGAATCCCTGATATTGAACAGCAGGTGCAGGGGGAAAGTAAAAAAGAAAGTTAAATCAAAGATAGGATTGAGGGTCTTGTAGCGATGGCACTAGGAAAACAGGAGATATAAAGTCAGTTCTCGATTTTGCTGTGTGCACTGAAGAGCAAGTCACATTTCCTTCTGCTAACCTTGCTCCTTATCCATAAAACACTGATGATATTTTACTTTATTCAATTTTTTTTTTTTAGTCAGTTTGTCATTTAGGCTATGAACTTTTACGGGCAGAGATGTGTCTCGCTCGAGGCTTATGTGGAACTGAGCACAAAGGTACTTGTCAGCTGACAATTCTCTGCTCTAGCAGAATACTGGAAAGCAATAACAGGCAAAGCAGAATAAAGATGTTCTTATTTCAAGTAGCAAGTACAGACAGGTATAATATTATGGAATTTAAATGGGCAACTGAAGGGAGAATAGCAATCAACACAACAGTAACTACTTATCAGAGAGCTTTAAAACAGAGAAGTGAAAGAAAGACCTTACAGTTATTATATATTTCTGATTTTATTTCCTAAGCCTGAATGTCAGTGGTTAATGAATTGCACTTTGGTTGTATTTATGTGATGTTCTTCACATTTCCATGTTTCTGGTTTTCCCAGAAACAGTATGTGTATGTGTATATATATGCATGCATACATACAAATTTATATAACATGTACATTATGTACCTACATGCATATTTAATACTGGAGCATGTTTCTGTCTAGAACAAGAGGCATTTCCTTTTAATTTCTTAATGAGGACACATTAGATGTGATGGGATTAAAGTGGTTGATCTGAACAGTCTGCCTGCTTTGCTGAATGTGTTGAAAGGTCAGCAAATTCATAACTGCATTTGAGCTTTACTTTTGAGGTCTGTTAAATAATTTCAGTGCGACAAAGTTTTAAACTGACTCATTATGAAAGAAAGACATGGTGCATTAGGAATAGCCTGAAAAATGCCAAATACTGGCTTCCTTTATAGCTGATAAATTTAAAAGACAGAAAAAAATCCAGGCCTCCTAGAAAATGAAAAAATATGCCAGCACAGTACTGCCACATGGCAAATTGTTACTCAATAGGCAGCTTGATGAGGGCAGCTTCACAGGCAGCATAGGGTTAATAAAGTTTAATTTTTATAATAATACAGCTGCCTTTAAATTTTGTAAGGTACCTTCAAGGTAATTTCAACACAAAAATAAATAGCTCCTATAAAAATAATCTGTTAAAAAATTAATTCTATGTTAAACTTACTGATGCAGAAATATGAAACTTGCATATCAAAAATGCTTTTAAGCTTTCATTTTTCTGTAATTCAATATTTGGTAGTAAAGGAATGACCCTATTAATAAAATTAATGTTGATTTGGCAGGAATTTTTTTATTGCTTTCTTACTTGGCTTCTTTTTCTACTTCTTTTCCGGGTTCTAGGAAGCTCAGGAATTTGTCTGAGGTAGACCTGAGACTGAACACAGAGAAACCCCAAGTATTTCTGATCAGAAGTCATGTCCAGGGTTGGGACTGAGTTCGCAATTTCCAGTTGTGAGCTCTGATTAATTTTGGTCAGTACCTTCAATGAATGCAGCTGACAATACCTTCATGATGTAAACAGGAGCCTTCATGCTTAATATGGTACATGAGAATTCCCTTTTATGTTAAGTTCAGCCCATTCAGGTCTGTGTGAATAAACACATGAAGAGCACTTACAAGAGAAAAAAATATGAATCATAAAGCACTGAAAAGCTAATTACTTCTCAGATCTCTTTGTCTGAAAAAAATAAAATAGTATAATACTCATTCTGCTAAAGTCCCTGTTGGGGGTTGAGCAGGGTAAACAGCTTTTTTGCTGTACCTTCAAGATATCCTGACTATCTGAATTGCTGACAGAAAATGAACTGCATGACCCCAAAGGTCACCCTGCCAATTGCTGTGCTGTTTTTTAAAAAATCCTTCTCGATTTGGTCTGCATTTGTTGAACAGATCTTGTGAAATCTCAGTGTAGACCTGTTCTAAGTACAATTCACACTACTGGACTGTGAAAAATGTCCTATGCTCTGCACAGGCAGGCCCAGAAAAACATGCTGGGAATAAGTAAGTCATTTAGGTCAAACCAAAACAAAATATTTAATTTTTCCAAATATTTTTTTGCTTTTGTATAAAAATAGAAGGAAAAACCAAATCAATCTCTTTGCTATTTTGCAACATTTTTACTTTTTCAAGTTTTTGGCTTGCCCCCTCCCCCCCCATTTTAATCCGTCCTGTAAATAGACAGATTTGCAATGCTGCTGCTGTTGACATATCATTGATTTTCACTGGAGTTTTTCTTCAACTCTAAAACTATGCTGTTTAGTTTACCAGAATAGAAAATTTTTCCTTAACCAACTTGAAATTCTCCTTCTGCTTCTCTTCCTGCTTGCCTAAGTGTGTTTTTATACTAAAACTTTATTAAATATACTCTTTGATTAATATTTTAATGGAAATATGTTTACCCCCATTGTACTTTTGTTTTATTACTACTCTCAAAAGCATTTACTGTTTGTACACTGAAAGCTAGACTCCCAGATGAAGTAGATTTTGCACCCTGATAAAACAAAAGTTACATTTCTCACCTCAGAGCAAGGGTTATTCTGGACTCCCATCGCAGTCCCAGGTCCCATTCCCCATCAACAATTTCTCCTTTGCCCCCCTTCTCATGAATTATGGAACTTCAGCTCCAACTACCTCTCTGCAGTACCTGGAAAGAAGCCAACTGCAACAGAGCAAGAGAGAGACATGCAAAGATTCCACAGAAGAACTGATTTATTAAAAAAACTATGTGACAAACTTAGGGCATCAAATCACTTGGTAGTGCAGAAGTTTTAATAAATTGCAGAAACAGTCCCATCCCTTCCTTCAAGCTGGGTAGCACCTGGAAGAAAAGTTTCACAAGTTACCCAGAATTCTACAAGACTGCAGAATTTGGCATTGTCAATGAGATTTCAAACAGTGGGCTTTGGAAAGGTTACAATTTGAGATCCTGCTATTACACAAATAAGTTTGCATTGTGCTCTAGAAAGCTTTTTTTTTTCCTAAAATGTTGATCAGCTCTTCCTTTCTCACACAAAGAGCGTTAAGTGGAAAAAGGATGACAGAAAGCCGAAACAAAGTGTGACAGTTTAACAGAAGCCTTGGAAGAAAGTCAGGATAATTTAATAGTTGTTTTCTTTAACAGACTTTGTGAAAAATGTCTGTTATTTTATTTATATTTTAAACACTGAGTGAGCTTCTTTTTCTGTCTTGAAAGGCTGTGTCTGAGAACTGCCAAGGTTGAAATATTGCAAGGAGAAAAAGAATGCAGTTTATAGTAAACCTCAAAACTCCAGTATGTATCAAGGATACTCAGTCAGGAAGATAAAACAAAAGTCAAAAAAATTATATCTGATAAGAAGTTAAATCTGTCAATCCTAGAATACCAGAGGAAAAACTTCTATAAAATTTTTGATGAAGAATTTGCAGAATGGCTCTGTGAACTTCTTCAATATTGCCTAACAGGGGAAAAAAACAAAAACATAAACAAAACAAGAAAATGATAAATTCTCAAAAATTATGGCATATAATCCACCTTAACAGCAGAGACCACAAGAGTAAGGTATAAAAAAATCTATATGAGAACTAGATATGATATATTTTTCCCTTAATATGAAATCACTCTAGACATGAGGTATTTGGCCATTGTCCATTGTGTAATGTGCAGGGCAGGGGGAGGATGAAGGATTGCAGATGGGTGAGGAGGGGAGAAGGAGGACAACACTGTCCTATGATCCAAGAATCACCTGTAACATGGGAGACATGTCAGGCCTACTTCAGAACAGAGAAAGATTCAAATAAGAGGTTCCCAAATCCCAACTTCATAGCTCAAGCACCCAGATGCCTGCAATTGTAAGGCCAGCTTGCCTTTTTCGAATGTTCTCCAGTCTCTACACATTCTAAGTCTCCAAATCTGAAAATATTATAAAAGATTGGTGGTTGCATTTGAGAGTGGTGGTGGGTTTGTTTGAATTTTTTAATTTCATTTTTCAAATATACAGCAAAGCCACTTCTCTGCCAAGAAGGTTAATAAAGGAACTCTAGAAAGCCCCAAGAACCTACTGGAAAACAGGAAGTCATAAGTCAGGAAAAAATTAAGCTTAACTGCTTAAGGTAATTACAATGGGTAGAAATCACAGATATAGACAAGTTATCTCAGCTACAGACACACTTTGCATGGTACTGCTCCACTTAGGAACAACTGGTTTGTGCTGGGTTGAAAATGGAGCTTTTGTCACAGCTTTGGCATAGCTGCAGAGGGAAGGGAACAGCAGAGAGCTGCAAGAAGCAGAAGTGGGCTGAGGAGTCCAATGGGACAGAGCCAGAGCTGAGTGGGAGGTAGGAATTGTTAAACAAAACCCGATCAGTTTGCTAAACTTTCACTCCAGCAATCAGTTTAGGGCACTGTCTGGAAATGGAAGGGGATGGGGTAGAGTGGGAGAGAGGAAGGCAGGAACAAAGGAAGGAAAAAAGAGTCTTCATCTGTTTTTCCTGGGATCTTAGTGGAGTCCTTTCCACAGCGAACACAGCAAGGACATGACATTTACACACCAGATGAAGGATCAGTCCAACATCTTATGTTAGAAAAGAACCATTTCTAAAAGTTTTCTAGAAAGGCAATAGCAGATTAGATTGTATCTCCAAAGGTCTCATTTAGTCTCCACATATCTCTGTGGCAAAGTTATTTTCATCACTTGGAGCCAACATCCTCCCCAAAAAATAAAGAAGTTAGAAATGAAGACAGTAATAATTGGATTTTTATGCTGAGATTACAACATACATTTGACTCATTATCAGCCTTTTTTAAAGAAAGCTGAAACTTTAAAAAAAATTACAATTATATGAATAGTGCCAAGAAAAAGAAGTCATTACAAAATTTGTAGTATGACTGGGCACAGAATAAATCTGTCATTCCAAAAAAAGGAACATACACATTTCTTTGTGACATCCAGTCCTGTGAGCAAGTGAAGCAATCAAAAATGTCCATGTCAGATCATTCTCTTCAAACTCACTTTAATTTTCTGTCATCCTGTGGAGAGTTTCCAGTGATGTATTGGATGCAGGCTTAGGTCCATTGCTTTATTCAAGTAGCATGTGAAGAATCTGACTGAAGCTCCACTGTTGTTTCTCAGTATATACTTTCCTCTGGATAAAGACTTATGTCTTTTCGAGTAGAAAACATGGGCATTATCAGGTTCTGAAAAGCATGATTTTAGAAAGCCAAAATCAGAGACATAGTCCAAAAATTGTTAATAAAAGCCCCTGTCCATTCTGCAAGGAGGAAAACCTGCTGGGCCTTTCAACAGCTAGACGAAACTTGCTAAACCTCTGTTTGGGTTTTTGACTAATAAGTTTTCCAAGGAAAGGATGCTCAGAGAAGCTCATTGACAATAATACAATGCCTGATACCTTTAGAAAAAAGGCGCTATGTCAGCATAAAGTACCATTATTAACGTTTAATATTCTTTAGCTCCAGTGACAGAACTGTTCCTTTCAGAACAGAGAGCCCTTTGTACAACTATCACCTGGGAGATATTAATCACAGATGCCCTTCGGATACACAGCATGTGTTGAGAACACCATGCCTGTATCTATGAGCACACACCTTTAAGACCACAGATTTCACATTTCACTGATAGGTGCAGGTGACATCATGGCCTTTAAAACAACTCATAGGGAAAGGATATTTCCATCTGATAAAAATGTTCCACTGCAGAAAAAAATACCATGAAAAAGATGCAGAATTGTTTCTCAAGTGTTTCCTGAGACTAGCTTCCACGTAAAGTTGGGAAAGAGGGCAAAATTCCAGATTCTAAATATTTTAAATAGCTGCTTTTAGCTTGTTCTGTTCTGTTCAGTTTAATCTGAGAACTTCTTTATGGCCATGATCAGTCTGGGAGAGGAACATGGAGAGAAAGAAAGGAAATCTTGATCATTTTCCCCAGAAATTTCATACTTTAAATATGGTTGTCTCGTAAGAAAATATATGGGCTTTTTCTAATTTTTTTAATTTTTTTTTTTGTGTGTGTCATGGTGCCATTTTCTCAGGTAAATTAAAATGCCATGACTATCTTCAGTTCTCTGGATTCTCTGTTTTGGACCAAGTTTCTAGTTTCAAATTTCTAGTTTTAAGTATTCTCCAAGTCATAATGCATCTGATTCTGCCTCTGTGCTACATCTTTGTCTTTCTCCCTTCTTTATCACACGTTACAACTTCGAATTCTGCACTAACTGGGGACTAGAACAGGATGATAAATATTTCATACCAGATTTTTAACTCAGGTTGATAAATCAAATATTACAGATTACATTTGGCTGGTGGACGAACAAGTAGGTTCACTGAGAATACTCTTAGACTATTGTTTTGTGCAACCATGGGGGTTTGGAAACATTTTTTACCTGACTTTCCTTCAAACTAGGAGACCCACAGTCCTGGTTTGGCTCTTAGACTGATCCACCTATCTGCAATCTTTTTTTTTTTTTTAATCATTTTGAGATATTTTCTGTGTATACAATTTTGTCTGTCTAACAGAATAAATCAAAACCTATCTTAACATCTCTGCCCTTATTCACTTGGCACATAGAGATGTTAAAATATCACATGTTCTGTTAATGCTGGGGATGCTAAGGAACATCTAACACTATGCTATCAATTTAAATAGGAGTAGGTAAGAGGCTCTCCATCCCCTGGAAAATTCTGAAATTTCAAAACTTTGAGCAGTGTGAAGTGGAATAACCCATAGACTTCCCACAGTTTTCATGAAAAATGAAATCTCAGAATATATCTACAAGTTCAGACTTTGGTTTATCTATATGTGCATAAGCATATATTCAGGTAGGGATTCTACAGAACTGTTGAGGTGAAAGAGAAGAATCCTGGAACAATTGTTTCTTTCCAGTCCAATTTTGTTTGTTTTTGTGCTAATGATGAAAGTCGTCAGATTGAAACAAGCCAAAAAAGATCCTAAACAAATAAACAAACCCAAACTCAACCCCAAAACCAAATCGGGGGGAAAAGGGCTGCATTGTAAAGCAAGAAGGTTTTCTTTGTTTAAAATCTGAGACTCAAGATGTTATTTTAATGCTCTAAGCTTACCTAACAAAAGAAGCCATGCTGTAAGACAGTTGATTTAGGGCATAAATCTTTCTGAAAAAGGCTTATATTGCAGGTGAAACTATTTTCTACCAATTCATATCTTGAGGGCAAACTGTAGGTGACCTCTGGAGTCTTAGTCAGCACCAGAACACTCGACACAGCAAGGACAACCAGCACCTGCAGTCCTCTCAGTCAGTGCTCCCTTTGGCCACTTCCAAACTGACCTGCAGCTGTAGGCTGGAGACTTTTTTCTTTCTCCGAGCATAACGGTGCACAATCTGATAACCACCTATCTGACCTATACACCTGAATTTTCCTTTCTATGAAAATGAAATTACAGGGGGAAGGGGGAACAGGGCAGCTACTGATAGGGCAATCCTGGAGCCCCACTTTGTTATGTACTGTTTCTGTACTCTGGAAAGAACCATTTATATCTGGTGCAATAAATACAGGCAGTGGGTGCACAAACACACACACACACACACACACACACAGAAAAAAAGGGATTTTTCTCTTAAATCGTATCTTGTGCCTTTGGTCCAGAGGTCAATACTAAACTGCAGTATTGTCTTTACTTTATCAGGAATCATACAAGGAAAAAAATCAAACAAGCAAAATAAAGAAGCAAACAAATCCTATTTAGCTGTGAGGGTAGTCATACAATAGGACAGGTGTCCAGACATGGTGTGAAGCCTTCATCATTTGAATTTTTCAAAACCTAGCTGGATGCAACCCTGGGCAGCCTGCACTAGAAGACCCTGCTTTGCACCAAGGATTGGCATGCCTCTGTTTCCTGGAGCAGATTCATCAGGTAATTGTCTTGTAGGATTAGACCTTCTGATTTTTATTTTATTACTGTGTTTCTTAAAATAAATGCAGAAGATGGATAGACTCATTTTCTTCCTCTACTTTGTTTGCTGATCACAGTAACTTAGAAAGAAGCCCTTCTGACAAATCTGAATGGAAAATATACATGTTGTGCACAAGGAACTATCATCTGTAAATCAAATACATTTCTTGGCAGAAAGCAGGATAATTTGAGAACAAGTAATGGCTTCCTTTGGTCAAGTAGGGGGAAAAAAGCAAGATATTCTAACTGACTGACTAAAGGATTGCAGTTTTAAGCCATCTTTGGAACCCATGGGAGTCTTTCATTGAAGTAGGAGTCGAATAAGGGAATGCAGTTAAATGACAAACTGAACCAAAGTACACGTACCTTGGGTTAATAAGTGCACCACTTAAAATTAACTGCACCTGCCTGATTAGGATTAACATACTGGTTTTTTGTACTCTACTTCTTTCTTTATGTTTCTTTGTTTGTTTCTTCTGCTTGGTTATTCTCTTACTCGTTAGGACAGTGATTAATTCTCCTCCCAAAGATCCCTCCTGAATGACATTGCTAATTTTTCACCAAATATTCAATAAAACCAAACCAGAGAAAATAGAATGTCTGCTCTTTGTAAAGTTTATTCCAGAGGAAGAGTGGTACTGATATGTGAGCATCAAGCTCCTTTCTGTAATGCACATTCCAGGTTTTCTCATATGAACATGCAACTGTTGGGAAGACACTGGGCACACATACAAGTACCTACAAATCCATTCTGTCTCTGCAGTGTTTTCCTCATGTCATTTTAAAGCAGTACTTGCTTTCACTGCATTTCAGATAATTCATCACAAGCTTAGTTTCTTTCACAATTCTCTCTCTAATCCGGAACAGTGGAGGATTTGTCACCCTTTCAGTTTTCCAGATAATTCTTTAAAATCTGCATTAAGTGCCTTAATCTGAGAAGATGCAAAATGATCCTAGTAAAAATTACATGGTTTACCTCCTTAGTAGGTACAATAGAGAAGGCAGTACCTTCAACCCTTTTCATATCTTTGATCACTGAGCAAATAATAAGATCTGTCTCTCCTTATCCCTATAATGCTGGACTCCTTACTGTTTCATGAATGAAACCTGAAGTAATATTGACTCCTGTAGAAAGCTAGAACCCTTTCTTGAAAGTGCTATAAATTATTTGCAATTGAAGTCAAGGGAAAAATACGGAAAACTATTCAAATCTAGGTTTCCCAGATCTTTTTACTTGTTAACAGTGGGACAAATTCCTTGGCAACAGCCACTGGTGCTGAAATCAGCAGTCTTTCAGACAAACCATGTAAACAGTTCTGTAATGATTTAAAGACTTCAGATAAGTAGCAGGATCAGTTCCAGGTGAAACACAGACTTTTTGCTTGTCCACAGACCTAATTTAAAGTGTTTGGATGTGTTAAGCCTGGAAAACATTTTTTCTTAGTTCTCTTCTGAAAGATTTTGTCTTATTTGTGGGAAACAAAAGGGAGAAAGGACGAGACTCATTCCAGAAGTTTCCACTTGCTATGCTGACCTTTTAACTGAAAAATGAAAGATGAATAGCTAAATTATTTATGCCTTTTCCAACCAAGTAACAGATACTTTCCCTTCAGTGTTTCAGAAGAGATGAGAACACCCAAGAGGTACCATTTCACAGGTTTAATAAGTCCGATATTATGTGTGCCTCAGAGTGATGATAGATTTATTCTTGCTTTATGGTGCATATCAGCTATTTAAGAAGCTCCTTTTGCCTCAGAAAACAGTGGTGGATGGTGCTCATAATCTCTCGTACAATTACTGGAGAAAGAAGGAGGTGTCCAGGCCATTTTGTCACATGGTGGAATTTCTCATTACCTATCCACTATGCAGAGAGCCTAAGATATAAAATTTAATTGAACACACAAATTTGGAGAATTTATTGAAATAGATGCCTCTTTACAGATTTATATATATTCTGTGAGTGATCAAAGACCAGTACACCAGTAAATTTGCACACCATTAAAGTTATAAGGGGTGGGGTGGGTTCACTGAATAACAGATTCACAGAATAAGCTGAGTTGGATCATCCGCAAGGATCATCAAGCCCAGCTTCTGGCCCCGCACAGCACCATCCCCGAGAGTCACACCATGTGCCTGAGAGCATTGTCCAAATGCTTCTTGAACTCTGTCAAGCTTGTGCTGTGGCCATGTCCCTGAGGGGCTTGTTCCAGTGCCCAAACACCCTCTGGGTGAAGAACCTTTTCCTGATATCCAAACTAAACCCCAGCTGACAGCTTCAGACCATTCCCTTGGGTACATCTGATCACTGCAGAGATCAGTGTCTGCCCTTCCACTTCCCCTCACAAGGAAGCTGTAACTGCAATGAGGTGTGCCCTCAGTCTCCTCTTCTCCAGGCTGAATACACCAAGTGACCTCAGCTGCTCCTAATAAGGTTTCCTCTCAAAGCCCTTCTCCATCATCATTGCCCTCCTCTGGACATTCTTTGATGGCTTAATATCTTTCTTATATTGTAACACCCAAAGCTGCCCCCAGCACTGGAGGTGAGGCTGCCCCAGTGCAGAGCAGAGCAGGACAATCCCCTCCCTTGCCCAGCTGGCAATGCTGTGCCTGATGCACCCCAGGACAGGGTTGGCCCCCCTGGCTGCCAGGGCACTGCTGGCTCATGTTCAACTTGCCATCGACCAGGACCCACAGGTCTCTTTCCATGGTGCTGCTTTCCAGCTTCTCATTCCTCAGGCTGTACACCCAGGGTTGTCCCATCACAGGCACAGAATCAGGCACCTATGTCACCTGACCATGCTTCCACTGGGCATACACCTTCTTTTTCTGCCTTATTTCCTAAAGATTCCTGTTCAGCCAAGCAGGCCTTCAGCCTCACCTGCTTGACTTCTGACATTTGGGAATTGCCTGCTCCTGTGCCCTTAGGAGATGATTAAAAAGTGACCAGCATTGATGGATCCTGGTACCTGCAAAAACATTTTCCAAGACCTTAGTCCATTAGACTCTTAGTCCTATTAGACTAATTCCCCAATCAGGCTGAAGTCTGTTCTCCTTCAGTCCAGACCTGAGGTTTTCCTGGCACTTCTGTGAACAGAGATTTTAAACTCTATTGCTTCATGGTCTCTGTGGCCAAGACAGCCACAAATCTCTACTGTGCACACAAGATCCTCTCTGCTGACAAGCAGCAGATCAAGAAGGTCATCTTTCTGAGTCCGCTCCCTTGCGATCTGTTCCATAAAATTGTCATCCAGGTTTTTTAGGAATCTTCTGGCCCAGATTGTACCAGCTGTGTGATGCTCCTGATTAATTTCTGTCAAGTTGAAGTCTCCCATAAGGGCAAGGGCAGTTAAGTTGGAAGTGACCCTTAGTTCCTCAAAGAATAATTTGTCAGTGTCACTGTCCTAGATAAGAGGTCTACATATGATTTCCATGGTGATATCCACATTATTTGTTTGACCCTTGATTCTTACCCAGAGGCTCTCAACCGTGCCATTGCCAAGTGTGAGCTCCATATATTCTACCCCTTCTATTCCATACAGCGCCACCTCTCATCTGTCACCAGAAGAATCAAGAAAATCACTATTTGTGCTCCTGATATCTCTGCCAATCAGTTCAGGGCATTGGAATCTCTTTTGACTGCCCTTGGACTTCTCTTTGTTATTTTGTCACTGCCAGCTTGAAAAACCAATAATGAATAGCAATCAGAGCCCTTAAGGAAAGAAGAAAATCTTTAGCAAAAGCAGGCCATTTCCAACAGCAAAACACTGTCACAGCCCCACCTCCATAATTTTTGCTATGAGAAAAGGGGTGGAACCAAGATGCCATGGGTAATAATGGAAAAACCTATCCATATGGTAGCTACCAAGTAAACTGGGTATTTTCAAGAGTCTGTGTCATTCTGAAGATTGCAGTCTTACCAAACATACAGAAATACAAAAACAAATTAAAAGCATTCACAGTAATTTTGAAGGGATAAGTAAATCCCTGTAATAGCTTTGTTTGAAAATTGATACCTTGCATGGTTTTGCAGAAATCTGTCAGTACATGTTGCCTCATGTTTATATATCCGATTATTATAAGAGTTAATCATCACATCCCCTACCTAAAGCCATAATCCTTCATTTGTGATTGCACAATTATTTAACATGGTAACAAATCATTTTATTACAGTTTATTATGAATCTAAATGAGAAATAAGTGGCAAGAGATGTGATTTCTTAAAGGAAAAAAACAGTCTTTAAAGTGCAGTGGTAAGGAAGAAGAGGTATGTAACAGGGCTGAGAGCGTGTAGTTAGAATTGTCACCTTTCTTCCACAAGTGCCACTGATTCATTTTCCCTGTGCAGTTCTCTGGAGTTTAGGTGTTTGTCTTGTTCTTAATCCCACAAAAATCTGAGATTTGTACCGATTTTCCAGTTTTACCTCTTTTTCACTGATCTGCATGTGAGGGCAGTGAGTCTGACAGAAAAAAAATAAGCTCGTGCAGAACTGTTTGTTTGATGTTGTTTGTATAGGATTCTTTATTTTATGAATACTTCTCTTCTCAGAGTACTAATAAACAGGCATCAAATACAGTTTCCACCAAGTAACTGGTAAAACTCACACTGACTTCAGCGAAGTCATCCCTTTCTGTCTGTGGATTACAGTCTTTCGTCCATGCAGAAAGATTAGTCTGAGTGATCACCATGTGAGCATCAAATCTTATCTTTCCCTATGTCAGAATCCAACCTACTGATGTGAACAGAGGGGTGAGCAATGTCCTCTCAGACCTTTCTTGGTTGGGTGACTTGAAGAGCCAGAGGCTGTCCATCATCAAGTAGCAATTCTGCTTTGTGCACTTAACTGAAGCATTTCTGTCTTTTTTGAGTAGGCCAGCACAGAGCTTTAAAATCATAAAATCATAGGCCATTGTATACATATTAATTTGGTTACTCAGGTGGTCTCACAGAACATTCTGACACCATTACTGCCTCATGAACATAAATCTAGAGGGAGAAACAGATCCTCAATTTATTAAATACATGACAGATATTTTTATCAGTTGGCATAAAGTCTCAGAGCGGAAAATTTTTAAAAAATGAACTGCAGAGATCAATGTACCAATGAGAATGGTCCTGTGTTAGGTACTTTGCCTCATCTGGCCCTTTTCATGTGTGTCTTTTAAAGTGTATTGTGACTCACAGGATTTTTGTGAGGTCTTTGTTGCGGCAACTGCATTCTGCTGGTCCATTATTCCCACGACTCTGTTTCGGTTTAGTTTTTATTTTATAAGAGTAGGACACCACCAAAAATAATGTTTTTGAAAACCACTAAGTGCAAGTTGTTTTGTGTACTGAATCAGTCGACAACATTTAAAAAAAAGGAAACACAAAAAAAACCCCCAACTAACTAAACAAACAAAAACACAACAAAAAACAAACAAACAAACAAACAAACAAAAAACCCCAAAACCACCACCAAAACACCAACTGAAACAGAGAGAAAAAATCTGTTTAAAAAGATGACAAGTCAAGTCTAGAAGGGAGAAAGAAGTTGAATCAACTCTGCAACATCTGCTTCAGGCTAAACCAGTAAAATTTAACTAATTTTCATACAGCATCTTTCAAACAAACCTCTCAAAACATTTTATAGTAAATGATAAAATGCCGAGATAACTTGTTACAGAACAGGTTATTGCAACTCTCTCATAGATGGCAAAGGAAGAAAACTGTGTGCAGCAACAGACTGGTCCAGGGGAAAGAAAGATGCATATTTAAAGGAGGGGAAAATATTATCATTGCACAGTACAACAGAAAGAAAATATGAATAATAATCATATGAATGAGGATGAGCATGAGCACAATGATGGGGATGGGGATGGGGATGAGGATGAGAATAAGAAAATTTCCTCTTGTGTAAAAACTTACATCTATTATATTTCTGTAGTAACTACATTTCATAGCCTTGCAGAATAGGTAAATTCACTTTGCAAATGGAAAAACATAGGCATAAAAAAATACTCTAATAGGACTCTTCTAGGAACAGAGGCAGCTTCCTACTCACATTAGCTGGAGGATGAGAAATTTGTCATATACAGTACTTTCTCACTTTTTTGTAGAACAGTGTATGGTACTTTTCAGCATCTCCATGAGTGCTAGAATTTGTTTGAATGCTTGAGTTACTTATTGGAAGTACAATTTTTTGCATTGGTCTGTCGTCTCTAAAGATCACAAAACAAGTCAGTGTCAGGGACATGGATGTGACTCAGGAGCCACCCCCAGTGCTGAGCTCCAGGTGCCAGGCAGATGGCACCAATTCAGAGAAGAAAGGGACAAGAACATGGTCTGGGAAAGCCAACTCCCATCCAGTTTTGATGTCACAATAGCATACAAGGACTGTTTGATGATTTGACAGTAGAAGATATAAGTATTTGTATTCTCTGGGAATGGAAGCAAGGGGAAAGGAATGCTGGTTTTAGAAGTATGTATTTTCACAGAGATGGAAAACAATAGAGAATTAAACTATGGAAAAGAAGATGAATGCAAAATGTTAAAGCATGATTTTTTAAAATTGCTTACATGCTAAATAATTTTTGACAGACAGTTAGACACCCAATGTCTGTGCCAGCAGACAGGAGATCAGCACTGTGCTTATGTATTGTCTGCCTTTGGAGGACTAGGAGAGTACAAATTCTTCATTTTTAGTCAGTGTACTTCCCCTGGTATTCAGCTTCCATAGTTTTACTCTATTTTTTCCTCACTCATTCATCTTGCTTTGTACCATAAATAATACATACATAGCTTGCCATCTAGCAATTTGTTGGCATCAGAGACATTCTTGCAAGAGTGTTAACTTCCACACATAGTTGTACATTTTGAAGAATATGGATATTTTCCTGTGATTGAGAAATATGGCAGTGCTGACAGGATATTCCCAGAACAGTGTATACATGGCAGGGTGCTCGGATCACACCTGCCAAGGCAGCAGGCTCAGTGCCAGCACACTATATGCACTCCCAACTTACTGAACTAATATAAACCATCCCCACCCTGCAGTTGGCAGCCCTGGGACAGTCTGATGCACCCAGTTACAACTCAGCTGCTTGCCCATATGCCACCTGCTATGTGACCGACCTATGACGGCAGGAATGAGACTGAAGAGAACTGAGATGCATTGACATCTAAATATTGTCATCAAATATATTAATATATTAATGCAACAACATTGATGATAAAGAGTTCTTTATTATATATATTCTTACTTTTATTAAATGTGTTCTTACTTTTTAGCATGTATACTCATTAGTAAGAATATATGACATAAAAATTAAATTTATTATTTGATTGGTTTTATGGCTGTGTTTAGTATTCTTTTATATTTAAAAACCTCCAACAGCAGATACTGTAAAATTTCACATTTTATTACACCATAATGTTTTTGTATACCAGAACAGATTGCAGCTATGTAGAACTCAAGGTAACATATTTTAGAATTTGTCATGTAAAGCCACTACTTTGCTTGTTAGAAATGTATCATTAATTATACATTTACATAATTATGCTTTTAAAGTAGTTAAAATATTTTAGTATTCTACTTTTTTTTTCTGTAGTTTCCACTTGTCAGAATACAATTACTTATTTTTGAAAGTTGTATTCTTTCTTCAGAAGGCACATTTTAGACAGGCAGTAATTATTTTGAGCCCTTCTCTCCATAAAAGTGATAGATTAGTGAGGTTGGTTTTTTAATCTGCTGTTTGTTTTATTTTTCAATTATCTCCAAGGTGACTTTGAATATCCTGTTTAAACTTTCTTGTAGGCTGCCAATTAGTGTCCATGATGTCTTATGATTTCATAACATTTGTATATTCAGTAATAATTTCATTGAAACATCCTGTAGAAATGCCCACTACACCTTGTGGTTTGTGTTACTAATCCGTGGGAGCAGTAATAAAACAAACTGTAGGTCAATGTGAAGGAGAGTGACAGTAAGTATCCCTCGACATTGTCTGCAGGCCACTGACAGCAAGTATCACACAGACAGCACTGTTCCAAACCTGGGAGTTACAGGCAATATCATGGTTAAATCCCTCACTCCTCACAAACAAACTGGGGAAAGGAAACCTTGGGCAAAGTACATTCATGTTCCCCAAAAGAAGCCTATAGAGAGGAAAATTTAATCTTCCAGACCCACTTACTAGGTTTACTGGGCCTCATGATGCTCTGTGCAATAGACTCCATGGGTTGTCTATAAAGGACCATTTCTGTTGTATTTTCTCATGTTCTCAGACATGCTGTGCCAAGCCTTGTACTTCAACTGAAGCTGAACATCCCTGTACAAATCCCCAGGCTAATTTTTCCTCTCCTGATTGTAGAGGTGAGGATTTTTGAACCATTGCTTAGTCTGGAGAGAAGGAGGCGCAGGGGAGAACTTATCACTCTCTACAACTGCCTTAAAGGAGGTTACAGAGAGAAGACTCAGAAGAGCTGGGTTAATGGTTGAGATCAATGCTCTCAAATGGCTTTTCCAAAACTAATCTCTTTTCCAAATGAAATGATTCTGTGATTCTAGAC
Source organism: Grantiella picta (assembly GCA_013397955.1). NCBI lineage: Eukaryota > Metazoa > Chordata > Aves > Passeriformes > Meliphagidae > Grantiella > Grantiella picta. Next base: position 1,757,384 of record VZRM01008322.1, read on the forward strand.
GCTGGCCTCTAGGAAGGAAATTAGCTGTTAAAAGGAAGCATGTGCCTAAACCATTCTTCCCCAGCTAGCAGATTTTTGAAATTATATTGACTGGATCCATTGACAATAAGTCATCAAGATGGCACATGAAGATGTGAAAAAGGGAAATAACTGAAAGTCTCTACATTCCATGTAAATCTTAGAGACATTTACCCATCATTTTCCACATTTTTCCATCTGGCAGTACATTGTCTAAAATTTAAACTCTTATTTCAGTTCATTTTCTCTATGTATCAAGCTTTTTTCCATTCCCTGCCAATTTTGTTGCTGGGTTTGAATCTTATGTCACCAGTGACAGCAGGATGCCCCTGCTGTCCAGAGCTGTTTCACAGCACATACACAGAGCAGCATCTTCTGCAAGCCCCAATATCAGCAATGCTTCTCCAACCACCATCAGCCTGTGTAATGCTCAGCTGTTCTAAGTGCGTGCTTGGCCAGGTAAGTTTCACCTTTTAAAATTAAATGTAAGGACTTGCCTGCATCTTTCACTGCCCTTCCAGGAGTACAACTCTCAGGCATATGAAGGCATATTGATGATATATAAATATCAGTAATTTCAATATTAATTCTAGTTTTCTCTTTGTGTTAGCACATACCCTGCCTAACATTGACTTTAATCAGTCAACTTGCTCTATCAGTACAAGGTGACAATTTGTGTAATATAATGCCATGTTTAGCTTCCTTAATCACACACACCTAATTTTCCTGACATTGATTTTTACTACAATTTTATCCATAGAAGGATTTATTCAACACACATCTCCTACGTGTTTCTGCCCAAGAGATGATAACAAAGACAGTTTAACCTAATTGAAATAATAACATGCTGTTTACATCAATAAAAAGAAGCATCTGAATTTCAAGGAGTCTTTTGGATTTGAGGTCTGAATGCAGGAACTGGCAGCCAGGCCCGCTAAATTGTAAATTCTCTCACATGGAGTGTAACACTTCTGGGGAAACCTTTTAACTCTTCTGTCATGGCATTTCCCTCTGTAAATTTATTTACTGTATCTGTCTCACAGAAGTGTCAGGAGAATCAATCCTTGTACAACTGTAGTTAGGATATTACCAAAAGAAAAAGACAGAATTCCAAGGCTTTTGATGTGATGGCAATGTACTCTGGGTGGATAGGATGGTGGGTAACACAATCTCCCAGTGTACACAGCAGTGTGAAACCAAGGCGCCTTAGGAAGAGTATTCACAGCCACTGAAGTCCCTCATACCTTCCCCAACACAGAAGGGGCAGAGATGGGCTATAAAATTAAATTCATTTATTGTTGTCTTCACTTGATCTTCTGAAAAACAGAAAAGTGTTTTCCCCCACTTAGCTATTCTTGCCGCCATTTCTAGCACCCAGCCAAGACATTATAATGGTAAATTGTGCACAATAATTCAGCTGGTGTCTGTGAAGGCAACAAAAGATAGTCAGGTCTTCATCAGAGACCTCCCCACACGCACACTCTCTCTTTTGTCATCTTTGCTGGGCAATTTGATTTGTCCTAAGTAAGAATACTGGGTGGGAATTACAGGTGAGCTGTCTGGATGCTCACATACTGAATGCATCCCAGAGAAGGGGGAGCTGTGAGGATTGTGATTGTCTTTGGTACACGTCAGTCTGCAAAAGGGTGTTAGATGCTGCTGAGGACTGGGCCAATGGGGTAAACGGTGCTCCCCAGGCTGTAAGCAGCTCCCAGGCGCATCCTCTGCTGGCAGGGATGCCTGCAGAGTATATCCAGACCAAAGACAGGGAACACTCACTTCTGCACGGGTGAGTAAAATCGCTAAGATCTCGTCATATATGGAGATAAAATCCTAAATTAGCATCTACGCAGGTGCTGTTGCTTTGTAACTGTGCATCCTTCAAGGCCAAAGACTGTAAACTTGTATATTTCTGGATGAACCTGCTTATATCATAACCATTTAGACCTGCTTATATTATGTACTCATTGGCAATATTTAGATACCGTATTAGCAATAAATCTAACATAATCAGAGTACCAACATTAAATTTCTGAGAAAATAGGTGAGAACATTTAGATGAGCATACATACTCACACAGCTGTCACTTAATAAGATAACAAATGCTTCAAAAGCACCTGAGAAGAAACAACTTGGCAGCAACACACTTCCACATGCATTAATTTAGTTTGTGTCATGCAAAACACAAAGTCAGGTCATGACTGCCACACGAAAAAGCCCAGCTCTATTGGCAGTCACACACAATTTAAAAAAACCCCAACAAAACAGTGTCGTCCTTATCAAGTCCCCAGTCATTAAATGTGTTTAGTGTTTCTAAAGTGGTGCTGTATTGATTTAATGATGCTATTAGTAATATCTGCAGAGAATGTATGAATATAAGCAATTACTATTTGGGATATTCTTTACTGGAAAAAAAACCACCTTATTCCACTAATTGCCTCTATTTCCATTTCTGTTAACTGTACACTATGTACATATTAATAATGTTATTAACACTAGAAGTAAATTTTAATTAACATTCATGTGTAGAAATTTAATTCAAACCAAACATATTCCAATAAGTTTATTTTATTAAATTAATTACATCGTTATTTCCAGAGCTAAAGCATTATTCCTAGGTATCAATTAACAAAGAGATCTGCAGCTCATCATGAAAGAAAGTTAAAAAAAACTGTTCATGAAACAGGCATCTAGAGACTCTATCCCTAACTAATACCCAAAATCAGACTGTAACAATAAACACTACTATGAATACCTAACAGGAATTATTACTACATAGTCTTTCAGCTCAGAAAATATACTGTATATTTTTATAAATTCAGAAAGTAAGTGTGAAGAACTGAAAAACCAAATTACCCCCATCCAAGGAGTTTATAGCAGGGCAAGAAACTGAATCCAGATCTCATGAAAACTGATTCAGTGCTTTAACTACAAGATGTTAGTGATACAACTGATCAGTCATCGAGATTTTATGGAGAATTGAAATGCGAAACAGTTTCAGAGTACAATTTCAGTTTCTCTCCTGCATAAAACTGCAGAATTGGAGCAGGTGGTCCATGGAATTTGGGGAATTCAAGCTATCCTGAAAATCTGCAGTTCCTCCTACTCGTTTTAATCCTCTTGGCACCATGTTGTTGTGACTAATACTGATATAAAGATACAAATATAAAATGAATTATTCCTTTGGCCATGCTGCAACTATAAATGTTTGACAATATACCTGAATTTTACTTACTTATTTATAGGAAGATTAGAGGTTTTGTTTAAAAGATAGTAAAATCAATGTGAATCTTTTATGACTCTGAAGGAATTCTGATAAGGTCCTTGATAGGTGGATCAGCCATGCCTCTGTACTTGGCTTATTTCCAAGATACCTTACCTGATTTCAGAAATTTTTCAGAACTATTAATCTCTTCTTTGCAGGTTCTGGAGTAAATCACTCAGGGAAGTTCTTGGCACTTTTCAAAACCTAATGTGAACGCCTTAAATTAATCATCTCCCCATTTGAGTCCCTAGTGATATTATATATATTTGAGATTACATTTCTTGTGATTCATTTCACAACATAATCAAATGAGATTCAGTACTGCTATTTAAAAAAAGACCTAGAAGTCTCAGGTGTGATGAATTTCTCACTGTCTAGCACAGGTTTGCTTTTATTGGCACCTTAGCAATCTTGATCAATGCCATTTAACTCCTGGCACGCACATAGCAAAGACAATTAACATTCCCATATATTTCACTGCTCCTGCTGCACATGTGTGGACACGTGTGCACATGTGGAAACTTCAGCAACACTGACACTCAGAAAGTTGTCATGAACAGACATATGGAGACAATATGACTCTTCTTGAGGTACAAGAGATGACAGAAAATGGCATGCTGCTATTAAATATATTTAACAGCCAAGAAACACGCCTTTCAGTCACTGTCAGTGTTGCAGTCATTCCAAGTGGGCAATGGCAGCTCTCACACATCATCAAGGAAATTGTCAGTAATCCCTGGAGACCATCGCTGCCATAATTGGCACTGGTGGAGGAGAAGGATGTGTCAGGGAGAAAGATATTGACACACCATCCTGAGATGGCAATAGTGGCAGTTAACACTCCTTCAGACTTTCAAAACTACTCTGGAAGTCATAGCATAAATATGAAGCATCAAGATGACATTTTTTACAGCTGCTTCTCGTAGTATCATGACAATTAAAGTGCATGCTAAAATCTATCAAATACATTTAAAACACAATTATGCCATAACATGCATTATATACCTAATGTGAGCAGGATTAGTCCATCACTGTTTTGAAGTTGTAATGCAGACAATAGAATATAATGCATTCAAAAATACTATTTCTAAGTTTATTATTCAATTAACATGTATACTCTCCCTAAGAAAATAAAACATTTTGAGAGGCACAAAATATTTTTACTGCACATGCAGAGTATGCAATTTAATTCTTAACAAATTGCTTCTGCCTTTAAATTATGTTATTAGTATGCTAAAAAAATTCTTACATGTTGTCATCACTCTTTAAATTTTGCTAAAAGGTACTGGGCTATACATCTGCTAAATGGTTTTGCTTTCAGTCTGTTCAATTAAAACCAGAAATGTATTTGTCCAAGCCTTAATCCTATGCTAATATTCTATAGAAAAGATTTGAGTTAATTTTATAATACTGTTTCAAATTTTTCTCATGTTAAATGTGCTTTGCACAAATTGGTTGGTATTTCAGGACAATAACTGGAATCCTACTAAAAACTTAACACATCCTTTACCTAATTGTTCAGATGTAGTTTGGTATTGAGTAAGAGTATTTTTTTAATAAATAAATTTTTTGAGATGGAACTTTAAAAAAAAGCTCTGAGGTGGATCTGTCTCCTCAGTCCCTTACATGCACACTTAAGCTCAGAAGCTGTTTTTTTAATGGAAAAGGAAACTAGAAAACAGGCTTTTAAAAATAATTAAAACCAAGAACAAGATAAAAAACAACAACAAAAATCTCTCCATTTCCTTTTATGTCCTTGCAGAGTGCTGTGTTTTCAAGGACAAATCCCAGGCTGGTTGTAAAAACCAGTTGCTCTGTCCCCAAGCCCCTTTGTGACTCGCTCTCTACCACACTGCAGTTTCCATACTAGCTGTCTCTCTCTGTCCCTCCCTCTACTTTTGATTTGGTGAGACAATTGCAACTTTTCACAGTCTTCTCTTCCCTGGCATTTCCATAGCCCCTGGAGCCTGGCAGCTCTCCCTTCAGATGATCCCATCTAACTGAGCCTCTAAGGGAGGAGCAGCAAGGCAGCCATTCATCTGGCTGGGGGGCCATTCCTGGTTAAAGGAGCATGGATGGCTGTGTATGAAAAAATTAAACAGTTATCCAGCCTGTCACATCTTTTTCAAAGAAGACTAACATAAGACAGCTATTTTAAAGCCCTTATATTACATCCTTTATGTTAACACTTTGAAAGGAAAACAGACAGATGCTTAATACTCACTTTCATTGCTAATCACATAGCTGATAACTTAATACAAAAAGATTTTATTATAGATGGAGCTCATAGTGTCTTTGAAGTTCTTCTTTCCTGATACTTCTCATTAGAAGTTTCCTATTGAAGCTCTTTTAAACTTTGCCAAAATTGTACATTTGGATTAAAATTTTCTCCACTGGTGTCTGTCAGGTAGATTATTTCATTTTTTTCTAAATGTTTCTACAAAAAATGCTTCAGCCTTTTCTGTGCAAAGCTAACAGAAAAATACTCTTTCATTGATGTTAAACTATAACAAATTCAGCAGTTACTTCATGAACATTTTAAAGCAAAATCTTGACCTTTTAGCGGAATTTGGTTTTAAGCCAGAGGTGTTTCTGATAGCATCCCAGTGATAAAACTGCTTTTTCTCCATTCTGGAAACCACTGAAAAATATCCTTTCACAGCAGCTTGGAAAGTTCTAAAGGTTTGACAGACACATTCCTCACAGTTTCTGCCTTCCAACTCAGAACTTTGACTTGTCTGAGCAAGTTTCACCTCTGGAAAGTGACTGAGCATGGTTCAGAACACAGTTACAAAGATCATGGAAGACTCTTCCTGAATTTCAATGCCAGTTAATGGGGTCCATGGGATGTGAACCTGTGAACTAATTAATAGTTTATTTTCCTAGAGCTATACGTTATTTCTTCATTGTTGCTCAAGTGACATGGAAGTGCAGGAAATATGAAAAAAAATCATCACAACATCTGAGTCAAGGACAAAAAACAGATGGCAAGAGACAACTGTTGAGGGGAGGAGCAGATCGGGATAAGGAACCTGAGGGAGTGTGAGAAGGTTGAAGACAGGGAAGAGAGTGTAATTAATAAGCAAAGAAATGGACTTTGGGAAGAGGAACATAAGGAACATGGAAATTAGAGCTGTGAAAGCTACACAAGTTATAAATTGTGACCAAAAGACAAGAAGAGTACGAAAGAACAAAATGAGGAAACAAGGCAGGAAGGTAATAATGGAAAAGTAAGATTTGTACTGAAATTTTGCAAGAATTAGAGAGGTCTCAAATGTGTAAGGATATAACCTAAGCATTTGCAATGACAGACAGATTGTAATATGGAGGATACTGCTAGTCAATAGTCAGAGAAGTAGATAGAATGGATTAAGTTCACATTACAAGCCAAGGCCTGGAGAGGAACTGGAAACACACTGAAAACACACTGCTGTACACATTTAATGGAATCACACCTTTCTGGTGTACAGTTTTATGCTTGCTGTCATCTATTATTGCTTGTGTTATGAGAGTTTGAGAAGCAGATTTAAAAATATAATACAATTCCTTGAATGTCTTTATGATTCTCTATATGATGGGATTTCTGGTTTTTGAAATTATTTTCTTTCATGCATGTGGGTTTCTTTTTTCTTTTTAAAGCTGGAAGTTATATTTTGAAATATGGGTTAAAACGACAGAATTTCAATGTCAATGCATTTAAAAGTAAGTGATAGCATACAAGTTTCCTATATTAATTCAGTCTCTTCCCCCATTTTTGCTCCTAAGCTGAATTTTTGCTTGTTTGGACACACAAGAAATTCATGTTTGAGCACATAAGAATTGGGAAGAAGCCACCAAGAACTTCTGGTTTTGACTTATTAGCAACCACAAGTGTGTTTAGGAAATTGTCTTGCGGCTCAGCTCATAACCCTTGAAATTCCCTTGAAACAGATCAATTCACTTTAGTAGCATGTGTAAGCATATTGTGATAGCTGTGATCACAATACAGACATCATCTGCTTTAAAACCCAATAGTTTTGAACGTTGCAGATGGTATCAAGACATTAACAAAGTAGGGTATGTTCCTTGGTATTGGTTATTGGTGCAGCTGTTAAGTTAATGAAGTCAGTATATATTCAGTTTTAACTGTAGACACATTTTATTTGAGCTTTCATAGAACAGCTGTGAAATAAGTGCTATAATTAATGTTCTGTGGGTTACACTAAAATCTGTATATATGTATATTATTAATTGTATGTTATAACCTTGGTTCAATTTATTTATTTTTCTATTCTTAAGATGAAAGACCATCAGATAATTGCACTTTCTTCAGAAAACATTTAAAGTTTTCAAAGTGATCTTCATTTGTGCTTTCACCTGCCAACTGACCATCAATAAAATTTATTATTAGATTAAATCAATTCATTTTATTAAGTTAATGCCATCTTTACAAATCCAGATTTATCAGGTACTCGGTATACTAATACAAGAGTCAAGTAGGCTATTCCAGGTGTACTTGAAAAAATAACCTCATTCCAGCTTTCTTTTGTATTATTTGCATACAGGGTGCTCCAGATATACTATTCCTAGGAAACTGTCATATAAAGGATAAAATATCAAAAGCAAAGTCAAATGATGAAACTAATCCTCTTGGGGTAGGGTAACTAGGTAAACTAGGGAATGTTGATTTGTGCTATTTTAAGCACAGCTGTTAGAAACTCTCTCTGTTTCAGACATTGCTGGTCAAATGCTTTCTTCTATGGGGTAATGTGGTAGGAAACACAGCAAAGCAGACCTGTCAGCTCTTCTGGGAGACTGACACTAACAGTATAATCTGAGATTTTTTCAGACTCAAGGAAGTGATTTATAAAGTTTTTCTTTTCTTCTGCCCTTTTTCTGTTTTTCTTTGTAAAAAGGCTTTCTTGGTATGTTTGTTTTTTGTTTTCAGATCAGTTCACAAATTCAGTTATACATGCTTCACCAAATAAAGACTTGATAATAGTGTCACTCAGGTTTCTTGGGGATAAGGTTGTTCAGCTTAACTTATGCATTACATTATTTATTGTATGGTATTGTACATTGTGCAACATTCCACATTTCCCCTTTTTCCTTATGTCACTCTGAAATACACAAGTGACTATTCCAGGAGGCACTGGAGGTTTGAAAACTACAGGAACTTTAGTTTTCCTAGTACTTCCTTTACAGAGTCACAAATCTTCTGGAATAAAAGATAATGCCATATACTGTCAGATTCATAAGTTGCTTGTGTCATAAGCTCTAGATTTCTATTATTTTCTCAACACAAAAGTCACCTAGTACTGAAGGCTCATTATTTAAAAATAATGAAAAACTTAATTCACTACTAGTGTAGTTACAGCTGCACTATACTCCTAAGAAAGTTTTCAGTGACAAGGATGCTTCCCACATCAAGCTTCTCTTCTATTGTATTTCCATTGAACTTAGGGAGGGAGGAAAGGAAGGGGAGAAAAACCCAAATATTTGTTACTTAGGGCCATGAGAATTCTGCTCCTCATTTCCTTCATTAACAGGAAAACACAGAATAAATATTGCGTTTTGCAACACCTTCCATCTTCGGAAGGCACAACAGTATCCAATTATTTTAAAAAGTAGGCTGCAAGCCTCTGGTCTATAAGGGCAGAATTCAGTGTACTATTGTTAGATACTTAAACAGAAAATTCTTTTTTTTTTCCTCTAAGTAGCAACATAAATCAGAGGAATCTGGAACTGTTCAACATCTTTGAAAAAAATCAGGCCATTTATATTTAGGTAGTGAAATAGGAGTTAGGAAACTAAATTTAGTATCTACTCCTGTTCTGCGTTCAGCAGTCATGGACTCTGACCACTCTGTAATTCAATGGAGGGCAGTTTTTTCATCCTTTGTGCTCATGGCTCTTTGGAGATATGGGTTAGGGAGATATGGAGTTTTGTCTTTGTTACTACTGAGTTTTCATTGCTGCTGGAATACTCGGCTATAATTATGGGTTGTTTTTTATAAATTCTGTGGTGCTCAGAGAATATTTCCCTTTTCTTTTTTCCTCTACTTTGAGGATTATGAAACAGCACATCCCCTAACTAGTTCCCTATCACAACAGCTCATGTTACCATGGGATAGCTGCAGTGGTAAACAGACCTGTTCTTTCTCCACTCTTTACTTCTTGGTGCATTTTGCTCCCATGTGCAGTAGAAACTTTGCTCCATGTTCGTATAAGGTGAAATCAGTCTCCAGGGGACACTAGATCCTTCCTGTGCATATTGGGAAGATCAAGCTGGAACAAATGAGGAAAATTATGATTTTGCTTTTCCCACTATATTAACTAGGAGCTGTATCACAGCATCAAAAGCAATGCACTATATTTAATAACAGGTTACCTAGGCATGTCTCACATAAGGTTAGGAAAGCCAGGAGAGAATATGAATCTGCAAATCCCTTCTCATCTTTATTCTGCCTCTGGAACTTCATTGCACTAGGACAAAGCCTGCGCAGAAAAGAGGAAGCCTCTCTGATGATCAGTACATCCTTGTTTCTGTCAGTAGCCAGGATACTGCTTTTAAGAACCTGTTCCTCTGGTTTCATTTTGGGCCAGTTCCTTACAAAGCCAGTAACAGTGGAGCATCAGTGTATGAATGGGTTTGATATAAGGTTAAGATATTCACATCTGTCACTTCCCTATGTTTCTCCCACAATCTGTGTCTTCTGCAGAGACAAGGGAGCACTCAGCCTGTCCCCTTTTGTCAATAATTGAATACCACAGCATTGCTAGTTACCTCTTTGATGATCAGTATTTTGGTAGCAACACACTGCCTGGATATATCAAAATATATAGGACTCAGACCATTTTCTCTTCAACCAGGCAGCAGTGGAAATTTACACTGGTGTTGTTCACCAAGTAACAGAATGTCCCCATCATGCTTAAGGTGCTTGACTAATTGCAGTGCAGTTGTGTCATCCTCTCAGACCATCGCTCAATGAAACAATACATTCAGTTTACAAGTTTCTCTTACAAAATCAAAACTACCATTGTGGCACGCTGTAAAGCTGTGATACAAAACAGGCTTCATTCTGCTGCTTCAAAACTTTTTCAAATAGGTTAACTTTCTACCAGTCTTTATGTTGGACCAGATGTCATCTGTTTGCACTTCTGAAAATTTAAGAGGCTCAAACCCCCAGAGCATGTGCCTTTTATTTTTTTTTAATTTTATGCAGCAACTTCTTCCCATTGCTAACGTCTTCAGTTTGTTAATTATCTGCTATAACTGAAAGCTTTCATGGTAGGCTCTGAATCTTCTGCTCTTTGCCGAAGGCCTTAAGAATTATGTATCCCATTTACACATAATTCTGCTTATCCCCCTAGAAAATTTTCTTTTAACACTAATTATACAGCCATGAGGAGTCTATCCAGATGTTCTCGGGGAGGACAAAATATAGTGGTTGCCACTAAAATGATACAGCTGTGTACCAAAACAGGGCCAACGTACACCTCTCAAAAAACAGTTTTCAAATACTGTCCTCCAGGTACCTGAAAGAACTTCTCATAAATGGGAGGGGAAGAGCAAGAGAAGCTTTCATTATCTCTAAAAGTACACCTCCAGTGCTGTTGCAAACACTGATGAAGTGGAGAAATTTGTGCAGCTAATCTTTTTCTTCAAAATTCACTCCCTATCTTATATTCTTCAACTGATTCAGAAAGAACAGTGAGATATCCCAATAATAATGGCACTGCTCATATAATTCTGCATGTGGGAAAGAAAAAGAATACATTATGCTCTGCTTAAAGAAAGAGAGACTAAATGAAAGAAAAGAGCACAGAAACAACTCAGGCTGCAGATGTGCTGCATCTGTTTGCTTGCCCACTGCAGACACTGAGATAGCGAGATTAAGGTATTTTTTCGCAGATAGTTGGACAACTAGACCAGATATGCAAAACACAGCTAGGTTGACTTAAAGTCTGTAGCAATAACAGTACTGTAGCAAAGTACTGTTTACACTGAATATAACTCACTGTCCATGCACTACACACTGAACATACAGGCCATAAAACAGCTCACAACCTTACAGCGGTGGAGCAGAGCAGGAACTGACCTTGCAAAGGATACACACACTCAAATGATATTTTACCCTGTTTAAAAGCTGTGTGCCACTTTCCTTTCAAAGAAAGATCAAACTGGTACTCATACAAATCCAGTTAATTCCTGATTAAATTAAAGGAAAAGATACAAATACTTCCTTGTAGAAATATTGCTGATGTGAAGTTAAAAAGAAGGAAGCAAGCATTAAAAGCTGTCATTGATAAGACAGATGTACTTTGACAAGAATTTAAAGTGAGCTAAAAAAAAAGTAGTGTGCAACCCAATGTGTATGGCATGGGTGCCTTGAAGTAGATTTTAAAAATAACACTGATCTATAAAGTTCACCAAGGAAGATAAAGACCATAAAGTCAAGTCTATATGACTTAAAAAAGCCCCAAAAAGCAAAAGCCAAATCTGCATTTCTTTCAATTCTATTTCTCCCTTGAAAAATACGTAACCAATGAAAATCACCTCTTCACAAATAATTGCTCAATATTGTCATAAATAGCTACAGTATGTAAAAAAAAACCCCAACTTTTATTAGCAAAAATGCTTCTGGCTTTAACACTCACTTTGGAAATATTGAGAAATGGAGCCTCATAAGTTATTCATAAGATCAGAATTAATGTAGTCACTATTCCTGGCTTCTGATTAAATGCTGTCTTGTAACCTAGTAACACTGGAAATAATGACCAGATGATAATTTTCTGTGAATTGAGTCAATGAAGGGATACTTTGATATGTCAAGTTGCAACATTACTTGCCCAACAGAAATGTGCCTGGAGACCCATACTCAGTTGTGGAGACAATTTTCTTCTCTGTTTGTAAGGGACAGTGTATCCAGACTAAGTCCATTTCTAATGATGAGTTCATTCTCTCTCTTCCATTATGATAGGTGAGACAGTGGGAGATGGTGATCAAGGAACATAAATTTGCAATCTTAGAATAAAAAAAGGAATTGAAAGTGAGGGTTTTTTCAACTCATCCTCACTGATAGTAGTGGGCAGAATTCAGTGACCATCATGTTGAGCTGTAAATCCTCTGACAGACTTCCATATATTATACAGGACCACAAAAGTGTATAAAACTGTGTCATTCAACACTGGTATCTTATCTTGCTAGAGGCTTCAATATGAGAGACAAGCAAAAGACACAGAGAAAAACCTCGTATTAGTATTGCCAATTTAAGACTAGAGTTGTGTGAGAACCTCCAGCAAATTCCAGAATTAATCCAGAATCCTCTTTCTCCTGACCCTGAACCTAAACCAAATAAAGATCAGTTTTTAAAAATTAGTCAGAAACTACTTAGGATAGGAAAAATAAATACATACAAGAGTTAGCAAAGAAAAATGCACACACACGCACACACGTATTTGTACAACACAGAGGTTCAGAACACAGAAACCACTGAAACGGAATCACTGAAGCAGAGAAAAATCTCAGAGAATGGGAGCTACACAATAGTTAAAGCATAAGTTAAAAAAGGGACCTAACTACTTGTGGAAGGCGAATGCAGAAAAAAGGCAAGGAAAGAAAAGCATAGAAGGTCAAGAAAGTATTAAATCTTATAGCAGAAGTTGCCATTGCCACAGGGGGAAAAAGAAAAAATAAACAAAAGAAGAAAGGAAGGATTAGAATCAGCCTGTATCCTGAGGACAGCCATTAGGGAGAGGCAGAGTGGGAACCCAGTGCATGTGCGGATGGATGCGGAGAGCCGAGGAAAAGCCGTCAGGCTGCTGTGGCGGAGCGGCGCCGGCAGCCGTGCCCCGGGGCTGCGCGGGGCGGGGGCCGCGGGGCGGGGAGAGCGCAGGGCGCGGAGCGCTCCGCGGGGCTGGGGG
>VZRM01008322.1:1770711-1805720 GCA_013397955.1 Grantiella picta
GACAACCAATCAACCGATCCACCAGGAGGGAGGTTGGGGAAGGGGATGACAAGGAGAGGATGGGGTCAGAAAGTGGTGGATGAGAAGAGCTGGTGTCTTGTGTTAGAGGAGCAGGAGATCAGGGGACAGCGCTCGGCAACTCGCCCTCTTGCCTTCACGCTGCGGGGCAGAGGAGTGAAGAGGAGCAAATCAAGGAGGAAGGTGGAGAGGAGCAGGAGGAGGAGGAAAGCGGGAGGAGGGGGTCCTTGCGCGCTTAGGGGTAGGGGCGAGCGGGCGGCGGCGGGAGATGGCACTCACATAAACACACATCCACATCATCCGTACATCCGCACGCGTCCAGGCAGGGGCGGGCAGAGGCTCCGCCGCCCCCCGGGAGCAGCCGGGGGAGGCGCCTCGGTCCCCCCGCCGGGAGGGGGCACGGCGGGCCGGGAGGGGCTCGCGGGAGCTGCCGGCGCGGTGCCTCCACCTGGGGCTTCCCAGCACTGAGCCAGCCGAGCGGGAGAGGCGGTCGGGTCTGGAGAACTACCTCTGGATGGTTTCAAAAACAGAGAAAAAAAAAGAAGGAAAAACCCCAACTCTGCAATCCTCTGCTCCCCCAGGCTCAGCACCATAAGGGACTGCTATATTTGAGGCTGTCAGGAGGATGGGAGAGAGAGACTGAGAGTCAGGGCGAGAGAGACGGTGCCACAGCAGCGGTAAGTGTCTTTGCCGTTCCCCCAGCCAGGCACTGATTTCCTTGGTTAGACTTTGGAGTGTGTGCAGATTATTTGTTGTAATATCCATCGCAGCATCTCTGTGAGCAGTCTACTGCTGAAGCCGGCAACGGTGAGAGATCCCATTTTTGGGCTGCAGGTTTATCTGTTTTGCTTTTTTGTTTTGAATCTTACCTTGAAATTGTTATAATTGAGCAGAAAAGTTGAAGCAGAAATTAACTGTGATCTGCTGTATGCTTCCTGTCATTTAACTAGCGTGCAAACTACTGCAGTGAATGAGTTGTGAAGAGAGATGTGGGGCTTTTAGAACAAATACATACTCCATAGAAGGAATGCCTATTTAAATGGGCTAATTTCTTATGTTTGGGAGAGCTACCATGCTAATGTTTGAGGATGAATCAGGAAATAACCCAGCGTATTGAGTTTATAGTGATGCACTGAAAGTTGTGTTGTTTTGGAGTTCGGAATGATACTTGGCTTTGGAATAAACAATTATCTCTGGAATTAGAAAAGTGCAGCGCCTGGACTCTTCTCCTTTGCTGACAGGCAGAGGAGATGGAATTACATAAAGATGCACTGACTTTTCCTCTCTGATGTGAGGACAGTTGATAAGACTGTGTGGAATGTCTGTGAACTGGCTGGAAGATAAACTGAGAGTTATTGTGACATAGAGCACAAAACTGTGTTTTTAAGATTTTTATATCAGAAAAAAAATACATGAGTGTATCTGTACTTCTTCAGATGTTTAGTTTCATTCCTGTTAAGCTCAGAAACTTCATAAAACAGACATTAGACAAGATAGTGTAATGTGAGTACTTAGGACTGAAGTTTTCTATGTGTTGCAGTATTTCAGAAATTTAGCTTAAAGTTTTTGCAAAGTTCATTTTTTTTTAGAAGGTCATGCCTTCCTTGAATGACACGATTTTAGTTGTTTTGGGGTTTTTTATTAAAGAACCTGGTGCCAGTTTTTTTTTTTTTCTTAAGAGTTGCAGCACTGCCTTGGACTTCAGTGAGCTGTTGATGACACCCTGAAGTTTGAAACTACAAATAAATTTCGTGCTCACTATTAGCCAAAAGCTAAGGAGGAATTCCTGCTAATTAAAATTTGAATGACATTTTCCAATTAATGAAAGTGCAATTCTTGCTGAGTTATAGTACCACTCCTTCAGAAGTACTTTATGGCAATCAATATTAGAGCAAGATCAGTTCATTGTGATTAATATTATTACAGGAGTTATTGAAAGAATTAGCAATAACTGGCCCATTACTTTAAAAAGCTATCAAATTATCTGGTAGAATTTCTAAAAATATTTTCAATAAATTTACTGTAGTTGCTATAGCACTTAACTACAAAGTTTCAAGTAAAACAAAACAAAAAAACCCAACCTCCCCACAACCCCTTCTCTATCTTGTTGTGAGGTAAAACACAAACATTTGTTTACTAGTTTTAAATATGCCCAAAGGAAGACAGAAAACTGAGATGTGAACTATAGTAACTGAGGAATGTTTTATGTACAGTGGCCTTCCACAGAGATATACTTTTGACTATGGGAATGTTTAAGAGATGTGGTTAAGACAAAGTCTTGGAAGACAAAAAGTATATTGAGGATGAAGTGTTGAGCATTCTTGAAGGTGATAACAGCTAAGCAATTTTATAAGTGGACTGTCGAACATGAAGAACTTCTGTTCCATACACTTATAAAAGCAAATGCCCACGCAAAAATTCAGAACTCACAGAGCATGACATACAAATGTGAAGATACCTATGGATAGTTGGGAGATAAAGAGTGTAGATTTTAGTTTTGTTGGTCAAAATGAAGCTGAAGATCATATTTTGAATTCTAGGTAAAAATATTGGGGGAAAGGATTTTAATTTCGTTCTATAAGGAAGGCAGAGGTACTAAGAATGAAAACAGAAAATAAAAATATCTCACTGGCTGAATTATAGTTGAGAATTTGAAAGAAAGCAGCTTTGAAAACAGGTCTTGATGAAAAATGTCATAGCAGCTAAGATAAAAGGTGGGATTAAAAGGTCTGCTGTTAGAAAATAATAAAGGGCAACTTTAAGAAATGCATAACTTGAGGACTGTTAGCACAGATTCAATACAGGAAGGTCATGACTGGCAAATTTGCTTGAGTCCCCTGAATAAGTTGCTGACATGGTGAACTATTGGGGAATCAGTGATATGATTTATGGGAGTTTCAGAAAATGTCCAGTTCTGTGCTCCACAAAATATTGATTTGGAAAGTAAATTTTTGAAGGAGTGCTGGAATGAATTCAAACCTGACTTAGACATAGGGACCAGAGGGTGTCAGTAAAGGTAAAGAGCTCTGTATGGAAAGGGGAGGTTAAAAGTATGATTCTTTAAGTGACAGTCTGAGATCCAGTTTTCCTTCTTGCTTGTTATAAGGCTGGCATGTTCAAAAAGGGTATATGTGATTTGCTAGAAATATAGAAAAATCTGTTCCACTGAACAGATTCAACACACTGGAAGTTTTCTGATTAGGTTAATTATAGGAATATTTATTTTAAATAATTAATGCAAGTCTTTACAAAAGGCATAATAGAAAACTGTATGTTAAGAATATGCATGCCAAGCTATTGAGCCAGCTCAGGTGATTTGTTCAGTGGCATTGAAAAAAAATAGTTCTTCTGAATCATTTTGTCTTTCTGCTTGTAGCCTGCAACACAGATTTTAGTTCCTCTGAACGCACTGCATAATTTGCCACTGTGGGTCTGCTCCCTCCTTATGCTCCTGCTAAAGCTTCTGCTTTGCACTTTCTCTCAGTTTCAGAACAACCTCAATAATTTGAACAATTTCTTGTACTCTAAAATGGTAAATGAAACCCACCACAGTTTATACTGTATTGTTAATTCCTGAGAATCAATGTCAAATAGACATTTGCTTGCTAATACTGTATTGGTAGGTGCTTCACAGTGTATTTTCTTCCTTCCGTGCATGGCTTCTCTGATGCTTTTTTCAGTGTCTGTAACACCCTGGATTACCAACTTCTTAGCACTTTACAAGGGAAAAATACATTTTCTGGAAGTGATGGAGTCCCTACAGATTCTTACCTCCTGAGTGATTTTGATCAATAATATTCTATTAGGGGATGGTGCCTTTTGTAAATTATGAAATTGTTGAAACTTGGTGAGATAAATACATTCTTATTTTGTGTAAAGATTTCAAAGCCTCATAATGTGTGTATGTGTATGTATAGATGTGTTTATGCACATATATGTAGGGAAGAACAGTGATTCTGTGTCTTTGCAAGCTAGAAATAGTAGCAACAGTAACATTTTCTGGTTAGTGGAAGGAAAGGTAATCTGTTTGTTCTTATAATTAATTTCTTGGCTGATTTATGAAAATATCCCAAAGTGCGTCAACCAAAAGAAGATCTGATCTTTGCTTATGTGCTGTTTTCTAAAAGGAAATTTGGGATGATTTCTCATTGTATTTCATCAAGGCAACGAGTCAATCCTAAAGTGTTGCAAGTGGATATGTAATAAGGGAAATACTGTGTCAGATTCTGTATGTTGTGAATATAATAAAACATTGGAATTACCATGCATGCTACAGCTGATGTTCTTGATCACAACATGCTCATGCTTATTCTGTGTAGTCGTCCACTCAGAGTAGCTCCTAAGCTTGCAGAGCCGTGAGGTTATGTCAGAATGATGCATGCTGTCATGTACTAGTTACACCTCCATAGCTCACCTCTTTACATCTCCTTCAGGACCAAACTTACATGTCAGTCTTGGGAAAAATTGATAACTCTTCTCCATTCCCATACCTAGAAATAGAAAATACATCAAACTCTCTCCATCCATCAGAAACCTCTTTTGGGAATTTCCTTTTTCAGTATGCTCTTAAAGGTTTTATTGTAAATGGTGTTAAAACATGATGCTATCTTTGGAGAACCTTTAGCTTCTGAAACTAAAAGCAGACAAACTTTGCAGGTAGTTATTGCAATTCCTGAGAGGGTTAGAGGATGACAACTTTTCACTCAACATACAGGGACTTTGGCTTCAGCCTCCATGTGAATGAAAAATCTTCAGTTTTTAGTAGTTAAAGATTTACTGTGTGTTCACTGGGGTTCTTAGCCTTCAAATCATTTTGATCAAGGCTAAATGTACAGCTTTTTAATTGATGCAGGCATAGTATCAGGCCAGTCTTTTGGGTGTGTTCCCTTACCAAATAACATCACTTGGCAAGAATTCATAAATCCTATCTTATTTTTATTGGGTTTATAGTCTTCATTAGGTACATGATGGACATTGCCCTGTGGCTGTGACATTCCTGCTATAGGTTGTAACCAATCTGGTATAGAAATGCATTCAACTAAGAGTAGTGGCTACAGAGGTGGGCAGGTAAATGAAAAAGACTGTTTGGTCACAGTAACAGAAGCTAATCTAAAAGTGTAATTATAATATTATTTTGAGAAGACATTCAGGCACTAAACTTGAAATAGTCATAATTCTTACTTAGCCATGAAGAGACCTATCCAGAGATGTGCTTGTCGCAATATTCTTCCCACAAATGTGCCCTCAAAACTAAATGGTAAGTGGCAAGGAGATTAACAGAAATTTACTTTTGGGAAAGCTGGTTAATTACTACCTGTTTAAGAACACATATGTCATATGTTCTGAAGGATGACCTGGTATCCCCATTAGCTTACTCCACAAATTTTATATGCCACTTACTCTTGGTTATTCCCAGGTCTCCACATAGACTTGAAGTGTAATGAACAAAACCACATCCAACTGAGACAACAAAGTCACAGTATATGTTTTACCTCTTCTTCTGAGATGGTTCTCACAGAGAACATTTTGCAAAAGTTAAGTATTATAGAGACTCCAAGAAATTACTTCGCGCATGCTGGAACACTTGGCTGACATTCAGCACTGTTCGTCTGACAGCCATTCAGCTTGGTCATGTTCATATTACCATAGTATAATCAGGATTACCATTTATCTTTACATTTATTCTTGGCTTGGATGGGGTGCAAGATACACAGAATGGATGAAAGGGAAAATTCTGACTATTTCATGAGCTGTCGTGTTCCTGTATAGGAATTTTTAATATGCCTAGCACAAAAACACATTTGAAGTTTTGGACATAGAGCCAAATTAAAATTCCGTTCAGTTCGTTTTTCCTGTGCTTACTGATTTCTTTCCCATAAGCTTTCATCATGTAGAATATTGTATTACAGCCCTCTTTGTGGACCAAATTAATGATATTAAACTTTGTATATAAAGTGGCACTTTAAAAAACAAAAAAAAAAATCCCCAACAAATATAGTTCTGTACCTACTATATAGGTTGCTTTGATGTACAGTTCACCAATTGTATATATAAATATTAGATTTTTGGTTTTTACTTTAACTTGTAGGTACATCTGTTTACATATATTTTAAAACATGGCAGATGCCACTTTAAAATGCAATTGCCTCAACTGTTTAATTCATATCTCAGGTGTATACTAAATATGATTTAGATTATAACTCTCATTGCCATAGAAGATTTTTTATTAGCAAGGTCCTTTTTTCCACTATAAATCTTATCATCATTGTGGCAACTTGGCATGATAATCATAAATCAAGATTGTGCTGCACTGGCGGGTGTAAACACAAAATCGTCCCTGAATCAAAGAACGTATGGCTTAACTCAAAGACTTCCTTTTTTTGCTGTTATTTCTGACCTTTGAAAAGCTTATAGCTAAGGGAAGACGTCTGTGTTTTACAACCATGCTGCCATGATCATGTACAGATTTCTTCAAGATCACCTCCCACACCAGAAAAAAAGGCCCAAGATACTGTCTGCAACACTATGACATGTGTAATGATCACACATACATGCTGTAAGATGTCTTGCAAATTTGTCTGAAGACTGTACCAGCAGTCCACAATTACTTCTGAAATGTGTACTTTTTAGACCTCTTCTCTGAACTAACTTGTTCTTCAGGTTTTCAAAATCTCATGCAGATCAAATCTTATTAAAAACAAGCATATGAGTTTTCACACGATAAAACAAATATAATGAATTAAAGAAAACAAGTAATTTACTCACTCTCGTACTATGACCTCATTCTTGGTTTGGCTTTTGACTTTTGTACGTCTGAGGAGATACAAGGTCTTAATTTCTCAGCCTCATGCTGCGCAAGATGCTCAAAATGTTCTTACTCCCCTGTAACATATGCAGTGTCATGTATTGTTGCTGCTTACATAAAACTCAGCTCAGGGAATCTGGGAATAAAGCCATGACTTCTCTGATGTCATAAAGTCTCTCTGATGTGTGTGTGCACAGCTTTTCAACTCAAAACTGGTTGTGTAGTATTTCCTCTGTCTGGACTTCGGAAGCTCTTTCTTGGACACTGAAATAGCT
Source organism: Grantiella picta (assembly GCA_013397955.1). Classification (NCBI taxonomy): domain Eukaryota; kingdom Metazoa; phylum Chordata; class Aves; order Passeriformes; family Meliphagidae; genus Grantiella; species Grantiella picta. The sequence continues at coordinate 1,777,810 of VZRM01008322.1, forward strand.
TCACCGTGAGGAAGACTGACTACTACGTGTTTGAGAAGAGGCATCGTTGAAAACGTATATCAGACCAGATAACTAGGGAGGATAATTTATTAGGAGGACCACTGGCATAGAAGGATAATTTAGAAAACATGATATATAGCTGAAATGTCTGCAGTCTTGTTTTGCCCCTTGCATATCACAACTGACTGATTGCTAAGATCTAAGTATTTATTTGTCTTATCAATCACTTTGTGCCTGAGTCACTCACTGATGGGCATAATCCTCTGTTTGTGACTTCAAAAGGCATCTCTGGAGGAAATTTGAATGTCATCAGCAACGAATTGAGACATTATTGAAGGCATCAGGTAGGAGGAAGATGTTTGCACAAGAAGCATATTAATCAACAACTGGAGAAAATAAGCAGCATCAAAGCAGTGCAATTCAGTTGAATTTGGATTAAACACTTGCATATTTTCTGCAAAGCAGAAGGAAGACAGACTGATTGATTCAAACCATGCAAAACCCAAAGTCCTTCCCCAGAAAATAAATACAAGCTGAGCAAATAGGGAAGCGTTAAGTGAACAGGAGTACTAAACATTGTACACTTGAAAGGTCTTTGCTTAATTTCTGTTATCTCTATTAGTTTTCATTAAGTGTCCATAAAATACGATCAAGATTCCTTCTCTGTCAATCTTTGCAAAATAGTTCCTTTGAAGCAGCATGACTTTAGTTGTAAAGGAATGTAAAGGAATTTGCCAAGGATTTCTTTCAAAGCTTACAAAAATATGTTGAAATTATGAACAATATGTGCATGATTATACAGGATTAGAGGATTTGTGAATGACAATAATGTGTGAGAGAAAAAAGAATCTATCATAGTTTTTGTTGTTTTGCTCCAACAGAAAATGATTAGTAGTTTCATATGTCACATTCTGCATCTAGTAAAAACTGGCACATGAGAAAATACTGTCAGTTAAACACTTGTAATGTTTATTGAAGATAATGTCTATATCAAAAACAGCATGCTAGTTTCATGTATTAGCTAAGATTTCAGAAAAATAGCCAGCTTTTTTCCAGGGACTTGTTTAAATTCAAAGCAGTGTGGGTTATGAGAAACGTCTTCAAAATCTGTAACGGACACGCTTGCTCTTTGGAACTTAGAGCATAACTTAGAAGCTTAGGGCATCCCAAGAATTTATCTAAAAACTACCTGTAGGTGGTATAATAAGATCTGGAATATTTTGCAGTGGAAAAAAACCAGACTGTAAATAGCTATAGCCAAGGCAGTGATTTTGGACTTCTTGTTATTATTTCTGGGTTTATTACAGTACTGTGATGATGTAAAAACAAAGCAAAGAAATATGTTTACCTCTTATTGAACCTAACTTCTTTGAATTGGCTGAGAAGAACTTCATCCATTAACTTGAAAATAAATACTAAACTGAACAAAATTAGCTCCCAGCATCAAGCACATGAAACATGGAGTTGTTTTACTTCTTTATAATGTAGGGCAGATTTTAAGGCACCTAAGAGATACAGATACCTAAGAGATGTTTTCATTGTTTGAGAAAACACAAACTTTGGCAGGTTATGGACAGAATTTCTTTAATACTTTCTACTAATTTTTATTTTCAATTTACTAGTTACTAGTGTATAAAGTTATTATTGGATTTTGTGTCTTTAGTTATAATTTTTTCTTCTTGGTGTAGTCTATTTTATTTCCATTTTCCTTTGATTTCCTCATTACCTGAGATTTTCCCACATGTTGGCTGACATGAAATTAGTTTTCTTAATTTGTATGCTTGGTTTGCCTTTTCTGTAATTTGTATTTTATTGCTAATGTCAGACAAAGAAGGAGATGAGGGAAGTATTGAGAACACAATCCTTCATCAGTTCCCACTGCCACATATAAAGGCAGCAAATAAATTTATTCTGTTAATGCAGTAAAGTCAGAGTCCTTGTGCCTTGAGATACATTAAAGAGACTCTCTAGCACTCCAAGAACTGCCAAATTAGATGATGCCAAGGGAAAAGAAAGAAAAAAGGAATAAGAAAAAAGCACTTTCACGTAAAATTCACACTGCATTTAACAAGCATAAGAGAAAAACACTTATCCAAAGCTGAAAGTACAGGTCACTACAGCTTGAGTTTAAGAGCCAGGCTTTCCAGTGAGCGGCTGCAAACACAGGTCGGGTAGTGCAGAAATGCTGAGAACCATGCAGTGATGAATCCCCACTTCTCTACTCAGTTCTAAGTGAAGAAGAAGGGGAGAAACCACATAAATTATTAATCTTTCATGTCACAGACCTGCACGTGCAAATGGATAATCCCTCTATTAGTGTTATGCAGGGTCACCCAGCACACACACAAAATGTTGTTCTGAGCTATTGTTTTACTTCGATACACTGGGTAGAAGCTGTCACCTGAGCACCACTGGGACCCAGGTATGGTGCCTATCATCCTGTCGAGTTATATTTCTCCTAAAGATACTTTGGTTATCCATATGAAATGTTCCGCGTGTAGAGTAGCTCTATTATGGGCATATTTCTTCTCACTCAAAGCATGCATTTAAAAGGTGTGGTTTTAAATAAATTGAAAGTAAGCAGTTAAAATCTATTGGCCACTGTACCTGCTAACTGTTTTCATTAACAGCTTATACACCTCTCTCACCACTCTTTTATATCTCTTTCCTCGTTGCCTCGATAGGATAACATCTTCATATTTTGCCTTGTAATTGTGATCAGGCTTTTGGGCTAATCTTTACTCAGAAGGTCTCAAAACCATCAAGAGACAAATCCTCTGCTGGCATAAGCAAGTGCAGCAACACTAAATTTGATGGAAGCCTGCCTGCTCATTTTAGGAGAGCTTCCCCACCTTGAATTTTCCTGCAATCCTCAACCCCTACTACTCTGTGAAGCACATTTTGCCACTGACAGTGACTGAGGAATTCTAGATTGGATTTTAAATCTGCTACCAAATGTATTCTGGCTATGCTAGTGACAAGCAGAGCTTCACAAAAATTACCCATTTTTGTTCTGTAAGTGTCCATCTGCAGCAATGATGATTTTTCTGCCTAAATATTTTATTCTTCTGTGAATGTGCAAAAATATGAATTTTTTTCCTCCTGCCGGTTCTGCTGACAAGCAGAACTTTTTCATACAACTCTATAATTAGGCTCCAGAGTCCTGTGGAGACACACAGCAGAGTGCTAGGCTTTATATTCTGCAGTACTCAAAAGTTGCAGTTCACAGACGTGTGCTTACATCTATCTCACCTCTTTGTGAGCTATAACTAGTCTCCTCCATTCCCTTTGGATCTGTCCCCCTGTGTCTAACAAAAATGAGAATTTTGAGTGTTTCTAGCCCTAAACTGCAAATCAGCACTCAACCACTGTGTGAAACTTCTGACAGAATGGAATAGAGCTTCAGGTCATCGTGAAAAATACCAACTGAGGAACCTTGCATCGCTTCAGGTAATGCAATGAAACTATCAAACTTAATATAACAATGTATAATTCTTAAGGGGTTTTACACAATTCTTTTCAGCATGAGTGTGAATGTTTGTTATAGTTTCCATCACATTACAGTGTTCCTGATCACAAAACCCAGTGATGGTGTTTCTATAGCAAATATATAGTTGTAAAGAAATACATCACTGGTAGAAGTTATATGTAGAATACTATATATTGCTTTTGTATGGCCTTTGGGGAAACCTGCTATTTTTCTCTAAGAAAATCTTCCAACTCTTTAGTGTTAAAACATGCTATTTTAGAGAACACGAGTCTTTGCTACTTCAGGCCAAAGATTGCCACAAACACCAGTGAATTAGTAACATTACCTCCTAAACATGGTTAACATCTGAATTTCACTGTTACTAATCTTCTCTCCGAATGAGATAGAAATATGGACTGATATGATTTGCTTTTTATTGGTGCAGTTTGGAGAAGAAGGCTTCCATGTTATAGCTAATGAGAGTTGCAGCTTAATCTTTAGCATTGCCAGCAGCAAGAAGAACATTTCCTGTCCTTAGCTCATTTTTACAGGTTTAATTAATAATGTAGACAGTTGAGTCTGCCTGCTTGAACTAAAATAATTAGCAAAGAGTAAACAAACACTTTAGGCTTCACTTTATGAATGGTGTGGTGCCTCTTTAAATATTTAATACTTTGATCTGAGTGACCAATCAATTCTTAAGAAGTGCCAGGTTACACTGACAATCCAAGCAAGAAAGATGAGCTGTGAGAAGAGGTAGACTCCTGTAACTGCTTCTGACCAGCAAGGGTTACAGCAAATGACATATTAAAGGGAATGTTAAAAAGAAGGGTATGAAAAGGTAGGAGCTATCAGAAAATAAATGGTTAAAAAAATCAGAGGGGAGGAGGAACAGATAGAAAGGTGTTTAATGCATTTCAATGAGTAACTGATTAGTTAGATCTCCATGTGAGGTCTTGCAGGAGACAAGTGTCTCATGCACATTTAAATCTCAGGTAGTGATTTATTCCTCTGTACATGCAGGGCAAGAAAAATTAAAATAATGTCCCTCTTAGTCAAATTTATTGGCTTTTGCTTATAAATATTGATAGTCTGGGGAAGAGGAGACCCAGACCCTGCCTGCAAAGCAGTCAAACCTTCTGTGCTGATAGCAGTGGTGATTGCAGCTTTGACTTGGGGAGCCATGTGCACATGTTCTGAGCAACTTCATACACAAACTAAGCATACATTTAACCAAATTTGACTGCATTTCAGTGAAGTAGTCTTTGGTGAAGTCTTGAACCAGTACCTTTAAGAAGGGAAGGCTAATTACACCAAATCTTTACTTCATGGCATGGAATAGTACTTTTGAATTATAGCTATTTTTTATTTCTATCAGAAACATTCAAAAATTTACCCCTTAATCTTAAAAATGTCTTTACTTTTGTAGATTATGTCTTGTAAACCCCAATATTTCTTTTCTATCAGGTTTTTTCTTGTTATCAAAATCACAAAACTACTGAATATCTGATAAACACATCATAAAAATTTTAAGCAAGATCTTTGATTCAGTCAAATGTAATTCCCTTTCAACAGCATAAAATATTCAGAAAAACAGGTTTCCATTTGTTTTTTTCCTGGAGACTAGATGAAGATGCAACCAGTGCTATGGGAGGCTAGTGAATAATATAATTTTCTGGCTGATGCAACTCAAGAAATTATCCACAAGGTTCTTACTCTGCCCACTTAGATAAATTAGCTTTATTACTGCCGCCCATGATGAGGCTTCTGAGCTGTAACTCACAACAGTTTTCCCTCCAACTCTTTTTATTAATCATGATCATACTTAGAGAGCCCTACCCGTTTTTCATATTTCTTACTGAATTTGAAGGGTTGACAGAAAACCCACAAAAATATTTGCTTACCTGATGTGTTTGGTACAAAAACCACTGCACAATGTTTAGTATTGCTCCCTGGTGTGCCATTTGTGCATGGTTGCCTTCCAGAGATGGATGAAGCTTTGGTTGTATTTTTCAGTAGAGCATGCTGCCTTCAACATTTTAAAGGTGGTGCTACAAGTCCCTTACCATTTGAGTAGGAGAAGTTTCCTGGAATGTGCTCTGGAGTGGCAGAAGTTTTTGATGGGAAGTGGATACAGGCTCTGGCATGTGGGAAACTGGCTCCATCTCATCCTCATGCTGGGGTGGGAGATTTTAATCTTGCAGTGACACCAATACAACAGCACTGAAGGTGTCTGAGTCACTGTCACTACTTTTTTTCTCCTTTGGAAACAATCAACGAAACATCACAGTCATCTGAGAAAAAGGGAGACTTACAGGAGCTTTTATATGAATTTATTCAATTTTTTGTTTGTTTGGTTGTAACAAGCTTTGATGACAGCATTTGGATGCTTATTTGTTCATGAAAAACCAAAGTTGGATGCGAAAAAATGAACATTTTATTTTGTTCAAGTATTTTGCATCTTTTGCATTGTCTTTCTTCTCCAGATTAAAAATATTCTTTTGATATATTGAAAATAAAATTCTATTCCCCGCTGGGATTTTGCTAGTGATTGTCATAAAACTGAAAAATATATTTTTAATCCAGTTCACCTATTGACTACCACTGGTTCTGAGCAACCAAGGACCTCATTTTCACACTATATCTATTTTCCCATCTGTAGGAACTGATGATGCAAGCATAAGGGAAGAAGTCAGTTAACTGTTCATCCTCCCTTCATGGCTTTTTATGTGACACAGAAAACTGTAAAACTGGCAGCAAAAAGCAGTTTGAACAGATCACTTTGTTGCCAAGGTAATAAAATCCATGAGCTTTCAGAATAAGCAGATTTATTGAATGATATTTAATGTTCATGGCTGACTAAGAAAAAAAGGTAACAGCTTTTCATAGGAGATAAGGTGCACATCTTTTGGAATAGCAGTTCACAATATTTGGGTAGTTGCAGAGCATGTACCAGATGAGGTGTGAACCAAGAAGAGGGGAAAGGGATCTGTAATTACGCAAGACAACCAATCCAGTGCCTCTGTATCCCAAGCCATTATTTCAAATGTACAATGTTGGATTTTTTTTAAGAATTGCAAGTAAAATTCAAAAGATTTTGAGTTGTGATTGTCTCCTCTGATTTCTGAGACGTGACTGTCCTCAATAAGGAAGACTGACAAGATAGGAAATAGTGTTCAAGCATTCAGTCTCAGTCTGGATTTTGTCTTATTTGTAACCTCTGCTACCATTATATAAAAATATGACTTGAACTTTTGATTAATGTGTTTTTTACTGCACCATTAAGCTTGTCTAGTTTACTAGCAGCATGGGGAAATTCAAAAATACAACTTTTTTTTCTACTCTCCAAATACAAATAAACTAGCTTGTGCAGGCATCCTCAAGGGCCTGCGTCCTGAAATACATTTATGGAAGTTAATGTTCAGAGGATATTTATAGGAAAATTGAAGTAAATCATGTCAAGGCTCATATTACCAAGGTGCTGAATTGGGGAAAGAATTTATTTTAGTGGAGATAAAATATCCCTCCAGCCAGACAAAGAGGATACTCCAGAGCACTGGACTGAACACAGGTGCCTTGTCATTGAATCCTCCACGGTTTGCAGCCTGTCCACTGTGAGTCTGTGAGTGAGTGTTCCCCTTGGAACTGAAGTTTTAGGAGAAGAATTCACAGCACAGTAAATACTGATGATCTTTCTTAACTCTCATATACCTCATTTGTCAACATGATGAATCTGTACATGCTCAAGGTTTTAAAAGATAATGTGGTTTCCTATAGGCTCTAATGGGGACCTTTTTTCTAATAGCATGGAATTTTGCTGTTCAGAGTCATTTTATTTCAATATGCTCAATTTTTGTGTAAACAGTGGTCTGTTGCTATTTGGTCACGTACATGCTGTTTTGCTACAGAAGCTGTTCATCGAAGTGTTGACATTTCATTTTAGTGCACGTTTGGAAAACAGATATTGTTGGTGGTGGTGATTTTTGTTGTTTTGCTTTGACTTGGGAAATGTCATATAGTGTATGTGAAAGCTCTGTGCACTTGCAGGAGTTTGCCTGGGCGCAAATTCCCAGACATTTTAGAAGAAAAATTAGCCTCTTCACCCCAACCTTCTCTCACACCAAAGTGCTGCCTGCATAATACAGGCAGAGTTAAAACAAATTAAAGGAAGCACTTCCTCACACAGTGGGAAGTCAGCCTGAGGAGTACAGTCACATAGTTCATAGATTTGATTTTTGAAAGGGCTGGATAATTTTATGACCAATAATAACATTTTTAGTTATGCATGCTAAGTGAAGGATAATTGGATTTCGTGCTTCAGAGCACCAGCTACACGGTCACTACATCACTACAGGGCCAGGAAGGGATTTATTTACACACACCCGCATATGTTCACACCCATGCACACTTCTGCATGCAGCAGTGAATTTCAGTGATGCATACTAGGGAATTTTCTGAATCATTGTGCGTAAGCCAGTGGCTCTGAATTGTTAAGGCCAACATCGACATGTCAACAAGAGCCATGCTGAGGAACTGTAGTAATTCCAGTACCTGTGGCGCATGTGAAAACTGTGGGCACTTTGTCCATTTTTCAACAATGGCAAGTCTGGACTTAGTTACAGGAAGAAAAGAATTTTTCTAAAGACCAGCTTTTAATATTCAAGAGGCTTCTGGCAATATGAAAAGTGATGCAAGCCTGAGTCAGTACCAGAGTGCCAGCTGTTGGCTGTAGACACAGTCACTAAAATGTGATTGAGAGTTCCATTAGCACATACTTCATTCTCCTATCATGGTCATTTCAGAAATCAACAGGATTAAAAAAATAAGCGAGCATATCAGGGTTGCAACTTATAAGGTACTACATGTTTTTTAGTAGTTCTCTAGGTGAAAATTAAAAATTGATTTAAAAATTTGGAGGATAATTGCTGCAGAGAAAGTCCAGACTGTGAGTATGACAAAATAGCACATGAAGCCTCTTTTTATTTTACTATTTTTCCTACCATGCTCTGTGTTATCTACACTGGAACATGAACCTATGGAAGAATAGGCTAATTAGTTAAGTTATTAAAGGTATCATATATCATCAGCAGCACTTTCAGCTACTAGAATAGGATCTTGAAACCTTTTCTATCACTGAGACTCACTGTAGAATAGGAGAAGAGTTAGATGCCAGACAGAAGCCAATTAAAATCTATATGTTCAGCACACAGATGCCTAGAGCATGCCAAAGGCAAGCACTGATGACTGGGACAAGCCCTATATCCTGCTGAGGCCACCACAGTTAGACCTAGTCATTAACAATGCATGCCACAGAATCTCTTCTTTAGAGAGTTATGTTTTTAAAATAAAAGTCCAACACATTCTGTTAAAATGCAAGACCATAAATTTCATTACTGGAATCTCAGTAGTTAGAGCCATTCCCCAAGTCTGAGTGATGGGTTCAGTTTTGGGAGGAGCCAGGGAAGATGCAAATGCAGAGGAACATTGCCATGGCATGGTTAGTGGTTGCTGATTGTGCAGGAAGGAATTAGCTGCTTGCTGCTGAATGGAGACAGAGCACAGGCTGGAGGGAGCTTTGTGGCTGCAATGAATTGAATCATTGAGAGGGAAATGTATCTGCTAAATAGAAAACAATGAAACAGCCAGCAGTAGATACAAGCACTTCAACCTGAACCATAAGCTTCTGCAATCTCGCAAAGTTTGATTTAATTTATCTCCAATTCCTGTTTCATTCACTTTAGAACTAATAAGGAAAGATGTGAACTGCAGTTCATACGTTCTAACAAATTAACCTCTTGCAGATTGCCTCATCCCCAGCCGACCTGCCTACACTGTGTTGTAAAGGGTGATTGTAGGTAGCACAGTCAACTGGAAAACTAAGGGTAGAAGCATCCCCTTTTACTTACGGTCTATCCCCCTTACACAATGGGCAATTTGTTCAGACTTTTACAATAAGCACTAACCACACCAGGAAGCTCAAACTAAGAGTGTACATGGATCTTACAGATGCATGATCTTACTTAACAATATTAAAGAATCCCAGGATCACAGAATGGTAAGGTTGGAAGGGAGCACAGTTGGTCATCTGGTCCAGCCTCAAGGAAATGTAAATTATGAACTGGATCATGCAGATGATATTTAAATTGTCTGAAGAGTGGTAGACACGAAAAAGGCAGAAGAAGTATAATTATATGTGGTTAGCACAGACCTTTCTCATGAGAATTTTTCTCTCTTTTTTTGTGTTTTTATAAACAAAGATAAAGTTTAGATGTTATTAAAACAGTTTCTCGAGATGTGTGCAGTTCGGGCCTGGCCAATAGGCCTAAGGAGAAGTTTCGGACTGACCAATCTGAGTGACCTTTGAAAAGTCTATATAAGTTAGAATTAAATAATAAAAGACAGATCTTTTATGCCACACACTGAGTCGGATCTCTTCTCTCGGCCAGCAGCTCAACAGTGACAATTTTAGGAGAGCCAAAGAAAATTTCAGTACCTTAATGGTAGGCTTGATATCAAGAATTATTTGACTATGATGAAACTGTTAAAAATATGTTAAACAGAAAGAAATAGGCCAGCATATTATTATAGCAAGATGTGTCCAGAGGGAAGAGAGAAAAAAAAGGAAAAAAAAAACTGTTTAATTTTATCTGGGCGAATTTATGACTCGTCACATTGAGAGTGTTGGAAGGGCAAGAGAAAAACCCTCCCAGTTCTGTGAAAGGATAAGGCAAATTGGTCACTATGTAGATATTTTTCCTCAAAAAGTACAATTGACCTCAAAGAGCATGAAGAAGAAGGATATTTGTAGGGTAATACAGAGAAAATACATGAGTAGCAGGTAGAAAATTTAATTAATACAGAGACAGTAATTTTGTTTGTTTTGTTAAATCCTTTTGTAGGATTCTGCACCAGGAAGAATGTTGAGGAAAGCCGTCACCACAGTCAAAAACCCAAACAGATTGGAATACATGTCAGGAGAATCACTATGACAAGACAAAAGGATTAGATGGCATTTTTTATGATAGTCGTACAAGGGAATTGTGTATGGTATTTCAGACTACATGGTCTGAATTCTGTTGAATTCTATTCTGTGTAATCCAGGACTCTCTATTCTTCTTAAAAAATTGTACCTCCAGATTAAATGCTGTGTTTTGCCTAATTGTTACTGAGGGCCAAAGATAAAGCAGAGCATCTGGAATGGTATTATGCAGATTCAAACAAGCCCATGAGCTTTCATTCTATTTTAGTTTCTGGAAAGGCATCATTTAAATAGGAAGGATGACAGTGAAAAAAAGCAATCACATGGAAAAGGCAACAGAGTAATCACTTCATGTTCCTTTAACTATAGATATATGCTAGTTTATGCCATCCAGTATTTTCATTTATGAGAACTATCACCAGGGAAATGGATTGTATGTGTGTTTGTACTGGGTGTCATTGTAGCAGTGTCATTTTCTGTGTCCTCGTGGTCCAGAAGATGATGGGAAAGGAGCTATGGAAGGGTTCTGCAATTCATCCCAAAAGAAAGAGGAACTGTGCTTCCTGTGGAGACTTTCCCAAATGTTTGTTTTCCTTCCTTCCTTGTTTTAATGTTTTAGCATTCCAAATCCAGAGTCATTTCCAGTAAAACATAAAAGTTTGTCCTTTGTGTATGGAAAGCGTAATTAAATTACTGATGCTTTAAAAGATGGAGTTTAGATCCTGTTAAGCAGATTTTTATTTGTATTGATGAATTCATTTGACATCTGTTTACTACCTAAAATATTGCTGCTATCATCTAATGACCAGACATTCTGGCTCCATTCACTGGAAGTGTCATTCAATAGCTGCTCTTTAGCACTAAATGTTGCATTACACAGAACGATGGAGTATTATGAATTTAATATATTTTAATTATTTTTCTAATGTCACGATTGAGCATTATGAAGCAGGTGTTCTAGTAGGAGTCAAACATAGTGCATTATCTACAAAGCAGTTTTATTAAAACAGTTAGAAATGTTTGTGTCTGGAGTGTCTGAAGGCTTTAAAATTCATGTAGGGACATTATCCTCTGCGCAGTCATTTCCTTTGAATAGGAATGCATGCAAATTGTCATTTACACACACACACAAGAATTTTTCAAGACAAGGTGAGTGTTCCTTAGGTTATTCCATTTAATTTGCAAACACTCTACTTTAGCATTCTCTCTCCCATTGCTGAATGCTAAAAAAATATCCTGTAAATCAGTGGAAACACTGCCAGGAGTTGGACTGGCATAAACCACCACATCTTGCTGGACACTACATTACTTTTATGAGGTGCTGGGTACATTCAGTATGCACTGATTCCACAATAAATTAATTGGACTGCAAATAAACTTGCAGTTTTAGATTAAGAAGAAAGATGCTCAACAGGAGTAACAGCAATAAATGACTCTTTAAATATGAGGTACACTGAGTTACTCACTAAGTAATGCTATATGATTTGGGAGATTTAGTCGTTCCCTGCAGCAGTGTGATAACATTCCCCTTGGACTTTTGCTCAGAAATGACTGACATTATGTTTCAGGAAAGAAGGAGGGAAAATTACAACAGCCCTAACCTTGAAACAAGGTTAAAGGCCTTCTTCTTTAATGTGCCCATGCATAGTGAAAGGGTTGGGTGGGAGGGAAGGAGGAACTTGGAACCGGAGGGAAAGTGGATGATGATTCCCTAATAATGATGCTGTCAGAGAGTTGTGGGAAAAGGCGAGAGGCTCGAGGAGCGACAGAACGCTTGTTTGCATATGCCCTTGTGTTAGGTAGCTGGTTTCAAAGATTTAGCTTCAGCATTAACATCATAAATTCTACAAGTAGACCACGGGACATAGCACCACACTTTGCAGAATTATTGTATGAGGAAAGGACAGCAAACAAAGCAATAATATCCATTTGTTACAAATCATATGGTAACATTAGGGTAAATTATATGATTTGTTGCAGGAAATAGGAGGCACAGGTTTTTTAATTGAATTTACTTGGGATTACTTTATCAAAGAAAATGAGAATTCTGAAAGGCCCAAGGATATTTGGTGGGAATATATAGCTAGGCTCGGAAAACCAAATTCATATACCAAATATAAATAGATTGGCTTTTAGAAAGGCTAAGCTGCTGGTGGCTCCCATTGTCTTCCTTCAGTAGCAGATGATGTATTTCTGCTTTATGTTTTAAATAGGATTAGCTGATACAGCATAAAATGATACAGTTCTGAAAATCTAACTTAATTTATTACATCTTTACTACAGTATTTTATTTGACCTACAGCATGAGAGAGGATGTTATGTCCCAGCGTGTGTCCTTCCTCTAAATTTTACTTCTAAAAGTACAAGCAGGGAAGATACTGGAGGAAAGCTAATGGTCAGTTATGCTTGTGAGGATCTGGGAAATATTTACTTACCCAAATGTAGGTAATTACTCCGTCAGTTTTGATATTCCAGCACATCACCTGTAGTAATTTACAAAGGAATGCAGTCCATTCTGGATGTCTGATGATCATCTTTTTTCTGTTGGTGTTTCCCTTTAACACTTTATACACCCACAGTAACCCCCAGCATCTGTATGTACTTTGCAGCTGTCTCCATCAGCTCACTTACTTGGTCCCACCTTCAGAAAGACCTTATTCTTTATGTCAATTATTAATTATGTTAATTATTAATTATTTCGGAGTGCAATTTATACTTGCATAGCAGATCATTTCCCAGCAGCCCTGGCTAACTAGAGAGGTCCCAGGTGAGTGGAGGATAGCCAGTATGATACCCATCTGTGAGAATGGCAGAAGGAGGATTTGGGGAACTATAGCCCTGTCAGTCTGACCTTGGTTCTGGGGAGCGACATGGAGCAGATCATTTTGAGTGCAATCACACAGAACATCCAGGACAGCCAGGGAATCAGGCTCAGCCAGCATGGGTTTATGAAAGCCATGTGCTTCTTGACCAACCTCACCTCCTTCTATGACAAGGTGACCTGCTTAGTGGATGCAGGGAAGGCTCTGGTTATTGTCTACCAAGACTTTTACAAAGCCTTTGACACCATTTTCCGCAGAGTTCTCTTGAAGAAACTGGCTGCTCATGACTTGGATGTGTGTACTCTTTGCTGAGTAAAAAACTGGCTAGGCAGCCAGGCGTGGAGTGGTGGTGACTGGAGTTGCATCCAGCTGGGAGACAGTCACAAGTGGTGTTTCCCAGGGCTCAGTATTGGAGCCAATCCTGTTTAATGTCTTTACCAACAACTTGAATGAGAGGATCGAGTGCAGCCTCAGTTTTCAGATGACACCAAGTTGGGTGGAAGTGTTGATCTTCTGGAGGGCAGGGAGCTTCTACCAGGGGATCTGGACAGGCTGGATTGATGGACCAAAGGCAATTGTAAGAGGTCCAACAAGGCCAAGTGCCATGTCCTGCACTTGGAGTACAGAAACACCAGGCAGCACCACAGGCTGGGGGTAGGGGCTGGGAAGCTGCCTGGTGGAAAAGGACCTGGGAATGCTGGACAACAGCAGCTGAACATGATCCAGCTGTGCCCAGGTGACCAAGAAAGCAAATAGCGTCCTGGCCTGGATCAGCAATAGTGTGGCCAGCAGCACCAGGGCAGGGATTGTCCCCCTGTACTCAGCACTGCTGAGGCCACACCTCAAATCCTGTGCTCAGTTCTGGGCCTCTCACTGCAAGAAAGACATTGAGGGGCTGGAGTGTGTCCAGAGAAGGGAAAGGAGCTGGGAAAAGGTCTGGAGCACAAGTCTGAGGAGGGGCTGAGGGAGCTGGGGGTGTTTAGCTTGAAGAAAAGGAGGTTCAAGGGGGACCTTGTCACTCTCTACAACTGCCTGAAAGGAGGGTGTAGCCAGGTAAGGGGGTTGGTCTCTTCTCCCAGGTAGTAAGTGGTAGGACAAGCGGAAAAGGCCTTAAGTAGCACCAGGGCATATTTATGTTGGATATTAGGAAAAATTTCTTCCCTAAGAGGATTATCAAGCATTGAACCAGGCTGCCCAGGGAAGTGGTGGAATGATCATCCCTGGAAGTATTTAAAAGTCTTGTTAATGTGGTTCTCAGGAACGTGATGTAGTGATGGACCTGGTAGTGCTGGGATAATGGTTGGACTTGAGGACCTTTGAGGGACCCTTGAGGGTCTTTTCCAACCTAATCAATTTAATGATTCTATGATCTGTGGAAAGTAATTGCACCGGTCTTTTCACTATATATCCTTGTTTCCAAAGAGGTTTTGCCAATAAAAATACATTAAATGCTTTGCTCTAAGGACAGAATAAATACTTTTCAGGAATTCTGTGGCCATTCCTCGTATTCTCAGATTTTTTAAAAAATTTGTTAATTTTCCAGTGTTACAGTGGAAATGCTGTAGCAAGGGAAGATAGAACACTCTACATGTACCAAGGAGAGATAGAGTCCACAAGGCAGTTGCTGTGGGAATTGTAAAACCTCTGAGCCCTAGCCTCACTGTCTGTGAAACAGATATGATAGTTATCCATCTTTAACTCTCCAGTGACTACATCTTAGAGGAAAGTTTGTATCACAGAGCCTGAGCTGGTGGTGTTTAAATGCAGGTAGAGTCACACCACTGGCTTTCTCTGACAGGCCTGGTGAGATGCACACTAAGATGGACACCGTGGGCTCACTGAACTCAGTAGAAACACTCCCAATGTGTTAATTAAGTTTTAATTCAAAATATTAGCATGTGCTACATTTTTTAAATTGCCAGGAACACTGCTTTTTATTCATGAATTCTTGTCAATTGTTGCTTTGTTTGTCAAGGCAGTGCAGTGTTTTGTTTACAGATCAGTTTTCTCAAAAGCAGTAAAAAGTGTTTGACAAAAGAAGAGAATGTTCTGGTTACAGGTGGTAAACCTTTTGCAATATGTTGTTCATTGTATTTCTTTTGAAATTTTATTACTTGGATTTCTGTGTTGACTCTGAAGGGTTGAAATCACTATTTGAAATGAAAATATGACTGATTTATTTCATGTGTTCTGAGATACTTGGAGAGAACTTACCCCTGAAAGGAAACAAAAGGAAAATTAAAGATTTCATGTCCTAGTAAATGAAACTTTTTTTTTTTCTTTAAAAAGATTTCTTTAGGTTTCATTAATAAGCACCCAGGGATTTATTATGTAAAAGTAAATTAAAAGGTTTAGGAAAAGAAAATATTGCCTTTAAGTACTCAAATAGCTGATCTTGATTCCCCATTTACTTGTCATATGGACTAGAACAAAATGAGCACTGTATTTAAAATTTAGATTTAAATTTTTAAAAGCTTTATTTAGGAAGAAGTTTTGTACAGGTTTGAATTGTGTGTGTATATGTCCTTATACACACAATGATTTACTGTATGTACACATGTAAAAATCTACTCTTTATTTTTGCTTACAAAGGCAGGCTCGTGAATGACACAAGAATGAACTGCAACATCTATAATTCAGTAGCATAATAAAATCATGCATGTAAAGTAATTTCCAGAATAACCCTCTTCATGTCTTTCATTTTGCCCAAAGCACTTTACAGTCAATGCATATCTACAGCTTGTACTTCCTGAGATGTCATATTGTTTATACTCGTTCAGAGATCCAATGGAAGATGACCTAAACTACAGGAGGGACCTGATGCTGCAATGAGTTCTACATATATCATTTCTATTGTACTCATATGTATTCAGATCTGTTAGCTGGATCTGAATTTCAGAATCATGGCTATGGGTCTGATATTTGGACAAAATCCTAATTCAGTGTCTGAGCCATCATCTGGAGTAAGTCTTCAACTAATGTTGAATCTTTCATAGTGTTGACCACCAGACATTCATTATTTTGGCAGCTTTGTCTTATCTCTTATTTCTTCAAGTACCTCAATAAATCACAATTTTGATTACATTTTCCAAGATTTTGAACTGAGAAACAAGTTATTGCGTCTTGAAAATATTTTGCATCACAATAGAGGATTTGAGTTTTATTATTTTGCTTTGTTTACTAAAGAAGTAAGCATCACATTTCTCAAACAGTAATAATAAAGCTTTGAAGTCTTTCAGTAGATCAACTTCTTTAATGAGAGAACATAACATTGCTCATGCTCAGAAACATCTTTCACTTTGTTAAATAATAATCAGCTATTTCCAATACATCCATAATGTACCAGTGCCTTTTTAATTACTGGGAGTTTTAGGATTGCAGTACAACTTACCTTTCAGACTGTTCCATTTATATTGTGAATTTATTATTTGCCTTTAAGAAGAGGAGGAGAGATGATCACATAACTTACCCTAAAAACATCAAAATAATCATGCTTAAAATATATAATAAAATTTACTTTAATAGATAAAGGTTTCTAAGGGCTCAGCAATACAGAATTCTAAAAGAGGGAAATACACATACACTCGGGAATTAATTAATTACTTTCTTTTTATAAAACTCTGTGAATTCCATAGCTTAATTCAAGTTGAGAGAAGCAATTAAAGAAATCTGTATGACAATATATATGCAGCATGCAAAAAACCTCCTATCTATAGTAGACCCTTCTTCCATCACAAACAAACTGACAGAACCAAACCACACTGACTTCAACTAAGGACCTAAATACTATAATGGTGGACACTACAAACAATTTTGAAGAATACTGACAATTTTGTAATTCAGAAATCTTCACCTGTGTGCAGTGTTTTTTATTTGTGTTGGTCTTTCAGCATTGCAGCTACATGCACATGGATTAAATGAATACTACCGATTGTTCAATGGTAGTAGGTTCCCCTTAAAAGCTGTAATACCTTTTCCTATAGTCTAGCTGTAGTATTTATGTACATTTAATCATTGCAAATGTTGATGAGGAACAAACAACAAAGTAACATTTGAAGAACGTCTCTTTTTTGCCTATATTTAGGTTTTGATGTTCAAAGGACTGCCTTTGCATCCTTGGCAATTACAGCCATTTTCAGCTGGGAATGTTTTTCTGTTTCAAATGCTTAGCTCAGTGTTTCTAAACAGTCCCCACTATCCCTCTCCCCTTAAATCAGAGAATACACTGCAAACTGGAAAAAACACCAAATGGATAATTGTTCCCTTCCTAGATGGATTTTCTTTCTCTGATTGTTTGCATTGCCTGTTCTCCTCACAATAGATGTGGTAAGACTCCAAAGAACAAAAAGCAGATCTTAACATTTTTGAAGAAAAAAGATACTCAAATTTTTCCTGTACTAAGAAGCAGCATTGATGAAATGTATGTTCAAGGATATTTATTGAGTGCTATGTTACAAAGCAGGCAATATCATTCAGTCTTATTTTCCTTTAAATGCTGAAGGCAGTGCTGAACAAATGGTATAAATTCAACCAGTAGTGAATGAAATCTACATTATATTAAATATTAGATTGTTGGTGCTTAAAGCTCTTGTCCTCAGTTTCTCCCAATTTCCTTTTTTCCTAATCAATTTCAGATGACAAATACATTCTTTTAAAGTCTTTTAAATGGCATGGCGATGAGTCTTTGCAAAAAGTGGCTTAGGTAATCTAAAAGTTACCTTATATCTTGACAGATATATGCTTATTGTAATTGCTTACTTTGTGTCCTGTACTTGGAAGGATTGTGAATTTCAGAAATAAAGTACTATGTAATGAATTAGCTCCAGTGATAACTACCCTTTTTATTATACAGCAGAGTAAACAGCCGTTAATTTAACACACGTAAATTGGAAATCTGAGGACCATATCACTTGCTGTAGTGGGATATATTCCTACAGAACGTGATTACTTCCATAATTCTTGAATATATAAGAATTGCTGTGAAGCAGAACAGTCAGACATTCCCATTAAGAGGCATCAACTGCTGCCTCATTAAAGGAAGAAAGAATCTGTGGTCATGGGAAGCATCTACAAGTCATTCCATTTCTAAATTAAAACCTGAAATAGTTTGAGGATAATGAGAATAAAGATAAAGGTTTGAAAGCTTATTACTTGCTATGAAGTAATAGCATATTCAGCATATATTTGAAAGAGCTGAAATATTATGACAAACCCCTGTATAGCCTAAAAACTGTTGCAATTGGCCTCTGAAAAGTGGACATGCTTTTAATTGAGGGTACTGTTTGAGAAAGGAAAGAAAGAAAACACCAAAGAAATCAAAACCTGGTTCAGTATGTCATAGAAGAATATATGAGCTGAAAGTTATGCATTTTAAGAGATACTCCATTTTTCAGTTCTTTAGGGTTATTCCAGACCTTATGCTCTGGTTATCAGTAGCTACCAGTGGATGTTGATGACATTAGATGCTAATTGGCTGAACACAGAGGATTTCCAGGGAGCACAACTCTAAAATCTCCTTACTTAAACTGTCTTCAGAGCAGCTGCCCACTGTCGTGGTTCTGAGCTGCCCTCTGGAGACCTCTGGGGTGCTTCTTTCACTTAGCTGCCACATGTATGAACTTTAGGGTCCTGTTTTAGGAAGTCAGGATTGTGTGATGGGTAAGAAACATCACTCTTTTATATACCAGGATATCTAACTTAGGCAGTTTGTGTTTGATTCTGAAAAGCTTAATGTATAGGTTTCATTATTTTTTGGAAAGGCAGAACACCTGCAAAGATTTATTAAGAATTTTTCCCTTTGCAAAACTACAGCTTAACAAAACCCTTTTCAGTATTATTGGTTAATATTTACTTTGTTCCTTCAAAGCTATGAGCATAGATCACTACACAGTATATAGCAGTAAGACAAAGCAAATGAAATTACATAGCCCATGTATTGTGGAGAAAAAGTCACCTTTGTTAAATTTTGCTGTAGAGTTTTGAATATCCTGAAGAAAGATAATGACATTTGATGAGACATAATTCACATTAGGCAAGCACTTTGTTAATGTAACTTGGATTTACACACTGAAGGATGCAGCTACAGTCTTGGACCTGCTGTGATGCCTCTCCAGGCTTTTCTCTTACTCTACTCTTTTAGTATGCAGTGCCATGCATTAACTTGAATTCGGTATTTGGTAATGGCCAGAATATGGCAGAGGTTTGGCAGAGTGGGTATGGCAGAGTGATTTTAGAGACTCTAGGATGCACAGAGTCCCCTACTAACTCCTTCCTTTTCCAGTCCCAGGTCCTGACTGGGGGCTGTCCTGGAGATCTCTCCATCCCAGCTCATCCTTAAGGCCTGTGCAATTCCTGCCCTAAAGCTCTGTCCTTTCAAATTTCCTGCCAAGGTCTGAATGTTTTTTGCCCTCAGGCTCTGTTCTTTCAGACTGATCATCAGGGTTTGAATGAATGTTGCCTCTGGGTTGTCTCTTTTCAGTTGCAATTTCTGAGTTGGAGCTCTTGCTGCCCTCAGATACTCACCTTTCAGTTTCAGTATTTGGGTTTAAAGACCCACTGGCTATAAAAGATTTTCCATTTTAATATTTTCTTGTGTCATGCTTCAGCTAGATGTAGTTGCATGCTCTTATTGATGAGCTATCCCTTTTTACATTTATCAATATTCACCGAGTTGCTTTGTGCAGGGTTTTATTATCTTCACTTCTACTTTCAACTGGTGTCGCAATATAGTGAGAATCTTCACTGATTATCTGAGAATTTTTTGAAATCACTTGCAAGTTTTGCTTATATTTGAGCATGAAAACTGTTATTAGTTTATGTCAGTGATAAACTACTGTAAAAGTGAATATGGACACATGCACTTTCGAGGAGAATTGTTTGCCTGTTTGTTTTCCCCCAGAAGTAATTTACATACCTGAATGCTTGAAGCTCAGATTGCAAAGATATTTGTCTTTGTTCCCCTTAACAATGACGTGCTATTTAGATTCCTGAATGTAAGTATTTAACATCAGAGGCTATTTAACATTTAACTCAGGCTCTTACACTTGTTACAGGGAGCTCACTGAAAATGTTGCATGAGTTTCAGTGGGGCAGGGGCTTCCAGAGGCCAAATTTATCAAGTCATTAAAATCTTAATAGGATTCTAAACTGATTTATAGAAATACTCATCACTTGCATAACTTTGTCTTTTTCAAGCTGAGGTTCAGTAGCTGTAAGGACTGCATGGGGTCAGGACAGGAGAATCAGGGTACAAGCATGGTCCAGAGCATGAGTTTTGATTATTATTCAAAGTGGATAGATCTACATTATGTGTACCAAACACAGAAGGTCTTTTGGACTGTTTCTTTTTTTTTCTTTTTTTTTTTTTGGTGTTTTTGTTTTGGTTTGGTTTTTTTGTGCGGTTTTTGTTTGTTTGTTTTTTATTTTTGTTTTTTTAAATCTAGTGATGGCTTCCTACCAGAGGCAACTTCTAGTGTGTATCAGCCCTCTCCAGAATGCATTTCATTAAATTCCCCTCTACATTTGACACAGTAAAAATCCAACCTCTTTAAATCTAGAACTACATTCACAGCTGCCTTACAATAACAGAAGGATTGTTTCTTAGGGATTTAAGATCACTTGCAACAGCCCTTTGGTGTATTAATGATTAATTGGAGTCTGTTGCTTTTATTTTCCTTTATTGCAATCACTTTGTGATATTTCATTGAAGTAAGGAAGAGCCAGACTTTTAACTTCTTGATCTTTTTTTAAAAAAATATAAATAATAAGCCTAGACTTGCTAGATTTATTCTTTATATTTACTAAATTTTGCTGCAGGTAGTTTAAAAGGGTCATGGGTTGTAGGCATTTAGGAATATAAGAGTTTTGACAAATAAGCAGTTCCCAGACAATAAGTAGTTATTATACATGATGTGTTTCACAGCAAGTTTCCATGGAAATATGACTTGTATTGCCCATTAAAAGTTCACTGTCACTGCTCTTTTATCAAGGTAACCTACACCACATTACCTCACATATGGCATGGGATGCTGTAGGAGAGGAAAGGCACCTGGAAAATAACAATGAGCAGCTGAAATGCAGTTATTTGTTACCATACAGTAATCTGCAAAAGTATCTTTTAATTCTTGAAAATGGAATTTAGACTCCAAGTCATGTATCTGTAGAAGTAAATCCCAACGTCTTGTTTGTCCTCATTTTCAACAGAAGTGAATGGTGCAAGGGCATGGAGAAAAGAACCCCAAATTTTAAGTATTTCTAAAATAAATAAATTAGGGTTTTCTTGCTGACATATATTAAGCATGTGGTGTGATTTTCCTGACTGAGTAGACAGCAAAAGGCAAAGTTAATTTTTTTCAAAATATATATTCTGTGCAATATCTTTTGCAATGAGGTCTTATGAATCACTTCCTAATAAAAATGAGACGTCTCTTTTAAACAGTTATTAATTCCATTTAAAAGAAAAATTAGTGTGCATTCAGCAGCATAGTGTCACCAGTGTATGAAATGATAAATGTGAAAAGATTTTTTCCATTTTTTTATAGGTAAGCCAGTTGAACAAAAAAATATTTTAAAAAGCAGTATGTCTGAAATGCAAATAGATCTTTGAAAATTTTATTTTGTCTTGTTTGGGATCTGGGATCTGAGAATTCAATGTGTTTAACCTTTAGTCGTTTTTTTCCCACATCAGGGTGTTTGTTAGGCTTATGTATGTAGGACTTGGCTGTGTGTTTATAGACCTCTGTTTTATGATACTCTTTGAAAATACCTAAATGACAAAACCTCCAGGCTTTGACTCCTCATTAAAACCTCGGACCATTGTGCTTGTTTATGATATTTTCTCTTTTGCAGGTAATTTTGTCCTAAGGACCTCTATTCTGTCTTTTTATCCAACCTTTTGAATTCAAACTCCTCTTTTTATTTATATTCAGTCATTGCTAATAAAAAATAATATTTAAAAATGTTTTCTTGGGCTTATTCTAAATTTTGAGCTTCTGATATGGATTATTATGGAACGTGTGTTTATCTGTTTGCCATGGTTTAGGAATGGTACCCACTAGAATACATCCACTAGAAAAGCCATGTGCCACTTTCCCTTCCTGCTCCCTCCAACTGGAGCCACAAAATGCAGAGATTACAGGTTGAGATAAGAAAAATTTGCTGTTAACAGCAATAAGGTAAGCAAACAAACCAGGAAACTATCACAAGACAGATATAATGGACCAAGGTACTCTGCAATAATTATACATTTCCTTACAAACAATATCAGATTCGATTTTACTTTATCTATTATACTGAGGAGATACTATTTTAGGACAGCAGATTAAAAATTATTTTAAGTTGCCTTCTCACGTTAAGTGCTTCTTTGTGTTACAATGCAACTGTCTCATTTTATGTGCAGGTCTTTATTTGATAAAAACCAACAAAACTTTACTGAAGACAATTAAAATAAATTTTGCTAATAGTTAGACAGCAAAATTTTCCACATCTTCCTTTCCTTAATGATTAAGAAAGAGAAGTTGGACAAAAGCCCAACTTCTTGGGAAGAAATGTATCATAGAAAATACACAAAATCTGAACAATCAAATAGAAGAAAAACAAATTAAAAATTCACTCTGGTTAATGTCCCTCAGTACTTTTAAATCTACTGCTAAAATTCATGCACGTGACTGCAGAGAAATTACCTTACTTTGAATGAAAGCAATACATACAGCTTTTTATACATCAGATTATAATTAAGGCATACAATTTTTTTAATAGTCATAGCTACAACAGTAATATAATCCTTAATATTTTATTGCTATTTAGATATGGTACGCTTAGGGGTATCCTGTGAGGAAATGATGTGGTATTCAATGTGTGGAGCAATAAGGTGATGGTATAACTTTAACTATGCTCTTAATATACATTGTTCCAAGAAGAATTCTGCAAATAGTTGTTTTCTTGATGCATAAACTTACAAAGATGACAATCAAAGCCAGTCAATAGCAACAAGGTACTCTCTTATAATCTATTATTTACTGTTACTTTACACTTCAGAAAAATGATCCTTTTGATGATTTTTATCATTTAGTTTCATTCTTACAATAAAGTAGAACAAATTTGAAGAAGCTGCCTTTGTAGACTTCTTTGAATCGCATGGGAATGTTCATCCATTGTGAAGAATTACAGTCTCAAACAGACACATGGCTACACAAACCAGTAAAGATATGGGTGAATATTTTATGTATAGTTCAGAGAGAAGATTTTTTTTTTAATTTTAGTTTTCTTTTTAGAAGTGCTGCATAATTTCACCCTACTTCATTCTTCTCAAATAGCTGAGGCTTCACAAATTTAATTCAAATTATTATAGAGCACAACCTACTGCAGTCACAAATAGGGTAGTATGTTTACTAGTTTACTTCTGCACCATCTCTAGGAAGAAATATCAATTTTATTTTTCCCAGAAATGACCTATCTTAAGGAGTGGGCACAGGAACAAAACATAGACTCTTCTCTAGCAAAAGAAGCTGGAGTTAAAATAGTAGATTTTGGTTACACCTGGCATAATTACCAAGATGTGGGAGTGTACTGCATTGCAAGTAAGCAATATAAAAAATCAATTCATTATTTTCTCAATACTTTATAAGGAAGCAGCAGTCTTTCAAAGGTTTGGTACAGCACAAGCCATGTGCTTTATATTTGCCAATGCTATCTATGATGATAAAGTAATACAAAATTGAGGGACAGACCAGTCAAAGGTTATTTAGTTCTGGCCCTTTATTGAATGAGATCAAAATAAAAAGCTCAAATGATAAGCAGATGGACTCAAAACTCATTGGTCTACTGTGTTTGAAAGTGGCATTGATTTCTCCCCATAGCACTTCTGTTTTGTTCAACGCTTGTAAGAAAGATAAGCTGGTTTTTTTGTCTTTTTGCAAATATCCAACATGTTCCTTGCTATATGAATATCAAATATTTCTGTTATATGGGTATGTGTCTACAGAAGAAGAAAATCTAACAAAAGAATACATGTACATTGTGGATGTCTTCATCTAGGGTAGTTTCCCTGGACTTGCCTTACATATATTTCTACCACATCATCCATCTCACTTCTAGGCAGATATTGAAACCAAATTAGATGGATTATATTCTAAAAGTGACTGTTTTTTCTCTTCTTTGGAAAGGGAGCCCGGGGTTACCTGCAAGGATATAAATGAATAGGGTTAAATGTGTGCAGTTAGGTGAGATGAATATCCACCTTGCATGAAGTTCTTGTTAAAAGATTTTTTTAGCTATAAATACTCATTAATGTAGATTAGAATAACTCTATTTTCCAGAATAAAGCAAGATGGTTGGTTACATGAGGAAAAGAAGTTGTGATTTTTCTCCAAGACAGAAATTTTCACAATCTGGAGATAACCATAGACAAAGAAGTTTAAGGAAATGGGTGGTATGACACATTTTGCCCTATACTCTTTTAAAACAGGAATTTTAATTATTAGGGAGTACAAGCATACATACTAAGAGTAAGAATGAACTGGCATTGAGCTCTGCTTTTGACCAGACTTCTCCTTTTGACCTCAGCAGGAGACTGTGCTAGGGAAGGCAAGGATTTCCATTGTGTCCACTAACCCAAACTGATTCTCTCATTTCAGTGTAGAGTGAACACTGCCATCCTCAGAGGGCAGACTTGCAACACTTTGCTTATTAAATACCTCAGGCATGCTCCTTTCTTTTTGAAAAAGTGTCTATAACTTTTTTTCCATTGCCATGACTTCATCATCTGCATAACAGACCATTCTTTTTTTTTTTTTTGTCATTTGCCTCCTACCATAGCAGTGTCTGTTGTCGCACCTCTGGGAGAAGAATTTTACCTCCTTAATCTTACTACACTGTAATTTATCCTTTGACATGATGGTCCCTATAAAATGAAAACCTGTATTGTACTGGATTAAAAAAATGCTTATCCTCTGAAAATATTGAGGACTAGAGAAACCACTGGAGTGTCAACCTGAAAAGATTAATCATAACAAAACACATGAAGAAAAATAAAATTATTTAAATTATCAGAATTTCAACACATTCTATTTTTCTTTCAACTTTAATAGAAATATTATAGCCTAATCATTTAGAATGTGCTTTACTAAACATGGGTTTTGAAACAAAAATAAAACCATTCTGAACCAAGGAAACAAAATATTATCAGTAAAATTATAAAAATAGTCTTCTGGGACAGTTAGGCTTTTTAAAAATAAGTTTTCAAGGCATTTCATAACAAAGGTGGGTTTGGTGGGTAGTTTTTTTTTATATTTTATAAGTGTTTTTCAGGAAACAAATAATTAAATGACATTTTAAATGGCAAGAGTAATAACACAGTTGACCATAGCAGGATTACCTAGCATTTGTATCTCACTGGATATTGATATCAAAGTTAGACTGGCATAATGAGCTTTTGTTATATCATCCTGCCTATCTTTCTATGATGTCTCCTCCGATTTCCTTTCTATACTTGCCTTTATGGTCTTTTATCTGTGAAAGTGACAGAAGCACTACTTTTTCCCTCTTACTCTAGTCAAAACTTTTCTTCATGAGAAACGCTTCCATATTCTCCTTCACCAAATATAGCATCATAGACAACTTACCATTCAAAAATATGATTCTGGTAATGTCATGCTGAAATATGCATGCTCCAAAACTATATGCTTTGAGTAGATATCCCGTCAGGTATTTAGAGTTAACTTCTGATAGTTCTGTGTTATGAATAATTCACATTCTTATGAGCATCTCCAGTAACATATCTATAAAATTAAGAGATTTGTTTTAACTTTCTTTTAAACTTTTTAGAAAATCTTTCTTTCTTTGTAGCAATTGAGCGATCTGTAAAAATATGTGTATGTATATACTTACATATTCTTTTTACTCACATGTATGCATATATATTTATAATAAAGAGAAGAAAGTTATGGTTGTCTTTACCAGATGGTGCAGCCTTTGAGAAAGATATTTGTACAACATGCTTGAAATAATGTGCATATTTTAAAATCTTAATATGCATTCTTTGCAGACCAGAAAAAAATACATATTAACCACCTATCTCCTGTGATACAAGTTTTCAGTGAATGATCGGCAACTTTTCAATACCTGTTGTTACAACTGGAAGGAAAACATATACTAAATTTTCAAACGGATTGTTGAAGTCTTAAGAAGTCAGGCAGCATAACAAGAACAAAAGATGAATATCTGCCATGAGGAAAATAGTGCTACCATTTATTTTTTACTTTACACAACTGACTTGTTGATATTTTATATACTTGCTGTAAATTAACCTGAAACTTTTCCTTATTCCACACCTGTCTGGTTTAGATACCAGAAGAAACTGAGCAAACACACTCATCTTGGTGTGGTGTATGATGGATGTCCTCATGGCTATTCCTAAAATCCTAGAATTGCTGGAATTCAGCCAATGCATTGCTCCATCAATTGCTGATATATATTCTGTCATTGTCATGCCTTATCTCACCATGCTCAATGCTGTTGAGCTCTAAGAAATACATTTCAGCAGTAAATGATTCAGCAAGCAGAGAGAAATTTAGAAAGCTTTATATATGCTCAGAACTGGGCCTTAGATATGCAGAAAAGTTGATGTGTTTTTTTTTTCTGGTAGCATCTGAACTTAACTCCCCTTTTCAAGGAGCTGTGCAGCCCTGTCACTCTTCCTGTGTATGAGAGACAAAAAACATAGCCATACAAAAGACACAACCAAACCCTTCTTTGCAAATCACTGCTGAGTTTTCTCTGGACTGCATCTGTCCCAGAGGCTGATGTGTCTACAGCAGCATTTTAATTCAAAAATAGAGTGCACATTTTAACTGAATCTCCTTAATCATTCCCCTTAACTCTGCTTTGAGTCACTCCCCTTGGAGAATATTCTCCAAGTGGCTTGGAGAATATGAGCTGTGTTCCTGTTGAATGAGCTACACTTGTGTTTCAGTAACACTCTTAATGCAGAGTAACAGGTAGACATTCATGAATACAAATTTTCTCGCATAGGTAACCTAATTTATAAGAAGCTCTTAAAGTTTTTCTCAAGCTGCGCTTTGTAATGTAGAGGGCAATGCAAGAGCTGCACCAATACTAGTAAGTGACACTTCTGCTGACTACTAGTCCAGCTCTGTTTTCTTAGCCAATGTATTTGCTTTCACTGAAAGCAAAAAAAGCTCCAAGAACT
The DNA here is from genome assembly GCA_013397955.1 of Grantiella picta. NCBI lineage: Eukaryota > Metazoa > Chordata > Aves > Passeriformes > Meliphagidae > Grantiella > Grantiella picta. Next base: position 1,805,286 of record VZRM01008322.1, read on the forward strand.
GCAGGTCTTTTCCAGCCTTAACAATTCAATTATTATATTGCTTAAAATAAGCCTCTTCACCAGTTATTTCAAAGCCACTGCTGATGGTGTTTTCTTTGGGTCCTAATACTTCCTCATACGCCTATGCTTTCTCCATTATGCTTGTAGTACCACTTATTAGTATCTTAAGATCATGTCAGTTCATTCAAGAATAACTCAATATTTTATTTTGTCAAATCCTTTGCATTATTTTGCATTTAAAAGAATCACAGAAACCATGCTGTGAACTCAGTCATATAAAAAGTTTCACAGAAGTTCTACCAAGACTGGTGGTATTTGGAATTTTTATTTAGTGGAAGAATGTGGCATTTTTATATGAGACGAAGTTCTTAGCAGACATTTCTGCGATTTATTTCCAGTGTGGAACTTCTGGGGTTTTGTTGTTTTTTTTTTTTT
>VZRM01008322.1:1805789-1851338 GCA_013397955.1 Grantiella picta
TTTTTTTTTTTTTTGCATTTCAAGAAAGACAATTATTCTGGTTTCATATCATACGACACTATTGTATTTTTGTAATCTGTATAACATTGTACACATATAGTTACAAAAAAGGTCCTAAATTGCTGTAAAGGTGGAAATGCAACAAAACAATAAATATGAAATGTAATTGTTAATATACCAATGTCAGTCTGTATTTGTTAAGATGTGAATAGTGAGAGATATCTCTGCCCAAATGAAGGTGCAAGCAAGATGATATGCCGAAGTCAACAGTACAGATTTTATTTAACAATGAATGTGAGGTACAGAGATAAGGAAAGAATTAGAAAAGGTGGAGAAGAGAAAAACAGAGATCAAGCACAAGAGAGCCACAATCCATGGATCTAGAAGTGCCCTGATGGTCTTTCTTCAGCCTGGGCTTCTCGGTGATTGGGGGTCCTGAGGTCATTCAGAACTTTTCCCTATTTATACATTTAAGTGATTCTTTTTATCTTTCCTTAGATTAAAATTTTATCCAGTCAAAATTAGTCAGTTTCATTTTTAACAAACCTGATTTTTGAAACAAAGCTATTTTTCCAAGAATTTTTAGCGATCTGTAATTGATAGCAAAACTAACAACACAGAGAATGTTTTTTCTAATTGATGACATGGACTTGAATTAACTAATTTACCCCTAAACAATTCCTACATTCTTACAAAACCATGGTAAAACAGATCTTACAGGATCTGTTACCTTGACTACTTCTTGATTCCAGAGTACATCAGTAATAACTTTATACATTATTACATAAGGTACTGGAAAGGTGAGCTCACAAAAGATAAAGGAGCAATGTTTCTTCTTCCTAATTTTTAAGAACTGATCTAATTGTAAGATCTTAATCACAGTTACTTGATAATAATATAAATATCTTATAAATGAAAACAAAGATCTTTTCTACATGCACAGTTACAGTGCAACCAGCTGTGAATTTTAGAAGCTCAGGAAGACTTTTATCCTCTAATACAGTTTCTTACCCTTATAAACATTTATCTTTTGTGTATTTTGTAGTTGTATTTTCTCTGCATTCTCAGGAGAGAGCTATATATTTTCCTTTTTTTATTTTCCTCTATTCTACAGATTTCGTTTTTATTTTTTTACAGATGTTGCAAGTAAGAATTGAGTGATGCCTCAGCAGTTACAGAGCTACTTGTAACTTACTTTTGTTTCATACTCAGGAGACCTGAACATGAGTATCAGTAGTTTTTATCATATGAAACTGAGAGCTAGGACTTTACTGAGCTTGGAACACCTGTTGGGTGCCTAAGGGTATTTGTTAACATTTTTAGAGAGACAAAGATGGAGACTTTGCTGCAGCTTGTACTTTTGTAAATCACATATTTGAACTTAACAGAGGATCTGGAATTATAATAAAAGTTTCATCGTATGATGCATTGTGGACATGATCTGTATCCCAGTGAAAATAGAAGGAGATTTGTAATTGATTTAATTGCAAACTGGAACTGTTCTTATCAGTCATCCGTCAATAGGGGAATCGTACAAGCTTTTAGATAGCATTGCTGATACATTTGGTGCTGAGGTGTTCTGCATGTTAATGAAAATATGCTGCTGGTGCCATGTCTGCAAATAGTTTTTTGGTATCTTTTTATTTATATAGAAGACTATGTTCCTGAAACTTCCAAACCTTCTTTTTGTGTTGCCAGTCTGAAGAAATAAGCTTCAGTCATCTTGTATAAATTCCTGCATTCGCTGGAATTTACGCAATGACTTGTTTTGAGGACCTGGACTCCTACAAGTGCATTTTGATTGCATAGACAACCATCCCTTTTTGGTTTAAAGGAGAGAATCTGTTTCTGATAACACTTTGCCTCTGGTATCACATGGCACCAGTGATGTGATACCAGAGGCAGATGCAGTAGTTATCTAACATGCCCTGAGTTAGGCTAGTCATATGTGTACATGCAAAGACATCACATTAGATTTTCCAGGGTCTGGGAAAATCAGAACTAGATCACTACTAAAGAGAATTGCAGCTGTACAGCGAGCTAGAATTCGGAACTCCTACACCGTGAGCTGTCTGGAGCCTAACACTGCCACTCAAGGGCAAGATAAATCAACTTCTCCTCCTGGAGCTGGAGCTCAAGCAAGCAGCCTTAGAGCTTGCTGGAGAGGAAGAGGTGATATAAAGCTTCACCACACCTGGATTCCATGGTATCTATCACTGCTGCATTCAGGAGATTTGAAAAGGTTTGCATTGAGGATATGATATGATACGATATGATATGATATGATGATATGAAATGATATGGCTTTTCTTCCCATCACTTCCTCCCAGTGGCTATGAAAATACAGTGACTATATTGGATGTGTTTACTGGAGAGAAAGAGGTGGAATGAAATAGAAGTATATAGACAGAAAACAGCAACAAATTCTGCCTTATGCCACTAATGAGAAATATACAATGACTGAATCACAAACAAAAAATATGATGCTTTCTACTTTTATTTTTTTGGTGCTATGATAATATTAATGAATGGACTTGAAACTTCTTCTGTTCCTATTGAATGGAAGAAAAAAAACAAGCTATCCTGTCAAGAAAATTGAAGAAAATAAATCCCTCTGCAGTCCAGAATTTTCTCCATCCCTTTAGTGTTTCTTATGAAGTATAACACTTCAGAACTAACTGTGAAACACTAAACACACCAGTGTAAACTGATGGGAATCGTAGTTCAATTAATAGAAACAAAAAGGACTGCTATAATAAAGAGAATTTCTTCTCTCACTGCACAGATCTCAGAATGTGTTGCTTTTCTTGATAAATGAGAGAAAAATGTCATCAAGAAAGGTGATATGTTTTGAATGAGTTCTATTTGTATCATTTTGAGATAGGAGGTACAGTCCCTTAAGGTAGTGGGCATTTCTAGAAATAAATTTTAAAAAGCATCCAGTGAAATCAAATGTTGGCAGTGTGACACAGTATCATTGCATGTTCTTATATTAAAAAAACCTGATAAAAATTAGAATATCAAAGAAGGTGGAAAAAGACTGTGCAGATATATATGTATATTTCAAGAACATATTTGTCACTTACACATCATCATCAGTTTCTGTATGAGTAAAACATAAAGTCTTATCGGTTGACTCCCTCTGATAAACCCTAAGAGGATCACATATAGCCGGGATCACTTGAATATATTTGGGGATTAATGTACACTGTGACTTGTGGGTTGCACTCACTTGTGCTGCACTGAGAAGAAAAACACTTGGGCATTTGATTCAGATTTGGAATAAGAGTAAAATCAGAACTTGACTGTGAATTGCAATAAGATGACCAGTTTTTCTTCCAGGTTTTCAAAATAAAACCAACCTAAAAAATTAAAAAGCATATAGGAAAAGCCAGACAGTTTGATGCAACTTGAATTCTCTATTAGAAAACACTACTCAAAAGGGAAGGAGAATAAGGAAATATAAAAAATGAGAAAAATTCTACATATAGTCTTAAAAAACATAGAACCATAAAGTGGCTTGGTTTGGAAGAGATCTTGAAGATAATTTAGTTTCAACCTTGCCATGGGCAGGGACACCTTCCGCTAGGCCAGGTGACTCAAAGCCCCACCCAGCCTGGCCTTGAGCACTTCCAGGCATGGTGAAGTGGGACTGTTTACAGATTACCAGTGATTATTATATTTCTTCTTGATCAGGGATGTCTATTTCAAAGGAAAAATATTTGTAATCAAGTGCAAGTAATTTGGGAATCCTTCCCCTTTAGTACAAATGTTTCCAGTTAAACTTTGTCAGATGTTACAGTTTTCTCAATTTTCTCTCATTCCCCAGAGAACACAATTCCCTTCACTATTAAAAACTATGTTGCTGTCATGGATTGTGTCAATGTTAACCTTTATTATACGTTTTCAGTTTTAGGTTTTCATGAAGGGAACTGAAAACAAAAGAGGGAGAAAATCTCTGAGCAAGTGTGATAAAAGCCTAGTTATTAAATTGTTCCTTCTCATTCTGGTGAAGTCCCACTTTACTGTATTTTTCTCTTTCCTTATTACACTCTATATCTGTACTCTAATGCCATTTTACAGAAGACAGGTTTTTATTTCTAAAATTTTAGCTTGCGCAGAAGGAATTTTAAGTGCGACTGTCTTTTTTTCTTCCTTTTTTTTTGCATGAGTATGTCTTTATGGTCATGATCTGGAATATCAAAGCAATGTGACTGTAGGCTGTAGCACTACTGACATTTATTATGAATTTTCAACAAGGAAGTGCAGATGAAACTATTGTACAATGGCACTTTTTACGTGCCAGTCCTTTTGACAAATGTCTTAACAACCACAGATAAGTGCCTGTAAAATGTTCAGACAGAACCACATGTATTTGACACACCTATAAGTACAAATCTTGCATCTGTCCACATTTCCATGGATTAAAAAAGCTTTTAGTAATTGCAATGAATTAGAAATCTTGGAAAATTTTTAAAATTTTGTTACAGATTGGCTATTGACAATATTCTCACATCTGATTTATTGATATTTTCCTTGAGTTACAGTTGTTTATTAAAAGGACTGTATTGATAGAGAAATGCAGCTATTTCTGAAAGGAGAGAAAAAGCTCTATCTAAGAGCTTTAGTGGTAAAAAAGCATGCTGAAAGGAGTTCAGTATGTGTTACATTTAAGTTTTATTTCTCTGTTTACTTAAACTTGGCAATAGTTGATCTTAGATTATTGCCTTCCTGTTTTACTGAAAATATAAAGTGGCTTTTTTGTGCTTATATTAAAGAACTAGAATAAAAATAAAATATCACAGTGATTCACCAAATTCACTGAACTTTTAACTCCAGAAAATCTGCTCTCAATTTCTGCAATTTTCCATATCTGAAAATAATTCCAAGAGTCACTCTTGATCTCCAGTATATAAGAAAAGGCCATCCTGTAATATCAGTGAATTAATTCTGCAGTTTACGACAGCATCAGTCTAATTTAAAAATAATTTTTAATGTAGGAATGACAGCAAGAAGTACACTGAGGAATTTAATTTCCTTTTAAAACAAATGTGGGTATGCTAAATGTCACAAAATGGTGCAAGAAGAAAAGGATTTGCTACCCACCAAAAAAAACCCCAACTAATAAAAACAAAACAAAACAAAACACAAAAAAAACCCCCTATTAGCTGGAAACTGAAGCTTCACTGACGTAAGTAAAATAAAGCACACTTTTTTGGGTTCTGTATTTTCTTAGAGTCTGCCTCACATAAGTAGTTCAAGACAGTCTTCATTAGCAAGCAATATATTGCTGCTAGTCTGAAACTGGCATTGGTAACTATCTGGTGTTCTCACTACAGCAATTCTGGGGAATTTTACTTTGGAATAGACGTAGTACAGGCCTGTGAACTGCACTGGTAAATACCATTCTAAGCCTCCTCACCTGTATCAGAATATCAGAATATTGATATAAGTATCTGTGTAAGTAAAGTTCTTCAGTTTGTATAAAGCAAGAGGTCAGGTGATGGATGGTAGAATTGCTTTCTGGCTCTGAAAACTGAAAATCTCACTCTCATAAACAAGTCATGTGAATACAATCTGACTACTCAGATGGGGGAAGTGTTTGCAGGATCAAGATGTATATAATAATTGCAAAGAATAACGTCTTCACTGTAGCAATAGTTGTTTAAAATACTGTTCATCATCACTGTAATTACAATATCTATAAAGGGAAATGTCAGAAAAACACGGAAAACTATATTTGAATCATTGCTTGGTGAATTTGTTAAGAAAAGCAGACTAATGTGAAAATATTTTAAATATCTGCAGTTATTAAGTAATTCTATAATCTCTTTCACTTTGAGATATTTCTGGGAGATAAATATACATTTAATCTCTAGAAGTTCTGTTTTCATATATAAAGTAGGTATGTAATGTGCTTCAGGAATGTGATTACATTGGCAGCCTACTATTGACACATAAATTTAAATCCAGAGGCAGAAGAGGATGATACAAGAACAACTTGGAAAGACAGTTGTTACCAGCAGATAACTGATTAGAAATATGAACATATTTTTATTTGCACAGTCTGAAGAAGGTAGGTAAAAGGTGAGAATAGAATAGAATATAGCAGAACAGAACAGATCAGAATAGAATAGAATGAATAATAGTTCTGTTGGAAGAAGCCTACAGCAGTCAACTGTGTACAGGACAAAAATAGGAAAACGCTAAATTATAAGGACTAAGGACAGATTATTTTGGGGATAAAAATATCAAAGTCGTAGAAAGATTGCAATACTGGAATGTAAAATATACATATGTACAATTTAAAACGTAGAGAAGTCAAACTATGGCAGTCCCTTGATTTAGCAGTAGTGATGCTGGTAATAATTTTACAAAGGTGAGCAAAGGAGTAGAGATTAATTCCATATTACCTTCCTGGTCTTCAGCTAAATACAACATAACAAAATAAACATATATTAAAACTGTTACTGACAAAAATAAAAGCAAAAGTTTATACCAGCTTCAACAAATACAGCTACAAAAGAGGTGTTTCAGAGGACATAATGTGAGACTGGCTGGAGCAGAAATGTCAAAAATCTGAAGATTAAGAAATGTTGTCAGAGTAGATACAGGATTTGCAGCAGGAAGCGAAAACAGCAGGATCCTGTTGTACTGTTGTGCAAAGAGATATCATCGGGGGAACACATTGAACACAATCGAGGAGAGGTCGGAGAGAGGAAGAACAGATGATCATATTAAATCTGAGGAAGGACAAGTATTCAGCAATGTCAAAACAAGCACAGAGATTAATAAAAAACTATGTTAACAATTAATGTTCCATGTGTGGTCAAACATCAGTCTTCATGTCAATCAAAAAACCTGTGTAAATGAGCTGAATGAGTAAGCACTGCTTTTATTTATATAAAGCCGACAGGCATTAAATAAAGTAGGGTTTTTTTTGATAAATCTTCCTCAACTCTTGCCCAGAAAGCTCTTTATATAATTTTGGCTGGTTTAAAGCTGTTGCTTGTAAAAGCCACATATATTCAATGTTCTGGCTTTGCATTTGAATCTGTGCAATATGGAAAGTGGGTGAGCTTCTTGCAGATTCTAGTTAGGAGAGTGAGAACAGAAAATCAAGCCCAAATTACAGGTTTGGAGCACTTGCCCTGTGATGAGAGGCTTGGGGGAGCTGGAATTTTTCAGCCTGAAGCAGAGATGCCTCAGGGTAGAAATAACTGTCAGTGCCTAAGCAAACATCAGTGATCATCAAGGAGATGGAGCTGGGCTCTTCTCAGCTTTTCAGGCCAGGAGGATAAGAGAGAATGGACATAAACAGAAGTGTGAGAGGCACACTGAGCCCATAGGGAAAACATTTTCCCTGTGAGGGCAGCTGGGCACCAGCACAGGTTGACCAGAGAAGTTGTGGAGTCTTTGTTCTTGCAGGCGTTTCAAAACAAAGCCCAGAACAACCTCATTGTTCTTGCCCTATACTGGGCAAGAAGCCAGACTCCAGCCAGACTGGAGATCTCCAGAAGATCCTTTGGACCTGAGTTATCCTGAATATTTTCTTAATCTAGTCTGTGATTTAGGAAACAACACACTAAGACTACTGCCAGTAGTAACCAAGTAGCTGCTTGGGAAAGTCCATCCTCTGCCTCAGTGTGAGCTGAATGATGCTTATTACCTGCTTATTGTAACAGCCAATTTCAGGATAGCCAACAATTCTACAATGAAAATGGAACAAGAGCTAAATAACTTTTTTATAATAACAAACAAACAAACTTTTTTATAATAAACAAACTTTGTTTGTTTTGGTTTTTTTTTATCATTAAATACTCTAGTTCTTTCCAGTTCAACTCTGAGGTATGTATTTGAGCACTATAATTATGACCATTAAAACTAGTAAATATGGACTCCTTAAAATGACCTAATGTCTTCTGAGAATAAGATATTAATGTAACTCTAAGACACATAAAAAATTCAGCTGATTTTCCTAACTTACATATTTTGCTAGAAGGATTTCGTTAAATTTAAATAAACTTTCAGTGGTTTTGATGCAAAGTCATTTATTTCTACATATGATGTCTACTAGTTTAGTTGAATATATCATAAGGGGAATGGATAATGTGATAAGCATCTTGGTAAAAATTGAAGTGCATTGATTTTGAAAAATATTTGGGACTGGATAAAAGCTATTGGAATTAGCAAAAATATGCTGCTTTAAATAAAAATCTGTTCATTTCCTTGCAAATATGTTGTTTACAATACAAATGGTCTGATTTCCATAGCGGGGATATGTATTCATTGAAAGTATATGAAGTGTCTATTTCAGGGAAAGATTATCCCCAAATATTTAGATTTTTATTAAAAACTTAACTAAAATATTTAAATCTTCAAAATTTTACCACTTCAGAAGATTGAAATTCTATAGCTGAACAGTATTCTGTTTTAAAATACAGCTTATGAGATATAAAAATATTTTGTGTAAATGTATCACTTTAACAGAAAATTCAAAGTTACAAAAAAAATTTCACCCATTATAAAACTCTTGTTCATTTCCATTTGTTGCTCATTTGTACCCAGTTTTCCAAAAAAAACCCAAAAGAGATAGTCATAGCATTCTGAATGCATATTTTGGTCGTTACAAATTATTTGCATGATAGCAACTAGATAAATAGACTAAATAGGACTGATGAAGTCAATATAGAAGTTTTAGTTCTTTAAAGTAGTTGATTGATTTCACATATATTCTGAATTCTTGTCATATTAAATGAGGATTAAATTCTCTAAAGACTGGATTTGAACAGGTATGAACTGTTAGGGTAGCAAACAAGATGGATTGATACCATTCCCAGAACAGATGATTTACAGGCCAACTGGCAAACCCCAGATCGTATAAACCAGATGTCTTTATTTTCCTTCTCATTTTCTGGTAATACAAAGAAATTCTCTGGGGATATGTGATGTATAACTTCAGATGTGAAAAGACAAGAGATACTGTACCTCCTACAGAGGAATTCTCAAGGAATCTGGAGCATGGCAATAAATAAAAATCCATTTTTGATTATGGGGACATGGTTATTCTTTAATATACTATGCAGACTGCTTTGAAATATTCCAAAATTAGACTAATCCACAGATGAAAACGAAAGGTAAATTGTTTCCATCTTATTGATATTTTTCATGGAATCCGAATGAGCATCAGTGTTTGTGGCTATGTAAGATGTACAGATAATTTCAATAACTAGTTTTAAGGTACATAATGAAAGAAAGTTCAGAGCACTGTTGGCAAAGTACTGCTGGTGGTCTAAAAATGAAGCATTTAATAACAGAAATTAGAAGCAACATAATTATTGCTCCAACCTCACAGTATTATAATGACAGAAATAGTTTATGGTTCTTAAACATAAAATGGGGGCAGGATATAATGTAATTGCTGGAGTGCTGAGATGTGTCCTGCAGCATCAGAAAATGAGATTAGAGTGTTTAGTTTTGTGGATGAACGTGTGTGATAACTTCTGGAAGAAAAGTGGGCAATACAGCATGGAAACATCAAAGCCAGATCTTCCAGGAATGTTGACAATGGCCACAGTCAGTCAAATTCAGCTTGTAGGATCCACTAGCCTTCCTTTGAATTGTCCTGGATATTGATTTGTGACAGAAGTTTGAAAATTTCAAAACACTGTTGTCATAGAATCATTGATTAGAATTGTGCAGCAATTCAGGTTAGAAGACACTTTTAAAACATATCTGGTCCAAACCCAGGTCAAAGCTCAGACATCTCCCCACTGTGCTGTGAGAAAACTTGTTCCTTCTTGTCTGTTGTCAGGGCTTTAAGTCCACTCTGTCAATGCACAGCTGCAAGGTGGGGAAAGAGCTTTTCCTTCTGTCACCAAACTTTCCAGCTTCTAGCTTTCTGCCTCCTGGCATTCTGCATTCTCTGCTTGTTCAGGGGCAGCTTCTACCTGTCATTCCTTCCACACGATGTGGGGTTCAGGTTCTGCCAAAGGATCCATCAATTCCCTGCCCATCCCTTCTCGTTGGTGTGCAGTTTTCTCACCACTTCCTGCAGCTCCTTAAGATGGTGGCTCTGTTTCAGCCACAGTGTCTCTCCCACAGGGAAGGTGGCTTCTGTCCCAGCCTCAGGGAGTTGGAGCCCTCATTCAGACTGGCCCTGCAAATTTTTCCCTGCTGTGTCACCACTAGAGTCGCAGAAGAAGAGGGTGTGTCCAGGGAACCACAGAGATGCAGGACAGCAGTTCTGCAAAAGTAGGAGCTGCTGCTATTGCTGTTCCAGACAGTGGCAAATCTACATCAGCCACCAAGGATGCTGGCACCTAAACAATTTTAAATTAAATGGTTTGAAAAGCTGACAAATTACTAGAGACAGTAATTAAGTCTGTGAGGAGATGTCCTACGTAAACCCGAGCTAGTGCCAGAAATACCAAATTCGCATTTTCATTCGGATATATCTATGCATACATATATATGCCTATATTTAGAACACTACACTGAACCAGAGATCAAATTATTTCACTAGAACACACACTTTCTTGAAATAATTTAACTATATAAGTCTCATATTGTGTATTTTGCCCTTTCTGGTAAAATGTGACCATGGGTCCAAGCCCATCAGCATTTCTGAGTATGGAAAGATGTTTGATTCAAAATTACTGCATGCAATAAATATAAACTCTGTGTACAACTTGTAAACACCTAATATAAACAAACTAATGAAATAAGACACGAGAGGACTTTCAGGTTTTGACAGCTCCTGCAAACTGTGAATATGAGCATTCAAAAATAACTAAGCATGTGTGTTAAGATCAGCATTTTTCTACTTTCTTTGATGTTGGGATTCTTTTTTTTTCAGCTTCTACTTAAAAAAAAAATCTAGCATAAGGTATTGGTTTGTGTTTGATTTGTAACTCATTTTGAAGTTTCAATCTCTCCTTAGGGTAATGTTTCTGCTTACTAAATTTAATGCTTATTCTCCTTGAGAGAAATGGAATTTCTACTTTTTTTAACTCTCATCTTCAACACCAAACTATGACATACAGAAGTTGACTTTTGTTTTTCCATTTTTTTTAGTATTTGTGTCACTGTTTGCACACAAACCTAAAAACTATTTTGTAAACTAGCTCCTCATCAGTTGCAATATATTTACTTATATTTTTCTTTCCTCAGATCTAACAGGTGCATATTTTTCTATTGGACTTTCCCAGAAAGTAGTTGCAATGTCATGTACTGTGCCCTGTTCGTACCTGCTGAGGTTGGTGTTCCAGTTTTTCTAAATCTATGTGAGGGTCAGAAGACATGGCAAGACTTTTTTTTTTTTATTCTTTGCTAATTTCTATAAAGAAAGTTATACACTAACCTCAAAGATAAAAACTATTTTCCAATGATATGCTAACACCATTAAGTGGAGAACAGAATGACCTATAGGAATTTTTTCATGTGAAATTGACAGTGGATTTTATTATATATACCTGAAAGGAGATCCTAGCTGATCTCTCTACTACAGTTTTAAGAATGACCCAGCAATTTTGAGTAAAGGAACAGAAAAGGTCTCAAGTAGCATCCTCTGATCCAGAGTTATTCTCTCTTCCAAATGCTTGGGTCTGAAGAATTTGTCTGCAGTACAAGATAGGAGTACAAACCCTAGGACGAGGGCTCTTCTCTTAAGATGCAGCACAGAAGACACAAAAGCACTCCTGAACCCCTGCAGTGATGGGGGAATATGTAAAAGGGGAAACGCCAACTCTGATTTGATTTAATTTAAAAGGATGCCATAGATCAGTTCAGATTTTTGAAATCAAGCTTAAAACAGAATAATAACTGTAAATATCTGAACAGAATGTCAGTAACATATGGGTAGATCAGAATATTTTTAATACCAGCGCAGGTAAAATGAAACTCCAAGTAATACATATAATATTCATTGTGTTCCTCTAAAGATCTTTAAATTTACTACTCCTTCTCAAGCTATGTATCACACTGTATTAATCAAGTAATAGTAAGATCTTGCTTTTCCATTACTTCTTTTCTTTTCCTCTTCCAGACTCCATCATTTTAGTTTCTGATTTTCCTCCAGTACCTTTTCCTCAAAGGTGAATTGCTGTTTCTGTTGTCCTGAGTGAACCAGGTGAGATGTTGACTTTGATTAAAATCTTTTAGGAAGTCCACGTAACACTGAGCAACTCCTTTAAAACTCTGGGTTATGAGCGTGGAAACACAGCAATCTATGAGATGGTTAATAGAAATAAAACTTACTGAACATTGAGGTTTTTCCAGATCTTGGCAGAGAGCAGAAGAGCATCACTTCAGTGAACTCAGTGGTGGTACATACCAGCTGAAGATGCTTACTGTGGCTTTCTGTGCTCGTTATTCAGTGACTGATCATTATGAAGAGCCCAAACAGTAAACCATTGATGTTTTTAATAGGTCAGCTCAAATAAATTCTTCTATCAGAAAGAAAATTACCTTGCTAATACACCAAATTTGCCCTTTTTTTGCTTTGGGTTTTTTTTATGTGAAGAGCCCTCCCACAAAATTTGCCTCCAATTAAGTAACAACTAGAATAAACATGATGATAATTGTTATATTAGAAATTCAAAATCTTGTAAATCCCAAAACAGATGCTGGTAGTCTCAAATAAAATTTGAGCAAAGCTAATCCAAACTCATTTAAACACTGTCAGTGCTGCAGTTACTTTTTAAAAAGCCTATATCTAGCTTCAGAAGATCCTGGTATTATCTCATTACTGTCTGAACATTTATCATGGTACTGTACATCCTTTCTAAAAGATCGTGAAAAGGAAGGGTGGGGAAAATTCTATGCCTTCTGATTCGATTCCTTTCCACAACACTAACACAGAACTAGTATTGGCCAAGTTTGCCTTTTAATGCTTTCTCTGTAAAGTATTTCCACAGTGGACAGAAATAACCCTTTCGGTCATATGTTTTAGGGCAAAAATAACCTTATCTGTGCTGTTGCATATCAGCTGATTCTCATGGCCATCCTATATAAGAAAAATATGATGCAATTCCTAAACTGTGGCATAAGCATAATAGCAGTCATAGTTACATGTTGAATTAAAAATCTTTAACTCACATTGCTGCAATCACACTTCAGTCAAATGACATACTGGGCATGATGCAGGTTCCTTCATCCCTTGTCTGTGTTTGAATTTGAAATTTCTAATTGCATTCTTATGAACTTGCTTCCTGTCAGACTGACAGATACATAACATGTAGGAGGAAAGCTAGATGAGGAGGCTAATTATGAACTAAGGCAGTCAGGAGGGTGAGAGAGAGAGGAGGATTATTTTATTTTTTAATCAATATTATATTTTCTCTTGCACCACCCCCAGTAGATTGTGTCTTAATGAGATTCAGTCCTAATCAATGCGCATCTAGCCAAATTAAAGATCAGATACTGCCTGTGTAGGGCATGTAAATCACAAGAAAGTCTTTGAGATGCCTTTTCTTCCTTTATTCCTTTTCTACAGCGTAGCAAAAGCCAGAAAAAACATAAGTTCCTTTACTAGAAGAGAGGAGGGTGTGCCTTTTTACCCAGTTTCCCGCAATGCATGTAACTCAAAGCAGCAGAAAGAAGGCCAGCTGTGTTCCCTCCTCTGATTTTACTATGGTTTGCTGACTACCACTTTTTTCTTTTCTAAGGAACTATCCCATATGTTCCTGCTCTTAGCTGTGCTCGACACATTGATCTTCCAATACAGTTAAAAACTAATCACACTGCCCTCATATTTTCATATATTTTTGCGTAACCTCCTATCCTGCTCTAGGGCATAAAATACATATTTAGCATCGTGCTGTAGAAGAAATATTCTTGTGGGTCACAATTCATCCTTTGCTGTTTCTCAGACACTTTGAAAACACACACATGCAAAAAACCCCCAATGGTTACATCAACAAGGCCCCAGAAACACCATATGTGAGAGCAGAATTTACTCAGGTCAAGTTCTATGCTGTGTTGATAGACCATCTGTTCTAGAGATACAATCCTTAAGAGAATAATACACATATTTTCCATGCAAACTGGATTAATCTAAGACAGGGTCTAATGATACCTTACTTTAAGTTCTATATCAACCACAACATAGTAATATTTCATGAGTGTTTTTTTCCATTTCAGAATTTCAGGATTTTTGACTTTATAGGCATAAAAAATTCAATTGCTATTGTATATTTCTGGAATTGAAATCTCTTGGTTTGTTTCCTTGTTGCTCTGGTTTCTCCTCCTGATTTAAATTGTACACCATAACCTGTGTATATCAGGTTCATCATACTAGAAACCTGTATGACTGGTCCTGGTGGTGATAAAGCTAAAAGTAGAGGTGAAGACATGGATTCACAGTCGTGAGACAGAGAAGTTTAAGAGTTCTCCCAGGCTTAGAATCTGTGTAAAAATGTGAGTGGAAGCAAGAGAGGTTTACAGCAGAAATCAAATGTAACAGGAACAAGAAGTCAGAAGCAGGTGCCAGAAATCACGGCTAAGCATGCGAGAGAAAAAAAACAAGGAGAAAACCACAGTGGCACACAAAGTAGGCAATAATTATCTGTGCAAGGAGCTCTCACACACTGCTAAGGGACACTAAACCAGCCTTCCTGATCAATAGTGCACCATTTCTGTTGGCTCTATCAGCACTTTACTATCTCAGGTTAGCAGGAGTTTGAATCAGGGCAGGTGGTCCAGTGCAGAGCCCCATTACTTAACGTGCACCAAAAAAAGAACATTTTTTTCATTACTGAAAACTGTTTATTAATTCAATGACCTTTCACACTTCATTTTTGAATCAGTAGTGATTGATACCAGCCAGGGTAAGTTTGGATCACAAAACAACAAGTTAAATCTATAGCAATATAAATCAGTTTGCTTATTTGGGTCACTCAGAAGGTGGCTGCATTTTTATATCAAAAAAGACTTAATAAAAATGAGCTGCAGTACAGAATATTTTCACTTCAGAATATTAAATGGTAAGTAGAAAACAGAAAATAATTCTACTACTAGCAGTAAAAAATAAGGACAATGTAGATGTGGGTTTTCTTGGACTTTTCCTAATGAGACAGCTATTGACTACTGCTAGAAAGTGTGCTGAGCTTGCTTACTGCAATTTTGCCTAAAGTTAAGATCAAGTTCAGGTCTTGCTCAGGAAGTAGAACATTAGCTGAATATGGTCTGTGTACACTTCCAAGCACACACTTCTATTTTTGTCTCCTGAGCTTAACGTCCTTTTGTTCACACTTTACTTCACTGCCACTTCTCATCTCCTGAGAACATTCAGCATCACAGTTTTGATGAGACTACAGGGATCAAACAAGCCACAGAAATGAAAGTATGCTACTCCCCAGCCTGCTTTGCTTGATTCTCAGTTGTCTCTGGTTTCACCTGCCAGATAGCTATTTGCCCAGACAGGAGATAATGAACTGGGATCTAAAGTAGGAAGCAACCGTCATTATTTCAGAGTTCTATTTAGGAACTGCAACTACAATAATAAGGGAGTGTTACTCCAAACTGGGCAGTGTTACAGATATTTGCTGAGCAGATGGGCTGCAAAACAGCAAACTTTGCATGGACCAGCTGCAGGCTTTCATAACAAATACAAGCTGCTGATAGCAGTCTAGACAGGCACAACAGCTAGAAAACACATTTCCATAATATAATAGCCTGTTGTAGGAATGAAGATTGCTCCTTGGCATTCCTACTTAAATTTATGTGCTTATTAATGGAGCTAGATAGTTATATACTCACAGACACTCCTCTACCACCCTGTGCTAGTTAACACAAAATAGATGTAAAATGCTACCAAGGTAACTAGCTAGGAATTGAATATCACAAATAGATTGGTTTGTTGTTTTTTTTGGTTTTTTTTCCTTTTGCTGTTTGTTTACACAAAGGAAGCTGTAGCTTTTTCAAATTGTCAATAAGGAAGAAAGTCCAAGAAAAATCAAAATGTCATATGCTGGTCAGTTAAGCCCAAGAACATTTCATTTTTTTAATTCATGTAAAGTATTTAATTTCGGAACATCAAAAATTTTATGACTGAATTTTCTTATCAGTACTCTGCCTTACAAAAACTGTAAATCACTTGCAGTTTTGGGGTGTTTTCAAATTTTTCTTCATTGTTTTCTTTTATTCCATATGGCCAGCAGAAATTCTCAAGAGCATGCTGTAGAGCTCCTGCTGACAGAAATGCAACTTCAATACTATTTTGTGAGAAATACAACTCTGTATGTATTAGCAAAGATGAAAAGTAGGGAAATCGGAAACATCAGAAGAGATCTTTTTCTTAGCAGTATGATACTCAAAATATAACTTAATATTAAATCGGATTTTAAATGAAACCTAACAGGACAGTTTATTCCTTTTCATTCAGAGAACTATGACGTGCTTAAAAGTATCTTTGTTAAATGTTGTTTGAAGCAAATTTATTCAGAATTACGATTTCAGGGGGAAAATAAGGTTAAAATGTTAGAATTTTACAGCGTTGGGATGAAAACTAACCTTAAGATCCGGTGACTCAGAATTTCACAATCTTGCTACATCAGTCTGATTTAGCAGATTTTTTCATCCTCTGCAAATCTCTTATCATGTATAACTTATGGCTAAAGGGAGAACTTACAATGATTTTGTAGCTCTCTTACAAGTGATTTTTTATTCAGAGGACAAGTCAACAGAGCTATCTTCTGTCCTGAATATTCTCCAGATTTTCCAGCACAGAAAAGAGATGTCATAGCTGAAAGAAATCATTCCATGGGTTAATTGCTGTGTAGGAACATGATTTCTATTTTCTCCAACTCTATATATACTTTCAGGTAATTTAAGATATTTGGTGATATTTCAGTTAATTGAGTTAATTATTTAAGTAATGCAGAATAACTGAATCATAAATTCCACAGACTCCGTGTTTCTTGCATGTAGAAACTTCTCTCACAGCTGCTTACAGCTTTAACTTTGTACAGTGTGGTGACTGCGTCTTGTGGCCCCAAGTGCTGCAGAGACTTTGCTGTGAGTGGCATGGGGTCAGGAATTTTGGCTGGCCCTCCACAAAACCTCACCCTCTGTGCTCTGTGCCCTCTCACCCGTCAGAGAGCTACCAGAATGGTCTAGAGCCCAGAACGCACACCTATTGTCTGGATTTTCTTTATGGTAACACTCAGTGTGTAGTAGACATGGCATTTGTTAATACAGCTGATCTTTAGCCAAAATGCTATGAAATTATTACAAAATACAAGCCTTTGAATCAAGCCCTTATCCCCTGTTTTTAAATTCCAGAGAATTAGCCGTTAATTTTAAGAGATAAGAGTTGAAAAGGCCTGTGTATATACATTTATGATAATATATTGTTGCAATAGTGAAGCAGTTAGCTTATTGGCAGAGTTTTCAGTCAGGTTTCAGTGAGTTGTTTTAACATATTCGGTATTGAAGAACACATGATTCATTTTTGTCCATTAGATCAAGAAAGGGAAATGATAAGCAAAAGGCATCACTAGAGTCTAGATTTCCTCCAGGTCCTTTGATGCTGAGACTTAGGATATTTATAAAGTGGATTATACAAAAATATTCAAACTTTCTCTCCAGATGTCTTTTCAAATAGAAGAGAGAAAAGACTGCTGAGAAAAATACAGTGTGAAACACTGCTTTAATAATGCCAGATGAGAAGAATCATGTTCGGCAATCAAAATGACTTCGCAGTTTTGTAAAAAGAGGATAAAAAATGTGACCAAAATCTCAAACTGCATTAAAAACAAACAAACAAACAAACAAAACCCTATCATAAAGTGAAAATGCATAAATATGTCAGTCCTTCATTCTCCTGTGTTCAATATATGACAGTTCTAAATAATTCTGCTTTTAAGGTTTTCTTTTTGAGTGCCTTTTTTTAATTATTATTTTGCATGTAATATTGAACAGATCTGTGGCCAATTCCATGGCTAGCAGAGAGAGAAGAAAAAAGTACCTTGATTAAGAAAAACAAGAAAGAAAATTATGTAGTGTTTTTATGTCTTTGGGAAAAAAATATATTGCTACAAAGATCAAACAGTTTTACATGTAAATAACATTATTGTCCTAGTAAGGTTACTTGAGCATTCCTTGCTTTTCTGTTTTGTTTTGTTTTGCTTGAAGATGTTCTTCTATTCAGACTAATGACTCAGACTAAAAAATATTTGCCATATGAACTCCACATTATTTTTGTTGGGTTTTCCTGTAACAAAGCGAGTACAGTCTTCTGGTACTTTCTAGTTACATAACCAGGGATGAAGAGTTAATTAGGATGTAAGTACTTACAATCATTCAGATTTGTATAAGCAAATCTAATAACTCTGTGTTATTAAATATGCTTCTGCAGTGTTCTTGAGCATCAATCACAGAGAAATAAAAGGGGGGAATATTACTTATTTAAATTTCTCAGATTAGTATAAATAATGCAGTGAGAAGAGTGCAGATGGAAAGCATCACATGTTCCCTGCCTCTTCCCTCTCTGTTGTTTTTCAATGCCTCAACAGAGGAAACTGTCACAAAGAGAAAGTTTCTTGTTTGGAAACTTGCTGAAGCCGAGGAGGAGACTCCACTGTGCCTCAGTGACTCAGTTACTCACATGCTATGAGACTGATGTCTGACTTGCAGGAGTTTGCATCAATGTACCTGTGAGAAAGGAAGAAATTACTGTAAGAGAAAGGAGAATGAAAACCTGAGCAGTGAATTTCCTACCACCAACATGGGACTTTCAAAGCATGAGTTGAACTTTATAATTCTCTCAGTTGGATGTACTGTGATACTGTAGTCCTTTTCCCATTTTAGATGAAACAACTTTTAGCAAAAGAAAAGAGGCAGCAGGATTCAGGGGAAATATGACTTTTCCCTATTCTGTTCTCAGCTTCTGTGATAAAAACACAGGAATAACCACAGCTGGCTCTCCAGGAAGGGCTTAAATGCCTTTGTTTCAAGGCATTCTGTATTTAAGTGCCCCATAGATGCCTTGCTATTATCAAAGCATGGAAAAATGCCTGGGAGTTACGTGACAAACACAGCTAACCTGCCTGAAGTGAATGATTCCTAAAACTCAGTATAAAACTAAATGCTTTTTCAGCTGCTTTGTTTTCTAACAGATGCTGTTGTTTGAATTGCGTTTGACTCTGCTTATGTTAATTAGGCATAACTCTACATCTGAGTCCCCCAGGTCAGTGTTTTATATCTAACATTTTTTCTGTCATATTGTTGGTTTTCAGCCACTGTTGTACCACAGTCAGTTTACTCACATGCAAGGCTTATTTGCCGTAAGCGAGCAATTCAGTTTCATTAACAGACTTTGCCCTTGACAAACTAACAGCTGTGCCACTCCTAGTCCTCAGAGCACCTGTGACTGGCTTTCTACATGCCTGGAAATCACTGTACATGTTTTCCCCATTTAGCATTATAAATACAGATCTGGCTGGCTATGAGAGTAGCAGCACTGACACATGCATGAATTCACTTGATTGTAGGACAAATTCTTCATTCTAGGAATGTTTTTCCTGGAAATATGGTTAAGTGACTATGCATAACTACATATCTGCCTACTCTGAAACATTGCCTGAACCTTACAATTGAACATTAATTTATTAGTTTTGGTACCTTACAAGCAAAAAAAGCCTTTGCTGTGCACAGTTTCCTGATTGATTATGTGTGAGATCATTACAGAAGTCATAGTATTATAGAATGGTTTGGGTTGGGAGGGACCTTAAAGACCATCCGGTTCCAACCTCCTTACCACGGGCAGGAGAACCTTCTACCAGACCAGGTTTGTCATCCAACCTGGTCTTGAGCACTTCCAGAGATGGGGGAGCCACAGCTTCTCTGGGGAACCTCTGCCAGTGCCTCGCTATTGTCACAGTAAAGAATTTATTCCTAACATCTAATTCAAACTTACCATCTTTCAGTTTGAAGCCATTACTCCTTGTCTTACGTAGCCATGCATGTCCTCGTGAAAAGTCTATCTCTAGATCTTTGTAGCCTCCTTTAGGCACTGGAAAGTGGTATAAGGTCCCTCTGGAGCCTTCTCTTCTCCAGGCTGGACAACCACAGCTCTCTCAGCCACTCTTCACAGGAGAGGTACATCACCCCTCTGTTCATCTTTGTGATCCTCCTGTGGACTGCCTCCAGCAGGTCCATGTCCTTCTTTTGCTGGGGAGCACAGAGCTGGATGCAGTACTCCAAACAGGGTCTCACAAGAATTGTCACCTGCCTTGACCTGCTGGTCATGCTGCTTTTGATGCAACTTCTTTTGATACAAATATTTGTGACAGAGTGATAGCAGAGTAAATCAGAGGACATGAGTCAAGATGTTATGAGAATGGGAAGAGGTGTCTCAGCATCCTGGTATTTTTGGGGTAGGCTAAAGACTATCTATCTTCTGGAAAAGCCAGTAAGAAGGATGGTATGGGAAAAGGGAAGGATGTATGTGTGATTCAGGGAATGAAAAGTATTAGCACTAGAAAGACTCTTGTCTCAGAAAATATGAAAGAGAAGAAAAGTAAGAGAAAAGTTTCTGGAAGTATCCTAAGAAAAAAGGAGATTTGTGAGGTTTGTCTGATTTTCATTTAACTGATAATACAAGTTTTATATGAGTTAATACATGGTACTTAAAATGTATCTTTTAAGGTAGCAAATAACATTAGTGGGTTAGCTGCAAGAATAAAAGCCAGTCTTGTACCCAGAAAGGATGTGGAGAGCTTGGTAGCTATTGAACTGAAGCTATTCTGAGGTCTGTGGATACTAGTTTGTGATATATCTTAGTTAATAACTTTGTAGTTCTGATGCCTGTCTGATGTTTAGTTCAGGAAAGAAAAGTCAATATCCTTCGCCAGCAATGATGTGAGTCATACTCTTTATTGGAGGAGTCAGTTCTGTGTGGGAGTGGGACCTAAATGGATGTTTATGTGTGAAAAAACAATTTTGTTGTTCCAACCTAAAATATATGCTCTTTCACAAGCAAGTTAGAGATGGCATTTTAAAGTATTTTTGTTTTCTATACAAAGCCTCTATGAAATGACATTTATGTGTCAGAGATCATAAAATGGTACCATTTCATTGCAAACTTGGGTTTTTTTCTAAACCATAAAAGCAAAGGTCTTTTAGATCAAAGCTTTTAAGAGGCACTATGACAGATAACAGAGAACAATCTTTCTCCCTAATGTTATATGTTTAAAGGCACCCCCTGTACAATTTCCTAGAAAGCAGAGATTTTTGAAGATAACTAATTAACTTTAACTTGATTAGATCAGCTTCTAAAGTCATAAAGTTGAGGTTATAAAGCTGATTTAAAGTATGTAAACCACATGAAGTATGCTGACAGAATGGTCACCCTGTTTGCTATCCTTCCCTATACAAATCCTATATATCAGGCTGTGTGCTCCATCCCAGCAGAGTTGGAAGAACTACTTTTGCAAAAAATTAAGGATCACTGCATGTTGTGTAAAACCTTGTCAATTTTACCTTTTACTAGTAACACAACGGGGTTTTGTACAAAGTGAAAGAAAACTTCTGATATATTTATCTACCTAGTGGAAGGGTTGTAATTACTATAGTCTGAACTTCTCAAGTTTAAGAAGCGAGAGAGTTCTTTGGTTTATTGCTTGAATGAAAAGCTAGTTCTTGAAGCAGAAATTTCTATACAAAGTATGGATGACTGAAATGAGAGTCTTGAAGAAATGAATTGCATAAAGATCTCTTCTAGAGTCAGTCTGTCTATGGAATGAATTGTGGATGGTGCATATTTGGCACTCTGTAATACTGAGAAACCTGCTCACACTTTGAGTCTGGTGCTTCTCTGAATTAAAGGCTTGGATCAGGTGATGATCAGAGATCCCTTTCATGTATGAATCTAAATTATTTGATTTGGGATATTGGGGATAACTTTCACCAGACATGTTGCCAGTCCTCTCACTGCTAGAGACGATTTACTGTTATTTTATCTGATTCAGCCAACAAGCCACATCTGATTTCTCACTTGTGTGACCCCCTGTTGAGAATTCCAGACTCTTAGCATCCAGGAACACCTGTGCTTAGGTCATTCTTTTCCATCCAAGGAATCTGACTGCGAACCAGGAACTGCAGAAGCTGCTATCACAATCAGATGAGCACTTCCAGCCATGCTTACAAGTACTTTTGACCAGAGCTCCTTACATCAGCCCTGGGAGTGTTCTGCTGTCTGTATTTCATCTGTTGGGTGGCATGAGCTGCGAGCCTGGGGAGCCACTGGGCAGGAGGCAGGCAGCAAGAGGCACAGTTACTTACTACACCAGTACCAGTCTGTGACTCCAGCTCACTTGTAAGCAGTGATTGTCCTGATTGCAGAAGTCACTGAAGATTACATGTCCCTCTTTACACAGACACTCCCTCCTTTACTTCTTCACTGAATTCATACACAGCCTCTCTCATTCTCTGATAAGTTTTTCTGGTTATTGTCTAAAAAAATATCTTTTTCTGCTTCAGTTATGAGCTGAGGTATACTAGAAGCCTGATATCACTGACTTTGCCTTACACGTTGCATTTGCAAGGACTCTATCTAGCACGCACCAAAACAAAATCATTTATTTCTTTTACTTTTCAGCATGAGTTTCTGTCAGGAGGTATGATTGCCTAGGATTCATAAGAAATGGGAAATGCACATGGTGAAGTGGTAATTTCTTTTTTCTTTTTTGGGTTTTGAATTTTCCAAGAAAAACAAAATACCATGTTTAAAAAAGAACATGTATGTATGTATGTATATATGCTTGTATATAATATATGCAATTTTTAGGCAGAAGCTATTCTCTGACTTCTGAAGACACTGTTTAAAAAAAAATGGGAAGGCATCCTGGAAGGTTTCACATCAAGCTGACGTTTGGCTTTAGACAAAGGAATTTGTGTTGCAGGATAGCTATAGCTGTATCTATCCATCTCTCTTTGGAATTCTGCTACTGCACTAGTTAAATAATGGACTAGGAGAAGAACTATGTCTTGGCATTTTAGAGTTCACCATAAAGTTAGTCTTAATTGTTAATGAGATTTACTCTGTCCTTGCAAACCTAACCTTCTCTGGCACCTTCCAGGGTTAACAAAGGGAAAAGTACCTGTTTTGACATCCTCCAGAGGAGCTTTCCTTTCTACTGATTACAGTAAAAGCTTGAGGAGATTTTCCAACCTTAGTTAAACACAGCCTTAACAAACACTCACCTCCATTTATATTCAAAAAATAAATTATTCACAGACATCCCTCTAAAAAACAAAAAAGCCAACTCATTTTACAGTCTCTTTTGATGCTGAATTACACAGACTCTGTGGTGTATGGTGTGTGTAAGCATGAAGTGTTGGCCCATACATGTTTAGCACAGAATTTGCTTATGCAAGAACTTAAGGATCTTGGCAAATGCTGGACATGGTCTGGACTGAATTAAAGAAAGGTTTAGTTCAAAGATGTCCAGCAAGTGGCATCAGGTCCTTGACTGGGTCTGTGAAGGTCAAAATCAGTTCTCTGTCCCAGGCTTACTGTGAAGGAATGGTGTGGCACAGAATATGATGTTAGTTATATATCATTCAGCTCTTATAGTACTGAACTCCTTAGGCTCCTAAAACTTGCTTTCTTTGAAGGCTCAGACACATAGAAGTTTATGTCTCGTTAAATCATTTTTTAATACAGTTTAAAGTGCTCTATAAAGTTTCAGAGCTATCAAAACAGTAAAATTATCTGACAAAATCCTGAGAAGATTAGGCTTGCCCACTTAGTCATAGTATGAGGAAGTTCCTATTTCTGTGATTAATGATGACTTACACTGTTAAGGATGGCAGTCTGAATTAGGACAACTATATTAAGAAAAGAGAAAACTCGTGAGTTTATCAGGAAGAAATATTTGTCTGTTCAGTTCTGTACACAAACATCACAGCCTTGAAAACGGCTTATGATTCCTAGAGGGAATGCTGTTTGCAGAGTTAGGTTTGTCCCTGGTCTATTGAGATGGAACTGACCTCAGCTGTGAAGCTAATATAGTACAATTAATAGAGCAAGAGAGAAAAAAAATACAAAGAAAGGTATGGAGGATCAGAGGCAATAAAGAAAAGCGAGTTAGAGAGTAGGAAGCAATAAGAGAGCTGGGGAGGAAGAAACGCCTGGTTTTGGAAGAGAGGAATCCTGCTCCATTTCCTAGGTCACTGTATTTGCCTGTAAAAACTTCCAATTAACAGTGCACACCTAAATTTTTCATTAATTTGTAACTAACCATTTTATGCTGAGAGCGTGCTGGGAGAAATGCAAACACTACGTAATGGTAAATCAGATAAAAGTAGCCATCTTTCAGTGAGGTTTCTCCTTCCTATTAGAATTGCTGTATGCATGTAACTGCTGGCAATAAAATGTCAAGAATGAGAGAGAAACTTGAAAGACCCTTGATACAATAGGAAAAAAAGTTGATTTTTAAAGAAAGACAACATTCTGCACTGTTACAGGTCCTAATTATGAACAAACCAGACTTTGACTGAAAGCTGAGACTTTCATCTCCTGTTTTCAGAAAGCACGAGTCTTGTTTTGAGAGATAATGAGTTTGACACAGAAAGCTCAGCCTGGCTACCTTTGAGCTCGGCAGCATATGGTCTAAAACTCTACTAATGATGTGAAAGCTTAAACTTCCCATTTTATGAAAGTGGATGTTCCACCCTTGCAAGAGGCTTGCTTATCCAGCCATCCAGGAACACCACTCAGTACTGTTGCATGTATCAAGTCATTAACAGAGAGTTGTAGAATAAGTAAATTGGATTTTGAATTAAAGACAACTGCTTGCATATTTCATATGTAGGAGAGATCTAAGCATTCAGGTACATAAAGGTTTTTGGCCTCACAAATCAGTCTTGGTTTGCTAGTCTTCTTCATATACTAACATAAATATTCTTCCTTATGTGTCTATTTAAAAATCACATATAAATGTGAGGAATAACGGACTCAAAACCAAAACTGACAAATTCTCAATCTTAATAATTCCAATGGAAAAAATACTGTTATAATAAAGTTTGGGGTTATAAAATCACAGATTTTTTTTGTTGTTTCAAGAAAGCACCTAATTATTTACCCAATATCACAGCAGCACTTCATGAGGAGAGCCATGGGCTTATTCTATGTTGTAGTTAGGATAATAAATGATCTTCTAGAGTAACATTATTGATTTAAATGCAAGCATGACAAAAAAAGGATTAAAACGTGGCATAGTTTGTTTGATAGCCCCTTTCAGTCCTTTGGAGCCTACAGAGGGACTTTCTGTGAGCTACACTGTAGTCTCATAGATTTCCAATGTATGGTAGCAATGTGACTAGTTTAGCCAAATCCAAAAATTTAGGATTGCCTCATTATCCAGATAGAAAGGATTTAATAGTGATTGATTTCTGTCGTAGTGGGATAATTAACCTTACCACTTACAATATGTAGTTATTCATTAAGAGCATCTCACACCAATTGCCAGAAATTATTAAACTAAACCTCATGATACTTGTAAAGAAAGCATAATTATCCCCACTTTGCAGGTGGAAAAGCTGATTACATACAGATGCTCACAAATACCTTACACCCATGACCTACAGATATCATTATGCAAAAAGAAATAAGAATATATTTTCCTAATTGATTATCTAATATTTACGATAATATCCATACTGAAATGTGTAGCCTAATTTTCTGAGCTGCTGAAAAGCTTTTATCTCACAGTCCTATGAATATGGAGATGAAGCTTAAACACAGGAACAAACTACATCCAAGCGGCTAAAGAAATTCAGGTTTGCTTTTGAAAGCATGGGGAGATGTATAAAAAACACACAAGAAAATTCAACAGAACTCTGAATCAAATATTAGACTTCTTTATTTGAATATTTTAGTTTTGAGTATTAGTTTCTTACATGTTAGAGGTGTAGGTTAAGGGACTTTGATTTTACATAGGTTGCAATGAGATTCCGACACGGCCTAACTTTGAATTCTGTCACCTTTATCTTGATTTTTATTAACTTTTGTTCATTAAAATATGACACACTTTATTTCATTACAGAAAACCCTCTGGTAGATAATTTAACATGTGTTAATTTCTACAGGGACAGAGTGATGCTTTACATTACCAGTTTAAAGCAGAGAAGAGGTTGGAGGGAGGGAGATGTGTTGCCCATGAGCTGGCCTTTGTGCTCTCCAGATCCTGCCAGGGAGAGGGAGAGAAACCATATAACAACCCAGAGAATCCATATCTGGCTTAATAAAAATGAACAGTCCTCTTTCAGTTTGCTAAACCTTTGTAAAGCCCTTGTGTTTGAAAAACATAATCACTGTTAGATAAGCTAAGCATGGCAGAGCTGTCACACATGGCGTACTACTCTCCTGGTTTATATAGACAAAGCCAGGAGAAAGGCAGTGAATCTAACTTAACCCAATCTTCATTGGCTCTACATTTTAATCAGCATTTAATCCTCCAGTATTTGCAGGGATGCTTTGGTAAACTTAAGTAACAGATAAACAAAGAATAACCAGGGAAGAGTGAGTGAGTGAGCTAGGACAAGCATGTAAATGAGATTTCTTTCTAGCAAAAAAAGAAGAGGTTTCAATTAACTTTTCAATGTTTTTTAATAATTATCTTATTTTCAGCATTTTTCTTCTTCTGTTAAATTTATTTACTCTCGCATCCAATTATTTGAC
Source organism: Grantiella picta (assembly GCA_013397955.1). NCBI lineage: Eukaryota > Metazoa > Chordata > Aves > Passeriformes > Meliphagidae > Grantiella > Grantiella picta. Next base: position 1,832,476 of record VZRM01008322.1, read on the forward strand.
TTAGAAAGATACAGTTTACAAAATATGACTTTAAAAATGCCTCAGTCATTAGGAGGGCTCAAGAGCTGAAGACGAGGAACTTGTGAAAAAAATACATCTTGAGAAAACACCCATTACACAACAGTCTACCTGATTTAATGATGTGTCAGATTGGATAGAAACCTTATTGAGTCTCAGGGCTTAAATATTTTTTCAAGTTTTGTTTGAGATAGTGAGGTGTATTGTGAAAGCAAAATGCTGTGAAGGTGATAGACCATAAAACTGGTAATGTGAAGGAATGAAAATGGTCAAATATGGCCATTCTAGCTTTTGCTGAGTAAATAGGAGCTTACTTGTCCTGCTGGGATTATTTGCAGAGCACAGTTTTTCAGCAAATAGGTGTGAGAATCAGCTGTATTGTGAGTGAAAAAATGTCCCGAATGTGTCGATGGAAACCATATTGTACTTGTACTTTCCAATCATTCCTTATAATCTACAAAGTTAGGACCCCTTATTTTATTTGGGGCCATCTTGGTGCAAGCCTTTGTAATATCTGATGATCAGCAGGTACAATGAAATCGCTGATTTCCTTCTCCACAAGGTAACTAACAAAACCATTAATGACCCAGCTGTCTGCTGTGCCTTAAAGGCACGGGAAGTCAGAAGTGAGACCACATGGTCTCATCGCAGCTAATTGGTGTCACACTCCCTTGCAAGACCTTGCTCCTTTTAGAGAACCCCTTCTTCCCCAGCAAAAGGACGGCTAGGAGCAAAAGCGAGCATTAACCTCTTCCTCTCTCACTGCAGTGCACTGAGTGCACTGAGTGCTGCAACCCAGGCTAACCCCGGTTAGCTTTGGACCATCCGTGTCAGGAGCAGGAGCAGGAATGCAGTGAGCCTGGAAAACAAGGTGACTTCATGTTTGGGTTCAGGCTTGACTCAGTACTTATTTTATCAATACCTGTTTGTTCCCATCCTAAAACTTTAGCTCTTTCTCTGTGATTGCGATAAAGTTGGTGTTACCCTGGTGCTTTCAGGGAGAAAGAGCAAAGCCATCAGAGGAGAGAAATGGTTTTGTTAATTGAGTCTACTACCTCCTAGTTCTTGTGTCAATATGAATTCAGTGGGTTGCCAAATTTTTCTAAGGAGATTAATGATTTTGGCTGTCTGATTTAGGAACCCTTTAAAGCCTCTTGGACTTTAGGAAGTGAAAGTTACGTTTCACAGAAGTGGTCACGCTGGCTAAAAAGCCAAAGCTCTGAAGATGCACCCACTCAAATATATTCAAATATATTTGTACTTGTTCTTTTCTCTGCAACAGCTGTGCATTTGGCAGAACATGAGCTTGCTGCTTCCTATTTTTGCTTTCTAAACCTGACAGTCTGAATTGCTAGAAAAATGTATATTCACTCACAGCTCTAGCTTTTTCGATAGAAATTAACTACATATTTTTTCCTGTAATAGAAAGATCCAAGAAACACTGCTCATGGTAAAACAAATGAATCAATAATCTACCTCCATGATTTTATCTGGGAAACAAAAAAAGCTGCAATTCATATTGGCCCACATAATTTCACAGTTCTGGAAACTCATACCATTTTTAGAATTCTCCTTCCATGAGAGTTTTCCATGTTAAGAAGAATTCAGTTTTGAGTTTTTTACTTGCTCTGAAAGCTTTATCCTATTAAAAAAAAAAAAAAAAAAAGAAAAGTTTATCACCATTTTTTATTGGTTTTTTTCCCCCAAAGATTTATAAAAAAATTAAGGTGTCTTAATTAAAAGCTCATATAAGAAAATATGTACTTGTAATTACTTTCCAAAGCACTAAATATGTTTCCTCCTAGATGTTTGTGTGTGTAAGTTTCCATGATGTATTCTCATAAGAATGAAAAAAAAGTTCTGCACAATAATTTATCATTATAACTAGAATTTTTATTAGTACCATGCTATCTGTAAGCAGATGAGTAAGTCTTCAAAGTAATTCAAATTACAATTTGAGTTCTCTATTGAGTTTGTAGACCAAAAAATAAAAATCAACCATTTTTTTGGGTCAAGTATATTTAATTAAAATTATCTTGATTTACAATTTCAGCATTCTTTTTTCTTATAAATTAGTGTCAAAGGAAAATTACTCTATTTTGATTCTGTGAACACTTGATGTTTAATTCTAGGTTTGTTTTAAGTCCAGTTTATTGTGACAGAACTATTTATGTGCTGCTGTCTAACAGTGAAATAAGTGCTTGCAAATCAGTTAGATAAATATATTAATTAGTTAGAAGACAGTCCATAAGAGAGCAAAATCAATAGCATGTGGAAGGTAACAAAGTATCAGCTTTCAGCCATATGAATGACTATGCAAGTTGAAATTTTTCACATCCAGACCTTGAACTTTGGACATGAGCGTTGTCTTTCTGTCAGTATCTGTCCATAAAAAATGTAAATACCTGAATAGCAATAGAACACAAATTCTAAATGGTACAAATCCTGTAAAATTAAGCTGCATTTTGAAATATACTCTTATGAATTTCCATATAGATTCTCAGTTCTATTTATCCCTGTCTGAGCTAGGTGTTGCCATTATAATATCCCACTCACTGGGTTCCAGTGACTGACATAAACGGGAAACATAAATGTGTCTGTAAGTCAGTATTTAGGCTTATTTCTATGCAGAATGGGAAGTCTGGGACAGATAAATGTGCATTTGTTCTAATACTATCATTCTTCTAATCTGAAATGCCAGTGTTTGCCTAAACTTTATTGGGTACTTTTTGGAGGAGGACTTTTTTGAAAGCAAGCCTTTGGGTTTTTAAACTCTCTCTTGATTAATTATTTTTAATCTATTTTGTTTCTCCTTCAAAAGTGCATTGGCAATCACTTTAATTTCATGGCTACGCTAAAGTCACAATGCCTTCTTTCAAATGCTGATCATTCAATTGGTCTAACATTTCATCTAGCAGGTGCTTTTAAGGTTGGACTGGAACTCAGAGTCAACTGATCACTCATCAAGTTGTGCATTTATTGGCCTATAATATAGGATAACCTCAAAAGAATGAGAACGTGCTGATGGGAGTATAACAGATGGGACTTCAGAAGTACAAGCTCTGTCACCAAAGGGGCTGAGGGGATGGTTGTTTGCATGTCCTACTTTGCCAAAAGAATTATTTTTCTCTTGTGAAGATAAGTTTGTTCGGAAAATCCCCAAACTTTTCCTCATCCCTCCTGCATCTGAGGCAAAAAACGGTAAATATTGAGGGAGAGATTAAAAGAAAAGAAAACCTCATTCTTTTCTGGAAACAAATGCTTTGTTCCTTGAAAGAAATAATGGATAAAAATGGTGGGAGCATGGGCTCTGCATATTCTCTCCACTTATGTCTCCATCTTCAGCCTCCAAACCTCTTTCTTAATTTCTGTGACAAAATGGCTAAAGACAATGCAAATCTGCATCTTGGTCTGTTTCAAACCTTAAATCTAGGAAACTGTCCTAGATCCTTCTGTTCATATATAGCTTGATTATTTTCTGTAGGACTGAAATGCTGTGTTTTCTGCTTTGGTGTCTCCATTGGGAGTGGGAATGACTGTCCTCTGCCTCTGCTAAAGAAGGAATTAACTTTCATCTTTTGGTGCCTTAGACATACCTTGGCTTCTGGTATTCCATTTCCCAACATTTTGTTATGGAGACAGAGAAATGATGGGGTGGCCCATATGGATGGGTGCTTGCACAGTGTTTATGTTATATTTTGTTAATGTGATAAAGCAGAAGTTTTTACATACATATGTATGAATTTATGCATATAGGTATGTGTGTGTATTAAGGATTGACAGACTTGGTGATTTCTGCTAAAAAGAGATTAAATGTAGGACCAATATAGAGACATCTGTTTGCAGAAACATGTCTAAATTGCAAAAATGTCTTAGAGTACCATGATGGATGAATAATTTTAACTAAATACTTTCCTCAGTGATACCACACTGATTTAAAGGGGTCTTGCCCTAAATGTCTTGGAAATAAAAGAAATAGTTGTGCAAGAATTATCCACAATTTTATAATTGCTTTTCATGTTTTCAGTCAGTACTTTGTAGTATAATTCTTATATGGGTCATTTCATCATTTGCCTAACTTTACGTATGAGCTCAAATCCAGTTATCAGTGGACTGTTCTGTAGAAGATGGCTAGGGTTAAAAATTAAGTATGTGCCTTAGTACTTTGTGAATGAATTCTGTAATCTTTGGAGATGCAGACCTCTCAATAGTTCAATTAAATGTCAATTAAGCTTTTCAGAAAACTTAAATCTGTGTAAGCAGCTGGGGATCTAGACATCAGAAGTTGAACAAGACTTGCCCAATCTGTTTTCCTCGGACATTGTTCAGCATAGATTTGCTGTCAAAACTGAGTTCAACTCTTGCTATTTAGATCTGTGTTCAGTGAGCTTTTTTATTGTATTCTGCACACCAAATCCAAAATTTGCTTTTCAAAAAACTATTTTTTAGCAATATTTAAGTGCCCTCTATACAACAGCTGAAAGTAGGATTCAGAATGTCCATTAACAATGTGGCAGCCAAGGCACAGGACTTTGCTCATAATAGGAACTCACTTTTCAACAGAGTAGATGTAATTGCTACTTTTGTCCCATGTGCAAAATATGGCTGAAAATGTAGCAGTGCAGAAGAAAGGGCAAATTTTAAATAGTTTGCAACTCAACCGGAGAGAAATGTATCAGCCCAGAGAACCTATTTCTCTAGCCTAAGGGCCAGATTTCAGTATTCAGTTATTAGGCACCTTGGAACAAAATAAAAAGATTGCCCAGAATTCTTGTAGCTACAAAGTTTGCTTCTCAGCTTTCTCTGCAGTTACTGTAGTCTTAGCTTCGATTCCCACAGCAATTAACACATTAGCTCATTTTGACCATTTTTATTTTTTTTATTTTTTTAGAGTCTTTGGAACAGTCTCATCAGACAAGACTTGATTGACAGGTGGTTACATCTTTATGGGAAGGGTACAATTTGGCTTTCTGTCTCTGCTGGTTTTAACTCCTTGGTCATTAGCTCTGTGCACATTCAGCTTCCTCAGCCTTGCATCGTTCATGCTCTGCTGAGTTGGTGGCTCTGTGTAGATCATCCTTTGATCATATGCCTCACAGAGCCAATACACATACATTTCCACTGCTGGTTCACTCTGTGCATGTCTGATTTCATGCATTTTATGGTTATTTTATTCAGAAGACTGCAGCGATTATTGCCATGTTAATGTTCTCATCCAGATAGTAATACAGCAGGTGACTACTCATAATTAATCATCAAATCCTTTATTCTTTTTATAACAGAGGAGCTTTTTAATACTGTGCAAGTCATAACCTGCACAGCCACGTGTTGAGTGAATCTGTTGGAAATATCCAAGCTTTTCTAGAAAATGGTGTCAAATGTTGAATGACTTAAGAATTTATAGGGTCTGAGTATCCTATCACAGGTTTTATAGATGTCATTCCCATTAAAAACACAGAAAATGTCATGTCAAAGTCCCCAGTCTAACAGTGGTGTGTGTTACTTTTTTGTAGATAAAGTCTTTCAGCTGCATAAATACATGTTTGCTGTTGGAAGAACTGTGTACAAGCAGCCATTTTTTAAAATCTGCATCTTTGAAGGCCATTTATGCCCATTAAACAAACCTTTCATAGAACTTAATAAGAGTATTAAGGACACACAGCTGACAGTAATGTCAATCAGTCAATGTTTGGACATTAATAATATTTCCCATTACACACTGTATGATAAGTTTACTATGACTGCAGCTTGGAGAATGAGCAGAGCAATGTCACATTTACAATTTTATTTTAAACTTTACGTAGTGCAAGACATTTTTAGAATGGCATTGTGTTATGAGAAATGATGATGGCTGTGAATTAGAATCGATAGAGACATCCAGAGTAGCCCTTTACTGTGTTTCCAATCATCATGCCGGTCGATTAATATTGGTAAAGGAGTCTCAAAGTCTACAGCATCTAAGGAGGTTCCAGAGAACCCAGAGTCAGGAAAAGTGCAGGCTAGCCACTTGACACATCTGATCACTTGTCTGCCAGATGTGCTAAGGAAAAAAGGTGTCTTTCAGTCAAACTGAAGAATTAGTGGTGATGGGTATTTTTCTGGTAAGACTATAAGACATTTCCGTCTTCAAAAATAAAACAAACTATAAACAAACAAACAAAGGACCCCCCCCAAAGGTATTGTTATTGCTATAAACACATTTGAGACTGCTTATATAGCAAGCATATGCTGCTGTTCAAACAAGTTTTGATATGAGCTTGCAAGGCAATTTTTTTATAATCTGAAGCATATTGTTTGGAAGAGACAAAGTATTTATTTTTCAACTAAAATAGATGAGCTTTTTTTTTTGTTTGCATTTTTGTGCTATATCAGAAAATTCAAGTGTGTTATCATATGGAATACATAATATTGCCTTTGTCTCACTTCTCACAGATTTTGGAGGAGGGTTTGTTTTAGAATTGGGAAATTGTGGGCACAAGAGAAAGAACATTTCTCAGGGAGCCCGTTTCTCAGTTTGTTTTAGAGAGGATTGTAAGCAGAAAGAAATCCAGTTTTTATATTTTTGGACAACCATTTGATCCTAACAGATGCTGAGCATCTTGTGATATTGCCAGGAATGGAAGCCCACCTCTTCAGACCCTTAGATTTTCTTCGTATGTGTATGGTAGGATTTGTTTTCCTTTACTTTGGTTTTAAGGATGAGGAGCTTCATTTGACCTTTCTGTGAGAATATTTTCATGGGAAATTTCTATGGAGAAACTTGGTAGAAATATTTAAGTACCAAAGATTGCAGATAGACAACTAGTGAGGTTTTCAAAAGTGCATCCAAATACATTGGAAAATCATACCATGATCCCTGACTACATTTTAAACCACTTTTATACTTTAAAAGCTAATCTTTAGCATCCATGTGTGAGATTAATCTCACCTAACTTGAAACATTCTTCCTTAATATGGATGTATTTGTATGAGCTAGACAACATGGTGACTTTTTATAGTCAGGGAAGAAAAACAGTCACTTGTGGGATACAATTCATCTAATCATGACTTAGAAATCTAAACCAGTTCAGATGAATTGAACTCTAAAAATGCCAATTTGTCAAGAGCCAAATAGCTAGAGAAAGCTGTGTCCAAACCTACTGACAAGACAAAAATCAGGTATGATTCTCTCCCCTCTGTGTTTGGCTTCCTCTCTCTGGAAAATGAGTAGATTAATTCCAGAATTCAATGAGAGCATGGGGCAGGACATAGGATATAGGCACATACAGGCTCGCAAGTTACAGTGTGAATTCAAGGTAATGTGTGTCACCTCTGTGCTTCAGTTCAAATTGGTGACCCAGATATTATAGCTAATTGCCTTTTGTCAGGGGTAGTATGGAAATGTGCTGCGGATTGTGATTGATGTGCTGCAGGAAGGTCTGGCAGGATTACCCCTCAAGGAGTCAGAGTAAGGCCTAGGTGTCTGCTGGCATTACGCAGAATTGTGCCCTGAACATGGCAGAGCTTTTTCAAAATTATTTTTTAACCATACAGATTAAAAAAGTAAGAATTCATATTTCTAGTGGTCCTTCTTTTTCTGAGTTCTAGATCCGATAGTCCTTCTCTGACATAGTGAAAAGGTGGCTTTTAAGGCCTGAGATGTTGAATAGATTTCCTCCACCTTACTTGGTAAGGAATCATACTTTATTTATTATTATCTTAGACATCAAGCTGGTTTTGTGATCAGTGTTTCAAGTTCATATTTTCTCAATGAGAGTTTTGTAAAAAAAAACAGGATGGCATTAGTAGTTCATTGACAGAAAGATGATAATTTTCAAAGTTTTGTGCAATACAGAACAGTTGATTTGACTGAAAGAATAAAATGTGGGTGGTGTTTTTTTGTCTTTTAGACAGGGTAGTTATTTTTGTGTATTTTTATTGAGTGTTTTGAAACCCTTTACTGAAATCCTTGCCAAAAAGACTAGTGGTGAGTTGGTCAGTCCCACGAGACAGCCTGATCTTGGGCCATTTAGTACTAATGCAGTTGTCAGGGAGAATACTCTGATGTTGTTCCAAAGTGCTTCTCTGGCTAAAGAAGGAAAAATAGAGATGGTTACCAAAAGAATGATGTGGGGGCTGGGTGCTGAGTGAGTAGATGAGGACACTGTATATCCAACAGCACAGAAAAATATGAGGTCTTAGATCTGCAAAAATCTACTCTGTACCAAGGCCTGAAGACATCACCTTAAGGCAAATTCCAAGCCATAAGCATTTCACGGTGCTTATTATCTTCCCTGAACATAGGCTATGTGCCCTGTGTTTGAAAGCATAAAAGGCAAGGTTTTGTGGAAAAGTGGCCTTGCAATTTAAAATTGATTAATGGCATCTAAAAGAAAACCCTTTTATTTTTCAGTCTCTCAGCCTTTCTGAACTGTTGAAATGTTTTTATATATCTTTCCAGAGGCTTTTACTTTCAGGTCACTCCTTACCTACAGGCCATGCCATTTCTTGCACCCACGGTGCAAACAACTGCAATTTGTGTTATTGCACTTGAAGAAACCACCTCAGACTTCTTTCATAATTAGGTATGTATAAAACACAGATTTTGTTGGGTCGCCTGTCTTCCAGTAGATCTGCCTGATTAGCAGTGTGGTGTCAGGTGGTAAAGTCAACAACACCAATTCCTACTCTTTGCTAGGATGTCTTCTAGGATGTAGCAATTAGTTTGATATTAAAACAGTTGGAAGACCCCAGTCTATAATAATACCTGAACAAACTGCAGTATTGTCTTTCTCCTATATTGTTTCAAATATAACTTCTAAACTGTTTCCTCTGTTTAGAAGAATCTTGCTCAAATCTTGAAAGATCTGTAAATTCTGGCCAAATTTCTAATGCTCTGTCTTATTTTTGCTTCCCAGTGTTTCTGGGCCCATAAGTACTTTTACCTCAATTCTGTGCTTTTCCCTGACTTTCATGACATTGCCCTCCCTGGTTCTCTTTTTTTTTTTTCTTTGGGAGAAGACATTTTTATATATCCTAGGTTATTGATCTTTCATCTAAAACATACTCCATTATCTCTATTTTCCACATACAGTATTTCCATTCCCTTGTTGCTAGGTTCTCAATTTTACTTTTTTCATTTGTTTCTTTCTCATCTCCTGTTATCCATCTTGTGGTAATATTCTGCTATTTTTTTACTCTCAATATCTTTCAATTCAGAACTTCTCTCAGCTCAAATCAGGTCAAGATTTGATTTCTGCAATCTGGGTCTTGTGAACTCACAATTTGATGACAAGTCTTGTACTATTTAATGTTTTACTTAAAGCTTCAGTTCCTAAAGGCAACTGAGAACAAGAAACTCTAAGCTTTTATCAAAATTACTGAAACCTTAGCCTTCAGGATTACACAAAAAGCCTGAACACACAAAAGAGCCTATTAAAGACTCATACAAAAAGGCAAATAAAAGAGGCTATCCCTCTTTTAACATTTTACTCCCATTTCCTTTACCAAGCAAACTAACCTCACTTTTGAGAAAATAGGAGAAATCATTTCTCATTAATATTTCAAAATGAAAATTGGAGATATACTTACCACTTGGAAAAGAAAAACTGAACAAGAACATAATAAAAGTTCACACTGATATGAAGAACTCTTTGCAAACGCTGTCACTATAAACAGAAACGATGACAATAAAATACAGTTATTTTCATATGGATCAGAGAGCATAGTGAGTATGCAGTCTAGTTCAAATTCAAATCAAGATTGTTGTTAATTGAAGATGAGCATCTTTATCACATGGGGTAATTTTAGTGAAGTGTGTAAAGCTGCTCAGGAGGCTACCTCTAACTCCACAGAACAACTTGGGAAAATGATGTGGCCATTGTCAGGCACCAAAGAAGTTAACAGTATTTCTGCAGTTTTTTAAGGGCTGTGTAAACTGGAATCAATTTGTGTATTTACCTTTATTGATCCTACAAGCTTGTGAACACTGCTACGTATTTTGTTCTGCCAGTAGATGGTGATATTTATATTAACTATTTAAGGAAATGGGAAAATATATACAGTTATTTATTTCAGTATACATTCCTTATATACCAGCTATGTTTTAACAACACGTGCTAATTTTAAGTACTTTGGGTGTTTATAGTAAGTATAATGTATTGTGCAAACACATAATAGCATGGCTGGCTTTGAAATCATTGGTCCCACTTTTATTACTTGCATTATCATGTTTTGAGCCAGCTGCATTTAAGTAGTTTATGTATTTGGATTGGCTGAATATTCCTCAGGGCTGTGTGTGAAACTGAAAGGAGAAAGCAGGATTTTGAGAGGCCATTTTCTCTACCACAGTCAGTTGTAAATGGAAGCTAACTCCTCACATATTCAGTAGAATTCGTCAGATTTTCTCTCTTGCAAATGTGCCTGCCTGTTTACTGCTAATCAAATTCTAAAAGCATTTTTGAAAGTATTGCAGTTAGAGTTCAAGGATAATTTAGAGTGTATTAATGTATGCTTAAATTAAATTGCCCTTGTTCAGCTCTAGCACATTCCAAAGACACACTATACATAATTCACTTCAGTCTTTGCAAGTCTATCGCAGAATATTTCAAAATTTAGGATGGCAGAGTTTTTTCTCTGTTAATTCCATCAGGCTGATTTTCAATCGGTAGAGTTGGTAAAGTATTACATTTTTAATATACAAAAAACCCCCTTAGATATATATAAGACCTCATTTAATGAGATATTTTAGTACATATCTAAATTGTAGCATGTATGTCTCACTGACTTGAGAGGCATTGTCCACATGATAACATTTTAGCATATTCTTGTGTATGCTTGACTATGATTTGGGGTCAAGATTAAATTCAGCAGGTCTTATTTTTTAGATTTTGTTCCTTACTAGGTAGATGACAGTGGTAGATATAAAATACAACTAGAATTGCAATAATTTGAGTTTCCCAAAATGCATCTGCATCTAAAGAATTGAACCTTCCAGGGTTTTGAATAAAATTTAGGCCTGGAACTTTTTTTGGAACCAAAAAATTCAGAGTATGAGAAATAATTATCTTGGGTATCAGTTCCCTAAAAAGTCATAGAAGCAAAAGCTGCAACAGCAAAATCCTACTTTCATTTCTACCCCAGTAGACTGTATTTTAAATAAATGGATAAAGGAAAATAAGTACTCAATTTCCTCAAACTTCTCTTTATCATTGGTGTCCATTTTGCTGAAATACACAGTATTAAATAAAAAATGCAATTAATAAAGCTTAGTTTTTTCACATAATTACTTAAAGGATTAATAAAAACATACTGTTGCTGCATTCAATTCCATGAAAACTTAGTTGTTCCAAATAAGCAAGAAGCAAAAATGATGGATTTAATTCAATGTCAGATTTGGGTTTTTAAAAATATTTATAATAGAATTAAATAGGTGTTCAGTGGCTTGGTTTTAGAATTTTTCTGAAATACTCTTTTTTTTTTTTTTTTTGAGATGAATCCTTACACTGTCTTCAATCAAACTTGTGAAGCTGGGACTCCATTGAAAAGAGATATGTCCCTGTAGAAAGAAAAGGAAAAGAAATTTTATGCAGATACATTTAATCTTGCAATGAAGAATGAGTCCCAAATCATTAATTTAAATTATATAAATTCTGAAGGATTAGAAGGTTTCTGCTTATGCTCATTTCTTTCCAACTAACAAGCACCTCTGTTTTTTCCTGGTGGAATCATCATGTTGGAAATATAAAACATTGTGTTAATACTAAAAAGTATGATAAAGAACACTAGATAGAAGCATCAAATTGATTCCATATATATTTCTCTTTCCAGATGGGCTTCACTAAAAATATTGCACATCTAAAATGTATGCATTAAATGTACCACAGTCATCTGTCTGTGTGAGAGAGAGAGAAACTCTTGTTCTTTGACAATTATTTTAGGATAAGAGCTCCTTGACTACCTTTTGGTCACAAGGGCTGAAGTCACTCCCATGATCTTTGGTTAGGCTCAGGACAGCTCTTGTTGGAGTCCTCGCTGACCAGCAGTTGTGCTCTGCCCAGCAGACAGTGCCTGCACAGCAATTTTCTGAGCAACTACAGTTTTGCACATGCAAAAAAGATTGTGACAGCACGGTGCACAGTTTATTGCTGCCAAAACCATTATTTTTTGACTGATTTTTCTTTGATGCCCTAAGTTGCCAATGATCCATAACTCCTACCAGCTTCATTTTGATTTGAGTTGTTACTTAGCATTGTTCAGTAACTCTAAAGAGGGAGACTAAAGCTATCTGAGCCGGAGCCATAAGAAAACCAGTAAGATAAGCCACCAAATAGCAGGCCTTCAAATGCAAATGTGTTGCTTGGTGAAGCTTATTGTTTTAGAGGAATCAGGAAATTGTAGAAAGGGTCATTAAAAAAAAAGTGTCTAATTAGCCAGGAAGATAAGAGATTGATGGTAAAGGAGGTAGAAGAAAAGCCTTCTTTTTTTTTATGTCCAAGCAAGAAAATTTCCTCAGTATTCCTCTATTCCTCACAGAGTGTTGCAATTTCTTTCTAAAAGAGCAGTAAGAAGAAATTGTAAGATCTGTGAACAACCAGGAGCTTGGGGTAACATACAGGAATTCAGGACTGTCTTAGATTTCCCTCCAGGTAGAGAAAGAAACCTTACTTTATTGAAGGATGCAAAGAGGCACCTGTCAAGCAGATCTAAGAGAGAATTGTACTTCAGGATAATCCAGACTAGATTAGCAAAGATGTCGAGACAAGGGGGAACTCAAGACCCTGGGATGTACAGGCAGCACGTTCAGTTGCTTTGAATCGCAATTTTAAGTGTAGAAATAAAAGTTATGAACAAAACTTTCAGCAGGTTAGGGGGCTAGGGAAACAAGGCAGAAGATACAGCTGAAATACAATAAGCAAAGATTCAACGTCCTAACACCTATAGTGCATTATCCAATAATTCTAAATTACTCAATAGTTTTAAGTTTGAGGAAAAAAAAAGAAGATACTTTGTATTTTTTTTAATCAAAGAGTTATAATAATATGGAAGTATGCAGTTGTACTTGAATCTATGTACAATTGTCCAAGACCTGTGAGACAACTATGATTTTCTTACAGTGATTGCTGGCTTGTGTTGATTAGGGAGACTTTGACAAACATACAATAATTGGTTCACTAATACTAATATAGATTTAACTATGTGGCATATTATCTGCACTTAATAGTTGTGATTATTCATATTCAGAGATGAGATAGTGATTTACCATTAAAGGAAAAATGAAGAAAGCAGGTGAAGTAAAACAGATTGAATCTCAATAACTGAGCTGATAATCTATTTGGAGACCAATGACAATAGAAGAGAGAAGCTTTAAGTGACTGAAACTTGATTTTCTTATGTAGGCCCACCAAAGGACTGATCTTTAGATTGACCAACTNGCAGGGCACTTTGCGTGGTTTTGTTAAATAAATAGTTTTTTCTTCACTTCCATCTAAGAAATTCTGTAGAGGGTGGGGGAGGGGGTGTCACAGCCCTTCACTCTCGGAGGAGAGTGAGTTTTATCATTAATCCAGGACACCAACTTATTGACTGGGACAAGAATGAAGTTCTTACATGTTAGAAAGCTTAAAAGGCAGATGAATACAAAGTATTTCATAAAGAAAATTATTTATTTCTTTGTATTTTATAGGAAGCTTAGTGTATGTTTTGCATGATAAGTACTCTTGGTATTTTGTGTAGCAGAAATATCTATTAAAATGTCATAAAGGTCCACTTTCTCTGTGAGGATAATTGGAGAAATTTGAGGTTGTTTAAAAGAGGTGTATTCATCAGAAAACACTTTGAAATTTTTTCCTTAACACAAGTTCATTATAGACACAACTTATTCAAATAATGTATCTCTCTTTTTGCCTACAATGTTATGTATACTCATATAGTACTGAGATATACTAATGGAGGTCAGGATCCTCTTCTATCAGAATATTCACGTGAATTAACATTACTCCCTGCCCCTGGAGAACTTAAATTCCAATTAGTTAAGATAAATACTAATGAGAATCCAAGGTAATAAGGTATCTCTGTAATGTAATTTTGCCCGTGACTCACTGCGTTTCTTTGGGGAGGATCTGAGTCTTCTGCCTCCCACTTAGATTTGTTGCTTACCTTATGGTCATATAACGATAATTTTCAAAAAGAGCAAGTGAAAATATTGAGTTTTGATGAAAGGTCTATTAAAAAGGGAGAGTATTACAATTTTAGTTTACATTTCCATACAAAAAAATGTGCCACTTGGGAAGACTAAATATGCCAAGGCTATTTAATAATAAAGCTACTAGACAAGTAAACATTCCTCAGAGAATTTCACTACACAAAACTTACCAAAATTTGGATTTGCAAATTTCTTTTATCAGTAATGTTCTTCAGTTTCAGAACTGCATGCAAGTTCTCTCTGCCTTGTATGAATTAGTGGAAAAATTAACAATACTAACATTCCTATTTTGCCTCTGAAGTTAAACTAAACCATGTCATATGTGGACAGTGCTGCCCGCATATTACAAGATTCCGACTCTGTAGGTTAATCAGAAAAACTGGCTTAATAATGCCCTAATTTACACCCAACAGCAACTTTTATCTGCTGGTTTTATTTACAGTTATAATATCATAATGCAGAACCCTTCCCCAACATGTTAAAAGCAGTACCTGGCTGTCCCTGTCTAAAAATGGATCTGGGGGAGGTGGAAGATGTATCAGTTACATTCATGTTTCAATGCTTTTATCTGGCTTGTAAGTGTCTGCTAAATAAAGCACTTCTTCACTTAGAAATCCTTCTATGGAGACATGCAAAGATGTCTTCCTGGGTCATCCTTTCCCCATTCCTAATGAGTATTTCAGACCACTGGTATTAGATTTAGTAATATTTATTTTTCCTTCAAGATGCAGTCTGCATAAGACTTTGCATTACAGACATAGAAAGTGTATCTTAAACACCAAGGTAATGTTAATTTTATCTGTGTCATTTATACAATATAAATGTGTGAAATAATGCAAAATAATGTTACAGGCATAACTTTCCAACTATTAATGTCAGTTTAGAAAAAAATCTGACTTTAGTGTTGTTAAATATAATTTACATAAATTGTCTCTCTGAGTGTGAAAATACTGAAATATTTTCTATAAAAAAACCATATTATTTTTTAATAATACATAAAATAAAATAGTGAAATAGCGAAAAGAATAAACAATGAACAAAATAAATAGTGAACAAAGTTATGTTTGAATTATTTTCTTATTTGTATTTTTATGTTTTAATTTATATAATATGGCACACTGAGTGGGCCTGACTATTTACGTATCTTGAAGTAATTTCTGAGAGAATAGTCAATGTTAATCTTCCTTGTGTGGGATGCTGCTACCATAAACGTCAAATGGCAGTTTGAATAGACAAATTAGCATGGACCAAGAAAAGCAGGAGGGGGATAATACTATCCCATTTCACAGAAAAATGAGGCAAAGCAAATCTCAGAATTAGTCTCTTACCTCTTGATACTTACAATGCAGACATACATGACGGTTATTACTATTTACTATTTTAATTCTTAATAGAAAGAAACTGACTGTAGAGATGTGAAAGACATGATTTAATCCCCCCCATATTTAACCTTCTACATTAGAATGAGATGAACTTATCAATAAAAGTGCCTGTTGACCTCTCTTAACTATAGTGCAAGGCTAAAGAAAGGCTTTCTACATCTGGTAAGATGAAATCCCTTATGAGAAAACTGGTAGATGTGGCAAATGTTAAAAAACACCCATGTCTTTTTAATTTCTAGTCCAATATTCCCACTGTTGGGACCTCCTTTTCCAAAAAGGAGATTGTTAGGTTCTGCTCCTCATGAATCAGAACGCTTGCCCATTTAGATGCACAATGCATTCTTAGATAAACCATTGAGTACAGAAGTTTTTGAGCTCACAGGCAAGTCCTGTTGACTTAGGCTGCCTTTCATATATCCCGGTCATGCAGAAGGTAACAGGTTCTGGAAGTGCCCCATTGCATCCTGTGGTAAGGGACGTCTTGAAGAGAGGTACAGTAAAGGGAATTATTTACATACAAAGTTTGTCAATTGCTGTGTTTAAGTACCCAGGTGGAGAGCCCTCAAATTGGCTCCTTTGAAACACTGAATACATTCTATTTTTTCTTATTTTATCTATAGATTTCCCTGCCATGACAATCACTATGTTGATTTTGAGTACTACTATATACTAATTGGAAGCTCTGTCATCATAAGTTTTTTATAATCCACATCTCTGTCACATGGGTTATAAAAAATAAAGCATATAAAAATATTTTTAAAACACATTGAAACACTTTAAAAATACGTAGACTTAACTCAGCATAATTGAATTTTTCCTCACACAATGTAAATACATTCAGGTTTTCGTGCTCTGTTTCTGTGGCTCAGTATTTCTCTTTCTGAAAAGATGTGTGTATAGATATCATTTTACATGTGTAGTGATTACAATACAGCAATAATGTCAGTATATAGAAATAGATAAGAGAAGTACCACACTAAAGATCATTGGAAATGACCAAAACAAAATCACTGTATTAATATAATTTAAATTAATATTTTGATATTAATAATTTTTATGGTAGTGGTAAAAGTGTTTTGAATGCTTCACAATGTCTTATTTCTTTCTGATTTTGTATCTGAAAGGTCAAATAAAATAAAAAACTGTTCTGCCAGTATTTCTTGAAAAATAAGCAGGAAGAATTAGAAGTATATAATAAGACCTTACTTGCTTTCATTTTATGTTGATTTTTTTTAAGCAAAGATGTATATGTGACATATGAGTAAGTTCTTTAAGTTTTTTACCATAGTAATACATCTGAATGTTCAGAATTTACACTAATATAGTTACCAGGTAATCATAGGAGCGATATTTATCAGATAATCACAGGAATTAATATCTCAGATTCCTTCAGAAAAATATTATTATCTGTACACTTCCAAGTAGTGATATTATATAGTGATAGATATATTAGCATATTGCAGGACTTCATGAAAGTCCTGTCCATGTTACAATGCATGTACTACTACATTTTTCACCCTTTGATATGCCAAAATTTCTTATCAAATTATTAAAATATTTCAGTGATGATAAAAAAGCCCATGCATCTGTATGTCCTTCAAATCTGACTTAGGTTCTAGTGCTAAAATATTACATTAGTTAAATTAATTTCCTGTGCAATTTTTCATCACATCCCCATTAAAAGTGAAGTGGTTTCATTACATAATGATGGAAAATGTCAGGAAATGTGAATAGAATTCTGACACATATGGCAAATGTGAGAAGCATGGAAACGTGATAAAGTGAGTAGCACAAGATAAATATCTTTTCAGACTAAAAATGAACTAGAAAATGTTTTCATAATAATAATTGGAAAGACAGAATGAGGATCAGTATAGACACCAGATTCTATCACACTATCTCATTTGCTGTAAGAAATTTTTACTTAGTATGTACACTCTAAAATGTATAGTTTTGGTCACTGATGCTGTAGCCTGCAGAGCATGTAGCACTGAGCAGAAGTACCATGACTCTTCCCTCTCCACAGCACTTGCAAGCAAAGGTATTGGAGTGTTCACCATCTCATTTTAGGTATGGGAGAAGAGAAACTGGAAGATAATAAGATGCACCACGAAATATTCTAAAAGTAATACCTGTAGCATCCATTTCCAACAACTGTGATAGCTATAATTCATGTAAATATCACAAAGATTTCAAGGGTGTTACCAAACAAACTAGGTCAGTTCTTGAAGGTGAGGTGTGTAATTGGCACAAGTACCCTTTGGACACCGGAGGACACGTTAAATAGTCACTAGAGGTCACTACGAGCACATGGAATTTTCCAGATCCAAACATTTTTACAGATGGCTGTGGTACCTTCACAAGTCATCGGCATGGATGCACCAATTCAGTACAGAGTTCCTGTAGAAATTCACCACTGTGAATGAGATGGAAGCTTCAAAATGTTTGATTTAAGTCCTTCGAGGAAACTAGAATCCATCAGAACTTTTAGGGTTTTCTGCTTACTGCTTCATTATATACTTTCTCTCTTCATCCTCAGAATTTTATTCAAACTCCTTTCCTGATGCAGGTTTTTCTTTCTTTGCAATTTGTGTATCTATTTTTCTGTCTTAGGGCAAGCAGAGAGGTGTCCTGATTACATTTCATCTCCTTCCCTCCTTTTTTCGAAGTCTAGCTTCATAGAGGCTTATTATTCTTAATTGAAATTCACAAAAAAAAATTTTATTATGTATTTATTATTAATTTCAAGTTCTGGGATAAGAGTAACACTTTAAAAAAAAACAATCCTTCATTTTTTCCTAAAGACTTCAGATGAATGAAGTCTAGGACTAGAAAAACTTTCTAGAGGGTTGCAGGAGTTTGGGGGGGGAGTGTGTTGGTGGGTTTGTTTTGGGGGAGGTTTGGGATTTTCTTCTGGTAGGAAGCTTACTTCCAGCAGAAAATGGTGTACAGGGATGGCAATTATGAGCTATAGATTCCAATTCCAGGTTGGCCATCGACCAACTCTACTACCTCTGGCAGGCTTTTAACCTTTCTGGTCTTCCCCCTTTCCACATCTGAGATGTGAATTTCAATCCCTACCTTGTAGAACTGCTCTTGAAATCTTCAGAGAAAAATATCTATAACAGTAAAGTAGTTTTAAAATATTAATTAACTAAGCTATTTTCAATAAATCTTGCATATGGATTTTAAATTTTAGTAAACAGGTGAAAGCAAAGATCAGGAGAGATTATTAAGCACCATGGTTTACGCCACCCCTCTACCCCCCCGCCACTTTTACC
>VZRM01008322.1:1851353-1936172 GCA_013397955.1 Grantiella picta
CCCCATTTATAAGAAAATTTTATGAGCATGATGTTATATTCTTGGTATATTTAGTCTTTCACCTAGGGGATTATTAATAATCATAATAATTCTAGTGATACTGGCTTCCAGATGTCATGCCTTTTTCTGTCTCAATATCATTATTCATGATAGTTGTATAATTTAAATTATTTATACTGATTTATAGTGTGTATGAATATTCCTAATACAAAAATAAGTATAGCTGAAAATGAAATAATCCATACAGTATTATTAGTTTCCTAGGAGGTAAAGATTCTTAGCAAATATTCATTCCGATATTCAAAGTATTTTCAGGTGTTTCACAAGTGAAATTAAGAGCAAGAATCTATGGAATTTATAGAAGAAAACATAAAAATCCATAGAACACACCAATAAAAAAGGCAGATTTTGTTACAATTATTCTGACTATAGGTAATATGGCAAAAGTGACACAACAACTTGGATGCTGGGGGTTTAGGCAACCTTTTTCCTTTATACTGGAGCACATTTCCACGTAGCTCTGCAATGAAGTGTATGTTTTGAAAATTAAAAGGAACTCACTGGAAAAATGAACTCTAACATGACAGGATGTCAGGACTAGAGTAACACAGACTAGTCTGGCAGAAGAAATCAGTTTGTTGGTGAGTGAGAGGCTATCTTGGAGAGGAACCAAAGTGTCTGCACAGCTGAAAGATGTCATTGTGCCCCCAGCAACAGTGATGTACATCCTCATCACCACTAATATTCAAGACGAATTGTCATGTTAATTTACTTAAAAACTGGAGCAAATGCAGTCTTGATTTCATATAACTGTGAAAAGACATATTTAAAAATAACTAAAAATACCCCAAATGTGTCTATTACCTACTGTGTTATAACTGTAAAGGAAACAACAGAATGTTCATTCATGTGACATATTTTAACCATTCAGGGAAGACAAGAAGCTATAAGGACTGACATCTTGAAGATAAGAGAAGCAGGGCTGAAAATTTGCTGTTGGGTATAAATTAGGGCAGTATTAACCCATGTTTTCTGATTAGGTCACAAATGCAGAATTTTGTCATGTTCACGTAGCACTGTCCACACTGAGTATGTGACATGATTTAGCTTAACTTGAGACTCAAAATCAAGTACATTAGTATTGTTTGTTTTTCAACTAATTCATACAAGGCAGAGAGAACTTGCTTGAACGTCTGAAACAGAAGAGCCTTATTGATGAAAGAAATGTGCAAATTCAACTTCTGGTACAGTTTTGCGTAGTGAAACTCTCTGAGGAATTTTCACTTGTCTAGTAGTTTTATTATTTAATAGCCTTGGCATATTGAGTCTCCCCAAGTGGCCCGTTTTCCTGTATGTAAATGTAAACTAAAATTGTAATACCCTCCCTTTTTAACAGACCTCTCAGCAAAAAATCAATATTTTCACTTCCTCTTTTCATTCCTGACAACCAAGAGGGTATTAAAATTTATATGCTGACTTTTTATTGTAGTCTGGATTACTCAGCATTTAGCTTTCATCTCATTTTGGTACCCCTCTTCAATGGATTAATGTCTTTAGGTTACGCTGGAAACAATTAGGGATTTGGCTAGCAAACCTTAGGAACTGGAAGATCTGTGCAAAGTCACTCAAGTTTAGACTAATAAAATACAATTTTTAATATTTCTTTTTATATTCAGAAAGCTCTTCTGTTGTCTAATTCTTGAGTTTTCCAAGACTGGAACTTCTGTGTATGTGTTTCCTCCATCAGTGAGGTTCCCAAATTTCCCTATTTTGGCTGACATCCACAGCTCCCCAAACCACATCTCCATAAAGCTGATAGCTTCTGTGTGTTAAATACTACTCTTTCCCTATTCCTTATATGACGTTACATTGAAAATGTGAGTTTCTGAAGGAAAGTGGGGTTAGGTGTATCTTCCTAATTTCTTTAACCATATGATTATATTCTCACTGGAGTTCAATGAAATTCAAATCCCTACCCTTGTTTGAAGTCAAAGCTCTCTGGTTTGAATCCAGTCTCCCATGGTTGAATCCAGTCCCTCAGCCACTGTCAAATATTCTGACTGTGCTTCAAGGCTGCAGAATTTAGTTCATTTCATGGACTATATCAAGGCATGGTGGCATTGTCTTCTCAGAAAGTGGATTTCAATATCTAATCAGGAATGCCATTCTTTCATTAACCCCTCACACTGACTAGCATAATGGCTTTTGTGATTCTCTCTCTCAGCTCTTAATTCTCACAAAATCCTCTACAAGGACATTTGGCCTGTAAGGCTCAAATATGACTTCTTTCAAATGAGCAGGACATGCATTTACCTTTACTTCATCTCTACACTGTCTTAGTCCTACAATGGAATTAATGCTACTCCCTAAGAGATATATTCAAGATGATGAGGTTCTCAGACACTACAGTGGCAAAGCTTTACAAGTTTCTTAATTAGATAGTACGTCCTTTCAACAATTTGAAATATATATGAATCAAGCAGCTTCTTTAAATTAAGGCTGAATTGCACCCACAGCTGTTAAACATCACACAAGTTGCAGCATTCAGTTCTTGCTTTGGCAGGGTATTTATCATGGACCTAAATTTAAGTCTTAATGAATAGATTAAATCTCTTTGGTGCTTAGGCACATTCTTGACTTCTTTGCTGAACAGAGACTTGAAACTGAGCAACAAACAAGCTAAGTACACCCAGCAGAATCGTTGGGCTGTTGTTCCATGAGATTGGAAAGCTGACTTTGGCATGAAGACCTGTTTACTTAATTAAATCTCTTAATACGTAGACCTCCTTTATGACTTTTATATAACTAACAAGCTTAAGTACTACAGATGATTTTTTCCTCAATATTACTGAGTAATTAACATTTAATTCTAATTAAGTCCTATCATTTCCTGTTATGGTTAGCACAGGGACCCAGCTCCAGAATGCTCAACGCAAGCTGCCTTGCTTCACTAAACAGGTACTGTAGAGAAGTAATGCTGCCCCAGAAGACTTCTCTGTGTATTCAATTAGAACACAGACTTGCTGACTAATTTACACAAGTAGATGTGTTTCGTATTGAATAAATGTGTTTGGTTTGGATTAGTACCTATCTCAACACTGGTATTAAAATACAGAAGGACAGAATAAAGCCAGGGATGTCATTCCTCTTCCCCCCTTACTTCACTGGCAGTTTAAGGTGAATAAAAAATGTAGTATTTAAACACAGCAAAAATTAAATGCAGCATAAAATATTACATACACAAAAATAAGCAGAATGTCTGTTCCATTTTATGTGCTGTCTCTTATGTTAAAAATGCAGATAATTTTTTGTAACCTAAATTTCTGCAGCTATTGCCGTCGAAAATATAACATAAACAGGTCAGTTTTCACTGAAAGCAGCACCTATACTTCTGCTTAATTTTTAAAGTGATTAGCTGAACCCTAAGTAATATGAAACTAATGGATGCTTTAAAGAATATTTATCCTAACTTAACAGGCATTGGACAAGATCTTATTTTTCTTAAATCTTTCCATTTTTGTGCAAAATGTATGGTACTTAGGTGTTTCTGATATGCTGACAAGTGTTTCATGAGCTTGGATAAATGTAAAAAAGTCAAGTGTTGAATTAGAACTTGGTAGGATTTGTTGGAAAGGTCTGGGAGGGCAAGGATGCCTGTATGCTCTGGGCCTGAAGAATCAGAGAAAGCTTTCCCACCAAGAGTGCTACCAGAATACTGAAATCCTCAACTTCGTCCTTCTTACAAAAATACTTGAAGTGTGAAAATGTGTCTGCAGTAGTAATTTCCCAGGGCTGCTGTGCAGCAGCTCCAGAGCAGCCAACTCTAGGGCATATTGCATTTCTTGCCATGAAGAGATAAACTTTGATGCCATCATTGATAAAGGTTTGAAATGGATCCAGGTTCTTATTTTCGCAGCACGAAATCCAGGTGCTTCAAAGAAACTACAGTCTTGGA
This sequence comes from Grantiella picta, assembly GCA_013397955.1. Taxonomy (NCBI): domain Eukaryota; kingdom Metazoa; phylum Chordata; class Aves; order Passeriformes; family Meliphagidae; genus Grantiella; species Grantiella picta. The sequence goes on from VZRM01008322.1 coordinate 1,855,309, forward strand.
GCTTCCAGATTCATGCAGGCAATTTCTGGCAGGAGCCATAGGGATTTGTGTTTGGAGTCAGTTATCAGTGCAGGGCTGTTGGAAATCTTTTCCCCAGTGATTTTGGAGCTGCAATGAATGGTTGAAGAATTGAAACCAGCGGCAATGGCACGGCACAGTTGTGCGGTTAAGAGGCTGCATTTTATTTCAGAATATTCTCCTCTGTTATTTCAGGACTGGGCACAGGGAGAACGTATGAGATATGTGCAGGTGCCCATCCACCCCACTAGCCACGGGACCTGCTTATCACAGAGCCCTTGAGTGCAGCACAGCTCCCAGGCTAGACATGATTGCTTCTGCCTCAGCAATGCTTTATACAATAGTACTGATGATACTCTACCACAACTCATTAGCAAATACTTCATTAGAGTCCTCTTTCTTTGCCTATCTTTCCTGTGTTTTTTTTTTCCTTAAGATTACCTCATCTGTTTTCTGAATAGTTGTTTTTCATACCTCTTTTAAATCCATTGCAAATTCTTTGAGACAAGCATTAGTCACTCAGCATGTTTTGTGAAGTGATGTGTACACTTACAGTCCTCTCTGAGCAAAAAAACAATAAAACAGCATCTGGAAAGATTTATTGAATAAGGCAATTTCTTCAAAAAGGATAAAATAGTCAGCAGCAAAATTCTCATTTAAGCTTACTTGATCATGGGATAATTCCCATAACTGTGAGATTACTGATTCTACTGTGAATATTGCTGTTTTAATTGTTTGCTAATTAGCAGTTCATGGGGAAGACCAAATTGCTGCCTGGTATGCTCCATTGTGGCACAGTTTTGGCCTCCCTGTCTCCTACACCCCATCTGTTCTTCCCCTCTCCACTTCCACTAACTGTGAGCAGGGGACTACTCTTGCTCATGGACTCAGATGAGAAAGCAAATTTTGCCAAGAAGAAATCTGATTTGGCTATTCTGGACATTTAAAGCATAATTTAGGAAGGCTTTTTCTCCTCTCTCTTTCCTAAAATAGTGTTGCAATAAATAATAGCAATAAAACCCCTCTAGTTTCTGCTTTCAAAGCTTCAGACCAAAGATATAAGTAAAATAACATCCTGGGGAAAACAAAAACAAAGAAAAAAAAATCTGAATAACAGGTTTCAAACTAGCAGACTAGTTTTCTTTGCTGTTTCTATAGCCACAAAGTGGTATGCACATGAAAAAAAAAGTAAAAATGGCAAAATGCATTCAGCAGCAACTTCTTTGAATAAACATGAAAGGTCATTGACATGAAACAGGTCCCTACTCCCATTTCATGTCATTTGTGTCATTTTTTGAAACGCAAGAATTTTATTTATACTCACAGGTCCAATTGTAATTCTCAAAAATGATACAAGAAACTGGCATAAATGGTATGTATTGTACCTTGCACCTGACCTTTAGCCAACATTTCTTTAAAAGCTGTAAATAACATGGCCTGTCAGAGGTGAATCTGTATAATGGAATGGGTAAAAAGAAGAAAATTAACTCTATCCCAGTTGAAACCAGGACAGTCTCTAATTCGAGTCAGTGGCCTTGCAATTAGACTGACAAGAATCTCCTATTTTGTGAAGAATCATAAGGAAGAGCTGTATAGAGACACTTGTCAGAGGCATTGTTTTCATGAGCCATGGGAGCTTCATCTCTTCAAGGCAAGGCAGAAAAATGTCTCAGGAAGGTAATAATTCTAATTCTCTGTCTGAGCTCCTGGAGATGGAAGAAAACAACGTGGTCTGTTATGTTTATTAGATGTAGAATATGACTATTGAATGATTATGTTGTAATAATACCAAAAATTTTCAAAGTTGCTTAATAGTTGCTCTACTGTCCTCCATTTTGTCATTATTATTCCACTAAGTTATATCATGGGATCAAAACAAACACTTGGTTACAGATATGAAGCAGTGTAGCTGACACATATCAAAAGGAGGAGTTTAGCATTTAACTGTGATGTTGACTTTGGGGGATTCATGCTTTGCAGAAAATAAAATATACTTTAGACGGTCAAGTGGCTGTGACACCACCACTAATAAATTCAGACTGCTGGGTCACAGATGCATAACTTGAGAAGATTTTCTCTTTTTATTAGGGTGTAGTGAGTTGTTTTGGTTTGAATTACAATTTTTTTGAGAATGCCTGCACTTGGTCAGGAAACTGAAAACAGATGAGCAGACACTGAACTTCAAAGATGTTTTAGTAGCTCTGAGTGCTGGCACAGACATTCTGCACTCACTCAAAATGATGCTTAGGTATTCTCTACTTTTTTCACTGGTCATGCCTGAGTGTCTGGACAATAGTTCCTATCTCCTGCAGCATTTGCTTTATGCCACTTCCCACATTCAGAACTTTTAATACAGAGTGAGAACCATTCTTCCTAAGAGATTATCTCTTCCTAGCCAAAGACAGAGCAAAGGTTTTCATGCTGTTCTTCCTGTATCTATTCACTGTGTGTAACAATGTCTTCCATGGGATACTGCATTTTTATATCAACTATTCAGTAGGAATTGAAAGAATGGATCACCCAGGATTATACTCCTTTCTCTTAGATAAATCTCAGGTATGACAAGACTGTCAATAAGCAGAAGTCTTTTTATCCCCTGCAGGTTCAAAAAAGATAGAGTTTTTTTTCTCTTCGCTGTTCAACATATGTGCTAAACCAGTGATATTATAAAACGCTACAGGCTTAAATGCTTGACATATGCTGGTGGTGCACAGCTGTACATATTGTTTTATCAGGAAACAGAAAACAGTGCCATCCAGATGCTCACTGCCTGTAAAAATAAAGCACTGGCCAAATACTAGTGACATAAACTTAAGGAGGAACAAGATAAAGATAAAATGAATAGGAAGTTTCTGCAAAGTTTCTGTACATGTAATGTCCCTCAAAGTCTTGCATGTTTTGCACTGGGTAACAACTAGATGTGCATCAGCAGTTGGAGGGAAGATGACATTTGAGCACTTCTACCTCACAGGAGACGCTAAGTGACACAGATGTGATATGTAAAGAAATAATATTTCTTCTCCACATTTTTGATCACTTAACTTTTGCTGAGGTGGAGAGGAATGGGGAAGGCAGACAGAGGCAAAGTGTTGTTATGATCAGAATTTTATAATCTCCTGTCTAGTTTGACCATTAACAGGGTGGAATGACAACCAAACACCTCCCTTTGGGGTTTTACTTCCACCAGAGTGCTGATGCTTGGTGCTAAAAGTGGCAGCAAAATCAGTAACAGCAGATTTAGGCTGCTCCAAGTAACAATGAGCTGCAACACTTAAAAAAGTTAACATTTTTTTTCTTTGTACTTTATGTCAAAGTTATTCAGATCCTATACAGTTAGAACTAACAAATGTCCTAAACTCTGTGTAGTATGGGGTTGTCAGAATTATCCATGTGATTTTAACTAAAACCCCATTATCAGTGCTGAGAACTAGGTATGGATTTATTCAAACAGAAATCCAACAAAGGTTTTGCGGTTTCCCTCAGAGTATACAGATCTCTTATTCATATTAACCTTTTTTATGTGAGAAGACAAACATGCTTCATGAAACTCAAATAAGACCTTTACATCGATCAGAGAATTTAATTCTAACCATTTACCACAGATTAACAATCGGATTATGAATGTATTACTGACAATATCCAGCTGGAAGGATGTTCATGCAAAACTGGGTTATATCAACAGCTTTGGCCAACGATTATGCAGACAAATGCGATAATCTAAGCAGAATACCAGAGTGTAGATCTTTCCCTAAAAGCCATATTTGGAATAATTTTAATATTGTTGCCTATTTAATCAACTATTGTGTCTGCCCTGCTAACCATCTGTCCTAAACACATGCTGAATATCTGGTACTTGGATTACAGAATCTTTGAAGGCTTCAGATTTTACTAGACTGGAAATAAAGTGGGTTGATGAAGCTTTATTAGCAACTAAAAGCTATCTTGAGTCTTCCTTGTTTTTTGAAGTGTATGGTATTCAGGTACATATCTCAAAACAACATGATAATTCAGAATATATTTGACTGTGTTGTTGCCCAGAGCACAAAATAGTCCTGCCAAAAGCAACTGGTTTTGTTCCAAATAATCTACTACGTAACCAAAGTGCTTTAAATTCATTTGGAATTGGTCATTTTTCTCAGTAATATTTTTCCTTGTTAATAATAATTTTCTAATTGAAGACCAGCTTCTTCTGAATACTAAGAGATATAGATGTTAGTCCAGTCTCAAAACAAAGTTGGTGTCTGAGTAGATATCCAATATACAGAAATATAGGGTAGTTTCCTCCACCAGAAGTCTGAGTAAAATGTGGTCAGGAGTGGGAAAATAATATCTTAATTTCATAAAATAAGTCCAACTGTTGAATGTGGAAAGAAAAAGTCACACTTTCAAATGAAAATGGCCAAACAATATGTCAACATGTATAATCCAATAATAATGTCCTTTTATCTGAAATAATTTTAAAAGTTACAATAGTAGTCATGATTTTCATAGAATCAGCCAAACATAGTAGAAGGAAGAAAAAATTGGTGACACCACAGGAGATGAAATATTGTTTAACAGGAAAAAGTTTTTTCTTACAAATCAGTTTTAAGACATTTACTGTATGAATTAATAATTCAGTCTTTCAGAGAACCAGTTAGAATGATCTTTTCCACATTTGTCTTACAGAACTCATTGTTAAGAGTGTATGTACACCTTAAACAGAATATAAAGAGTTTACTGACTGCACAATGGAGAATAATGACTCCAAAATCAATTACTGGATTCCAGTTACTGTCAATTGGGAAGATTATTTAGCAAATGAAAAATAAAAAGCAATATCATAATGACTTATTCACAGATTTTAAATACTTCATCAAGAGTTCTAGTTTTGTTACCATAAATCAGAAGATAAATTCCAATGCAAATGAAGAAAAATCACTCATTTTCTGAAAGAGGAAAAGTTGAATGGCACAATAAAGGATCATTTTAGTGATGATTATATAGTCGGTGAATCCAGTTTGTTCATTTTGCTCACCTCTGCAGACTTTTCTTTAAACTTTCCTGACCCTTTCGTAGTTCCAGTTGGGAAGGCTTCCTCACTTTTTTACAAAGTGACTGTCTATGTGTTTGTGTTTTAAATTTCTTCGCTCTTTCCTTCATAAAATGTCTTAGCTGCCTGGCTACATTTTCAGTGCCATATGGAGCAGACATAGACACACATTTGCAGCCCTCAGCTTTGCTTCCTGGATGTGGGAACATATCCTTCCCTCCTTCCCTTCCTTTTATGTTTTTGACCTTGGAGAAGCAAGATCCTACTCTAAAGGCATCTCAGGTGTCTCACTGGACTGTTAGGAGGCACAGGATCATGTGGGCTCAGTAGCAAGTGTTCAGACTGAGTTCAGACTGGCCAGAAGACCAAACATGATCTTGGGCTTGCTCACAATATGGCCAACTTTTAGACTCCAGGCATCCTGAAACAGGGCCATTTTCAGTACGATTATATTAACTGTGTGGACATGGACATCTGTCTTGGATTGTTGAGGAATACATTCTGTGTACACAGCTCAGTGGGCAACCTTAGATGAGCTGTGGGTGGTGAGCGCCCAAGCCAAGAGGCCAGAACTGCCAACCATTTGCGCAGCAAAGGGCCTGGGGACCTGTGGCCCAGCCAGGTGTTTGGACCCTCAGAGACACGACAGGAGCCAAGGCCTCTCAGACATTCCTGCATTTATACTGTCAGGGTATAAAACCCCAGGGTTTCCTTTGTTTGGGGTCCCTCCTTGGAGACACAAGCTCAAGCTGCTATTTTGTTATATATAGTTACTGCACCAAGATGAAGTTATTTTAAGGATTGAAACATCTGAGATGCTGCTATGGGAAATCTGGGGTCAAGGTCATAAGGAAACGGTCTAAGTGTGACTTGTTGATGTGGCTCCTGGATTGTCAGAAGGGAGAGATTCCTGAACATGGAAATGTGGATGACTGGAATCAAAATCAAATCAGTTTTAGTTCTACCTGAAAGAAAATGAGAAAGCCAGGAAGATTGTATAGTAAATCTGTAATTATCTGTCTACAAGGCTCCTGATAGTTTTCTTTCTTTGGAAATTAACAACAGAATCCTAGTCCCTCTGATGTTACTGTCCTGTCCCTTTTTAAGGCAGACTAAATTCATCTGAGACCCAATCATCCTGTATAGTTACTTGAATTTTGTGTCTATGAGAATCTGGAAAGAGTAGGATTATCTTATTCTCTTAGCAGACACAAACATATACTTCTGATCTATTCACTGAACATTTAGCATCTCTATCAGGTCTAGTAATTGATTGTTCCCCTTATGGTCCCTTGTAAGAAATAAGCTTTTGTAGATACCAATTAATCTCACAGAATCATAGAATATTCTGAGTTGGAAGGGACCCGCAAGGATCATCGAGTCCAACTCTTTAAGTGAATGGCCCATATGGGGATCTCAATCTAGAATAAGACAAATTATATCCAAAAGGGATTATTTGCCTCTGTTGACTCTAAGAGGAACCCAGCTGAATAACTCTGGTGTACACAACAGACCTGTGTGTTTTCAGGATAGGCTAATACAAATTTGCCCCACAGGAATGGAAATAGGCAATACCTCAATATCTAATGCCTGTAGCAACTCTTACCACCTTTCACAGTTATATCGTGGCGATTAAAAGAGGGAATGGAAACCCTGTAGGGAGGGAGCAATAGCTGAACAGGGTGAAAAATGCGGGGATTTAGAAATATCTGGGGGTCGGAATTGACTACTCTGAATAAATCAGGAGATAGAGGAAATTAGTTAGAGGTCATGATGGAGAAGTGGTAGTGGCGTAGCCCAGACAACTGAGTAGTCATTTACAGTACTCATTCATCATTTCTATTTAATCACAGAACCTGAAGCATAAAAGTAAATGTCAAAGCAAACTTTAAAACCAAGTTAAATGCAGATTACTACGTGACCTGTCCCATCACACAGCCTGTGAGGCCAATTAGCGCAGACATAAGTTTAAAAGATCCATTTACTTAAATGTCTCTATTTAACATAACTCATTGAAAATAACAAGGAAACACTAAAATTCCATAGTTTTCATTTTACCTAACAAGGTCCTTGCTATTACTGATTTCTATGCAGTATTAACATGAGATACATTCAAGTTAACTGAAGAAATATATTCTATAAAAGATAGGATAGAAGCCTTCCTGTATGTTACCGTTTACTTTTGATGGATAGGGCATTCAAGACAGTAGCCTTCATTTCCCTAATTTTCTGTTCAGGTGTTGAAATTCATAGGTGGGCACTTATTCAAACCGTTCTGATGTTCGTCACTATTACATTCATTATATTTAAAGTAACTGCAAGTGCAAAGATGGAAATGGGAAGCAGAAGAGACAATTAAGTTCCTAATGTGGAAGCAACTATACAAGGGATTGGCATGGGGCAAGTGGAAAAGTTGTCTATATGATACAGGGCTGTCTGCCAGCCTTTTAGGTTATTTGATAATCAACTCCAGACATTTAGCACTCACAAATTCATATTCAAAACTAAATAGGACTTGGCAATGATATTTTGTTCATTGAAATGTTGTGCCACACTGGAATCAGCTCGTGAAATAACTAGTTAACCAGTATCCCGAAGCAATAAACATGAAATTAAAAAATGTTCAATAGTCTACATCAATCATACGCTAACATTTCTGAAAGAGCTAGCCTGTAAATGAGTTTTATAACCATAATCTAGAATACAGACAGGAAGTGCAAACATGAGAAAAAAGCAATCTTTCAGAAAAAAAACATGAAGGAATCAGACAAGAGCACTTGGAACCATACTTATGGTTTGGTACTAAGTGAAATCAGTGGCTTAAATATTCAGCTTTGTTAAACTTACTAAAAAGAGAAAAACACATACAATGCCCTTCCAAAGGACTGAATTACAAAACTATATTTTATATAATGGAACAGGAAAGTAAGATGTTCAAAGCCAGTCAAATTAGAAACGGTGAACATGATTACCTATTCCATTATCCTCACTGGGGAAGCTTCAGCATTCGTGTGCACTCACCATGTGTATGCTCACTCACCTTCTCACAAGCCATCATTCCAATGCAGTTATGTTGGCAGCTGGAGATGTTCTGTATATACTAACGCTGAATGAATGCAAGCTTTATAGGCATATTCCCGTTTGATTGCCCCAAGTGAGCACATCCCTTTTAATATCACTTCAACTAAAAGACCCTGCAACACCAACAGTGTCTTTGTTTTCGGAATAGGAGATGCACAGTGTAGCCATGTGGCAGATGCTGTTTGCTCTGCCCAGATGCCTCCTGGCATCCAACTCAGAATCCATCAGGGATTGGTCAGCGGGACGTGTGGACACTGTATGGTGATTGGATGGGAAGTGCATGATTGACAGGTGTGCATAAAATTCGCACCTACCCTGCCCACGCGGATGGTATTAAAAGAATTGTTTTCATGTTAAGAAGGACATTTTCTTAGCACCACCCAAGAAGGCTTCTGCCTTGCTCCACAATGCTATAGTCACATATAAATCTCCCCTTAATTTTTTGATGTATTGAGTTCAGAAGTCTATAACTATATTATCAGCCTAAATATATCAGTGACATAAAGGCTTTTACCACTACAGTTGCTTATTAATAAATTATAGAGGCCCTTGATGACATTTAACCTGTTCATGAAATAGCTGTGATATTAATAATCCATGGCAGAATTTCATGTTTTTGTTATCTTTATTAATTTTGCAATGTATCGCAAAGAATTTTTTTTTAAATTAGTGAAAACAAGCTGAATGAATTAATTTATTCCAAATATTGGGATCTCACAGCATAGGTGAAGAAATACCTAACCCCAGTATATTATAGTACTTCTCCTTTTATAACTGAATCATACATTTTTAGAGGAAATAAGATTACTTTTAATTCTATGATAACAATGTTGGATGGAATTTTTCTTTTTCAAAAGGGCAATCCAACTTAGAGCAGATCTTCTGCCTCCTGGGAGATAACCTCTAAAGATCTTCTATGTCTATATGGAGAATCTTTTTTAATACAGTAGTGTCTTTTAGCTTATCTCAGAGAGGATATTAAAAGAAAGAAAGAAAAAGGCTGTCTCATAACTATATTACAAAAAACAAACAAAAAACCCCAGACAGTAAGTTCTCTTTCTTTGTTTGATTCTCAAGGATTTATTAAAGTTTTATCCCCATCATTTCCAATATTGGTACACATGCTAAACTGTAGACATGGTTTCCCTGTGGAAGTGTAACAAGGACAATATGAAAACAGCCCTCAGTGTGTTTCTTATTGTTGAGAAAATGTCCTTAGCAAACATCTTTCTTTTTCATAGTGCTTTGCATTTAAATATTTTTTTTATATATGTCAAAAAGTGATAGCTGGTTCTTCTCATAAATAAAAAGCAAATGAAATCAAACAAAACTATATTGCTTTCCTTTTAGCTAGTTACTGCTTTTCTTTTAGCTAGTTACTTTCATCTATCCCAGGATAACTATGACATTTAGAATATGTGGAGACTCTAAAGAAGGATTTTGGATATTTATTTATTTGAGAAGAAAGGCTGTAAAAAATTTCACGTTGCATTTTTTTTCAGCATGCTGGTTTAGATCATCATAGCTTTGCCTTCTGGCCTCAAAATGTATGATCATCTGAGTTTCCTCTTCATCTTCTGTCTCCTGGGGCTAGAGAGAGAACAGATAGCTTATAATGATATTGTGCTCTTTCAACTTTATTTCAATGCAGCAAAACACATCCTTCAAAGCTTCAAGAAAGAGATTTCTGATTTTTTGTTTACTTTTTGTTTTTAGCAGATGCAAAATTTACTATGTCTTCTATTTCTTATATGCTCTTTCTTCAAATATAATAAGAAGACACTCTCTTCTCCAATTTAAGGATGTAGCAAAGGATGGATGAGAATTTGAACGTCACAGAAAAGCCTGCCTCTTGGATGCTTGTTTGCCGGAGTACAGATATCTATTGTATATATCTAAAAATCTGGCATCCCATATACCTGGCTCTGAAAGAGTGTATGGTGTGCACACTTCCAAATCAAACTATGTCAGCCATGCTTCCATTAAGCAGGAGCATTTGTGCTTCACAGCACATATTGTCCTTTTTAGCCTAAGATTGTATTATGCTTGCCAAAAGCATACTCTGTATATGCTTTGCAATTTAGATTTTCTGAGCTGCCCAAAATGGTAGCCAAGGATTCAGCGTTAATGAAGACTAGTAAAAAAAAGCATTTTTAATATAAGCAAACAAAACCAATCTATTTGAAAAGTAATTTTTTAAATAGCATCTAATGTTCTTGTAGTAGAATGAGTTGGTACCAGAATTTGAAAATACTATTTGAAAATATTATTAAACTTCAGTAAGAATGGCATCCTTGGTTATCATAGAGTTTGAAGGAAGAATCATATTTATGTACAGGTAATGTTTGCATGGCAATGGCAGAATATTTGTGTAAAAGCATTTTGAGATAATTTCACAACCTGAGAAAACGTATGGTCTGAATATTTCCTGGCTTTGTTCTGCTCACTTCTAGCTGGCTGGCTGTAGGTTAAGGAATAAAGAAATCACTGGATGGGGAAGACTGATTCTTCTTTTAAGTTGGATATATGTTTGTTGAGTGTTTTGGGGGATTTTGGGTTTTTCTACTTATTATTCCCTGAACTGAAAGTCAACTAAAAAGAGATTACTAAAATGCAGTTATGTACATGTGCAGCAAACAGTCTGCTTTGTAGAAAACAGTTTTACTTTATAAAAGTTATTGAAGAAAACATCTGCTTTTGCCATTTGTATTATCACATAAGGTATTAATACTTTGTATAATGTAAGACTTATATAATCAATGTCTCCCAGAGCACTGTGCTTTACAATATATATCAAAAAATTCACACTCTGGAAAGAAAATCCCCTTGATGCTATGAAATATGAAAAGGGGCAGTTTTGCTTATTGGCTCTTCCATCTACAGAATTTAGTTAAAAGGCAATATTACAGTGCATCTGTTTCAAGCAGAAGTATGGTTTTTGTCATCAGCACAATAAAGCAAACACCAACACAAATGACCATATCCATATGTTACTGACACTTATCTTTGTCACTTGTGTAGCATAAATTATGTTAACTTAGCATATTTTAAAAATGAATGGATTTTTGTTCATTTTTTTTCCACAGTGTTATTTTTTGTTTCCTCTCCCACTAATGGGAGTTCACGACTCTCAAATGGCAACAGAACTGGAAAAGCATAGTAAACTTTTAAAAATTGTGCAGTCTTGCAGAAAGTTACATTTCCGTGTCCCTTTTAGGGAGCTTGGTTTGCAGGGTAGCAGATACCAGCCAATTACATGTGCAGCCTGGCCAGTCTGCCCACTCACTATGAGTCCTGTCTGTTGTAATGAGTTTGATCAGACTGTAAATTAAGTTTCTACATTTTTATGCTGATTGAATTATTCCCTTGTGTGTGATTCATGATATAGTAAAATAAGGATTGAGGAAAATATGCCAATAGTTTTTGCTATCAGTAACATTTCCAAAGTACCAATTGCATCAAAAAATAACATAAAAAGTTGCTGATAGCAATATTTCCTCCATTCTATGTCTCTGTTTTACCTCAGTTGGCTTTAGATATTGTCATAGAGGCTGTTTCTGCAAGGATTGATGCATCCTCTGGTTTAAAAGCATGAACACAAGAATTCCTTGCCTAAGGAACTTGCAGGATTCAGATTGCTGGAGGACTTTTAGAACAGTTTAGATAAACTACTGATGTTGAAAGTTAGTTCTGTCTGGGGAAAAAGTCAGCTATCTTCCTGCCCTAGTTTTCTCTGGTCCTGTGATTCTGTGTGTTCTAGATTATTAGTGGAAATAAAGTTGTGGACATCCAACAAACTTGTGCAGACCTCATAAACCTCACCATCCAGGGCCTGACTTTTCCTCCCTTTGCTCAAGAAAAAAGGAGATTCCACTGCTTCCTTGGGTTATTGCTTTCAGCATTTAACTATCTATGTAATTATACATATTTTCTTGATATCAAGCCTATTCTTCCCTGTTAAGCTTGTTTATTCTTGTCCTGTCCCCAGTAAACATGGAAAATAATTGCTCACCAATGACTGACTCCTTATATTGGCATAAGATGAAATAATAAAATCCAGTGACTAACAGAGTCCACCTGATGACCTCAGAGATCCTTCCAGTGGAACTTTCCATGCATCAGATTTCATATATCTGAAGAGATATTGCTATTATTATCAGAGGCTGAAATTACTGGAGTGATTACCTTGAGTGAAATTAGTCATCTTTCCTTGGGTGGAATTAGTCATCCTCTAGGGTTTTGAGGTTTTTTTTTTTGCAAATTGCTTTTGCTCCCACAGAGCCCACACTAATAAGATATAGGTATGTATTTATATATAGATACATAAGAAATATATGCAATAATTTCCAGCTTGCTAAAACTTATCTGTTTATTTTTATCACATCTTTGTGTATATTGGTTCTTTCACTAAAATAGGGTAAGAATGTGTATTTTCAACATATATTCACGTCTTAAAAATATCAGAGAATTTTTGTAAGGTGTAAGTAAGAGTCCTATTCAAGCACTCAAGTCAATGTAGAATTTTCTCACACAGAGCAATTATTAATCTTTGCTTTTTTTGCATCATTTGCTCACTGCAGGTAAAATGGAAAATTCTGTTATTATCCTTTCCTGGACAGTATTTCATAAGCTGGAAGACTGTCTTTATGCCTTCTTGAATCTCCTCTTAAAAAAAATCAGTTTCTTCAAGCTTTTCTAAAAGACATATTGTCTAAGCCTTGGTTTAACATGCTTGTTTTTCTCTCTCCTTCTTTCCAGTTTTTGCATCATATTAAAGTGCAGTGTCCCCAGACCTAAATTTGAAACCTTACAAGAATCAACTAGAATTTACATTATCTCCTTGTCTTATTATATAAGTAATTTCTGTTAGGCCAAACCAGACTGAGTTTTTTTTTTCTGCAACTATGGGGCATTACTGACTCATTCAATTAATGATCTGTCACAACTGCCACATCCTTTTGCATCATATAGCCGTTAACCAGTTGTTCTTCACTTTTTGTCTGTGTATTTTTTTCTTTCTTTGCATGTTTCCTTACTAAATTTTTATTGTTGTTTTTGAGCTTTTTCTTCAGTTTGTCAACAAGTTTAAATCCTATTCTGTTCTACAGAGTGCTTATAAACTCTTACAGCTCATATAATCTAAAAATGCTTTTAGTGTACTTCAATCATTGCAGTCAATATTTTTTAACAGGTGTCTAGAACAGACAGATAATATGGGTCCCCTATATAACATGAATTATAATACCTTTTAAAAAAACAGCCTTTGAGGACAAGTAATTTTTACAAGTCTTGAAACAAGATTGACACTGAGTAATAGAATATCTGGTTTTATCAAAGATGTCTGTATAAGTCTTGTGAGCAATTTATACTGTCATATTTCCAGATTTCAGCTGATTTCTAGCTACACCAGCTCACAATGAGAGTTGTAATATTAAACCACTGCATATCAATGTCAGGAGGTTTTTTCATTTCTAGAGCATTTATGCCCCTGTGTTTTTGAAGTAGTCATTATGCTTGACGACTCTTCTATGTGATCTGGTTCTGCAAAATCTAATAGTGCTTCAGGATTATAGACATCTAGCCATGCACAAATCCTGCTTGATATCAAGTAAGTTTTTAGGGAGTGCTGGGGTTTTGCTTTGGGTTTGTTTTTTTAATTTTACTTTCACAGAGAGTGGTTCTTCCCCTTGTAAATGGAGCAGAGCTGATTTGTATATCATCAAGGGACAAGGGTGGACTACTGAGATGCCTTTTCCTGGAGTTACTTTTCAGAGAAAAACTGGTCTTCAAAGCTTTTAGAGATTTGTTGTTGCAGAATATAGATGGTTTTGGACGGCAAAATAGTAAAGTTCATGCTGGCAGTATGTTAGCTAATGCATGTGTGTGCGGAAATTGTGGCAGGAGAAGCCACATTGTGGAGAGAGAGGAAATCCCAAAACCACAGGCAACACAACCACTCAATTAATTCCTGCAGGACATTCATGCATCTTGAAATTCAAGAAGCAGCTCTTTCTCTTCTCAGGTAAATTTTCAATTTTTTAACTGCTAGTTTGCTCCTTTTGGTCTCATTTAAGCTGTTGCAGGTAAAAGCTTTCCTCACATCCCTGGCCATGTGGAAGGCACATCAAACAGTGGAAAGAGGAATCTGTTTTCGATCTGCAGAAATGGCCTGTGAAATTCTAATGAACAAATTGCTTCTACCACTGAGTTTCATTTGCTTTTTTATGTGGTAAAAAGATGAGGGAAGGGTGGAAAGTAATTCTTTCTCAGCCCATTGCCCATTCTAAAGGAGCCCTGTTGGCAAAATTGGAACAGGTGTCCTCAGTTCAATTATACTAGAGATGGCAGAAGCAGTTGGACTAAGAAGTACAGACTGTGACACCACTGTAGAGAAAACACTGCAGAAAAGAGTTTTTTTTTTGCTTTTACTTTAGTTCTAGTTGAGATCACACAATTCACCCATCAAGCTGCTGCACTATTTTCCGGAGACTTAGGAACGACAAATCAGTATTAATACATTTAAGCAGAAGCGTAGATGTGATTTACCAATATTTCATTCAAACTAACATAATGTTATATGATGTTGCTAGTTAGGTCAGCAGATTGTCACCAGTTCTTAATTACTGAGATCTGTCAGGGTGTATTATCTGGGACTTACTGTCTTATGACATAGCTGTTGATTTTCTTTATGGAGCTGACTCATGGTCAGCACAAGATACAAGCAGAGCAATGGTACCTTAGTACAGACATAGTGTAACTCTTTCCAGGTTGGGCAGTGGAGCAACCTTCCTTTGTTAAACACTTCTGGTCACTGTAACCAACAGTAGTTGCAAATCACACAAGTGACGTTTTCTGCACTACTGTATTTTTTCCACAAAATAAGGAATAGTGGCCTGGCAGTAATTGAGATGAATGACCTTCTATCAGCAAAATTAACCTGTAAAAGTCATACATAAATAGATAGACACAATTAGTCTGTATAAAGTGGTCTTTGGAAAAGTGACTAAACCAGTATAACAGAAAATACCTGTACACACACTACACAGTCATGCATAGCAGCAACTGCCTGCATTGTACAAGCTGGCCAGCAAATCTGTCCAGAATGCGCAGACATTGAAGATTAAGATGTAAGTTAAAGATTCAATAGGAGAAAAGTGTTTTTTACACTTATTTTTGCTTACCAAATAAGAAACATAGAGTTTAAAATATTTGTCATGACCAATTTTTTTTTTAAATCACAGCAGAGATCAAAACCTGTAAAAGTGCATTTCTTTTTTCCCCAAGAATTCCAGTATTTCCTTCCCATGCTGTGCTTGTATATCTATGATTCTGTATTCCTCAGGCTTGAAATCTGTAGTTAAATGATCATTAGTTTTTAATTTAAAATAAATTGCCTGAAACACTTTGTATCTTCAGAAGTGTTTGAGATTTTGCATAGAGGGAAATTATATTGAAATTCTAATAAATGTTTTTCATATTCTTTACACTCTTCTTATGACCTATTCTTACATGCTTGCTTTTTTTTTATTCTGCTCACTATAGTAAGCTCATGCACAAATCTGTACCTGGCACTCTGATGGGAAGCATGTTTAGACCTCCATCAAACCAGTTAAAGAACAGTCTACCCCAAAGTAAACAACAGCTTCTTACAAGACATGCTTGTTGTTCAGATTGTTCTGAAAATCCTTTCAGAAACAGGCATGGGTGTTCACTTCTGGCCAGGTAAATTTTTTGTCAATATTAAAATATTCTAGTGTAGCATAGTTCTTTCCTTGTAGTTCCAAAGAAGCCAAGTGATTTCAGTGAACCTGACAAGACACAATAGCAGTTGGCACAGGTATTATGAAACATTTGTCCCATATGAATCAGTGTAAGTTTATTAGTGCATTGTAGTAAAGATAATGCATTCTCATTCTCAAAGGATCAGGTTTATATTAATTTCTTCCATGGATTTGAAGCAAAGAATCATTTGAAACTTTTAGAGTGTGATAAACATAAGAATATTTTGTTCACATTGGAAAGATGTGTATTTTCTCCCCTGTGAAGGTGTACTCATTATTATGAGAGTCAGGTCGATAAATAGTTATAAAACTGTAGAACCGATGTTGGCAAGAGAAGCCACATTCAGTTTCCTTTTTTTGTTTTTTTTTTCTTCCCTACAATTCTATGCATACAAGCATTAGTGACTGGGATGATGTATTTTGGAATCTCATTGAAATAACTGCTTACCACTGTAGAATGCTTCAGAACTGAAAATATGTGAGAATAAACTCTTGTAAGGGGGAAGACATGGAAAATGACATCATAATCAGAGCAAAAAAACCAACCTTTAGGAAGTTAATCAGTTCTTCTCTGTTTTTATAATCAGTCATCTCTTATTCTGTGTTGGACCATAAGCACATGAGATGCTCAAAAGAGTTAAGCTCATTTGCTTTGCATCTGTAAGTAAAGTTTTTATTGAATTTGGGGAATTAAATTTTATGTAAGAAGGAGTCCACTCTTGGTAAAGTTGTAGTAAAAAAAAAAACAAACAAAGTAATTTTGTGCAAAAAAGAGCAGGGTGGAGAGTAATGGAAGAATGGACATGAAAATCTGTTTGTATTACAAAAACACATGGCCTTATAAGTCAGGAGTGGACATGATGTTAGTGTATTATTGACTGAAACAGAAAGATGAAAAGTTTTGTTTTTCCTTTGTCATCACATAGGAACATGACAATATTTTCAATTAAATTACAGTATTCAGTTACTGAAGGTCACTTGGTAAATTGGTGGCTTTTAATAATTTGTGAACCATGTAAGTCTTGGAGACACACTGCTATGGAGTATCGAGACCACAAATTGAAGATGATTCAAAAGAGAAGTGAGGAATTGTATAAATATAATGATATATAACAGAATAATAATAGTTATCACAACTTTGGAAGGTACATTAAGTTTTGTATTTCAAAGTTTAGGGCAAACTCTTACAGAGACCAAGAAGTGCCCACTAGAGAACACAATTTGTCATACTCTGATTGTTTTTTCTTATGCTCCTTCCTGCAGCTGATGTCACCTACTAGATCTTGGAATTTGCCAAATTGTGAATCTGGATATTTGTTTTCCTGTGAAACTAATGATAATATTTCCACATGTCTTTTTATCATCTGAGAACCTAACAAACCTTTGGAATATGCAACATTCTTGAGTGTTACTGAAAGTTCTATGTGTACAGTTATATCCACACATACCTATTAATGAAAGCTATAGTAATATTTGTTGAGGCTTCAATTTTTGCATGTAAAAAGAGAAAATTAGGACCAAAGTATTGATTAGACTGAAGAAAAATTTCTAAATTACAGTAATGAATTAATTGCTTTTCTGGTTATATCGCTCTCTTCAGTTCCCTTAAGTAAAGTGGCCTCTGGTGAATTCTATAGACACATAATTAGTGGCATACACAAAACTTGCATACCTGGCACAATGGTGTTTGAATGTGTCTTATTTTGTTTCAGAATAAAAAGCCTGAGTAAATTTGCCATGTAACATGAGGATTTGAGGAATGTTCAGCTTTTTACTGATCCAACAGTTAATTATGTTTGCAGCTAGGTAGATGACTGACATACCATAGTGTATTTAAGTGTATTTAGTGTATTTTAAGATAGATTTACTAGAATAGAATAATCACATAATTTTCATTGTCACTTTGCTTTTAAATTGTGCATCAAGTTTCCTTAATGCCTTTAGCATTAGAAATTCTGTTTTCAACTATAACTTAAAGGCGTTAAGACCCCTCCATTTTCTTTTGAAGGACTTGAAGGGCAATTGCAGAAAGGCACTGTCACTGAGGCATGAAAATGTCTTTTATGATCACTAAAGCTCCACCTCAATGTCTTGTAAGAGAGAGCTCATGGCTGACCCGGCAGCCCTGTATTGTTTTCATCATGTAAGAGATCAGAATTTGGATTTGGTAGTAATTTTATTCAGTGAATATTGAGACAAAATTTTTTTTGATGCCCTAGGGGCAAAGTTGCTTTTTAGCAGCTTCTTAAGCCAGTGCTTGAAATGCCAGTAATGTGAAATTCAGGGAGGAATATCAAGGCGTTTGAATATTTCCAGAGGTGCAGGTGGTGTATTGAAATGATACTCAAATAAAAGATCCCTGAGGTGAAAGAAAAGCAGAAGCCAGGGATTTATCTCACCTCATCTTAGACATGTGCAGCTTAGACATCAATGTTTGAGCCGAGCAGACATTGCTAATCAGATTGCCTTTATAGTCAAGGGAGAGAAACAGCTGCTCTTATAGATGGATGCACTTGATGGAATTTGGATGTCTTGTTTAGGGTGATATAATTCCCACCTAAGAAGTGTCTTTTCCTTTTCATTGACTACAAAGGAATACAAAAATGACTAGCTTAGATGCAGACATGTAGATAGCTGTGTTTGGTTTAATAAATGCCACTTTGAAACACCGTAAATAGTGGAAAGACCAAATTGCTGTGCAGGTCTATTTATGACTTTATAACAGTCCACTGTTATTGTAAATGCACAATAAGAATGTTAAGGTACATCTTTAAATTCTAATTAAAAACTAAAATTGGGAAATATTATTTCTTTTTTTTTTCTTTGTTTTTAAAGCAGAAAATTTCAAAAAATGAATTACTAGCTGTGTGCTATGTAGCCTTTTACTGCCTGTTTTAAAAAATGTCCATAGATCAAAGGGGCTTCTTGCATTCATCAACACAAAAATGTTCTGATGTATAAAAGTAAGGAACAGCTGAGATGACCCATAAAGAACGAATAAGCAGCATTATCAAAAGCTTGTCAGCAGTAAGTAGGTAAATCTGAAGGAGCTAGTATGCAGTCTGAAAAGAAAACAGCACAAATCTCTCAGAGGTCAGACAAGAAGCTCTGAAATTCCATCCATGCTTATATATGTATAATCATGAAGTAACTTGCACAAATTCCATTCAATGTTAATAATAGTAATAAGCACAGCAGTGTAATTCAACCAATGCAGTAATATTTACATATTATGTTTTTTAATTGCAATATGAACTGTATTATTACAGTTCTTATCATATTGGTCCTTCTTCTTCTTCAAGCACTTTATACCTTCAGCTAGACTCATTCTCACTCCTCTGTGTTCCTCTCCTTCTTTAGGGTCTTACTGCTGCTTCTGGCATCAAAACCAAATGAGTCTGCTGCTCTGATTCATACAGAGGTGTTAACACGTGCTCCATATTGCTCATCATGGTGTGATACATGCGCTGGTCCCGTGCAGGGCCAGGAGTTGGACTTGATGGTTCTTGTGGGTCACTTCCAACTCCGCATATTCTGTGATTCTGTGATCATCTTATTTATTTCCAAACATCTTATTTCAGTGTCCTTTATTACCACTATTTGTAATTCGCAAAGAGATCTTAACTGCCTTTTCTAAATTGATGCTGAGGTGAATTTCTTCAGTTAAGCATTTAGTTTGTGATGTCTAGTTTGCCTCTTTGCCAATTTTGTGGAGATGTGAAATCTTTACCAGTCCTCTCAAAAGCTAAGTAGTGCTGTCTCACTGCAAAATTTTCTATCTTAGCTCTCATTTAAGATAAGTACAATCAATTAATGTACTCTTTCTCAGACTTTAAAATGCATACTTTTGACCTTTACAGCAGGAAAAAATGATTTTTCAATTGTAAACTTTGAGATTTAGCTCATAGACAGTCTTTAATCCATGATGATACTGCCCTATCTCTCAAGCTTAATTAGCTCATTAGGACTTTCTCAGGAAAGATCAGACCACCTGAAAATATTTCTTCTCTGTTCTTCACTTTCCCCTTACACAAAAAGAAATGTAGCATTGAAATAAACCACTGTAACAGTGAAGGAAATGTGTCAAATTCAGGGTTTACTTCATACACACTAGAAATCATCCCTGCCTTGGAGTTTCCAGCTTTGGAGACTGAATTAAAGTTGATTGTTTTTAAACCTAATTCATAGTATTTTTTACTTTTCTTACAACTTAATCTAAGTAAGTATCAATTGTTATTAGAAACTTTGATGCTAGGATATAAAACTGTGGTGAAATAAGTAGACTTTATTTACCAAAGTGGGATTTTTTTCCCTTTCAGTTTGTTTCAAAAAATATTATCGGAGCATTCAGATTTGTTGAGGGAGCCTGGTTCAGGATTTGTGTTGAAATGTGTTGAAGTTTTTCTTCACAATATATACTGTTTAAACAGTTCTTACATCAGTGTATATAAAACTAGAATTGTGTTTGAATTTAGGTATAATTTAGATATAATTTAGATAGAAAAGATTTTCAGGAAAACTTTTTGAAATAATAGAGATTCTTCTTAACTGAAATATGGCAAGACTTTGAAATATTGAAATTCTTCTCAAAGGAGGATCACTGTATTTTGCAGTACTTGAAAGCAATATAAAGTTCATTCTTGTTAGCTGATTCACTTGAAAATAACCTAAAATCTGTTTACATTGAAAGATGCACAGGAAAAATTTACTGGTGATGCCATATGGAAGAATTAAAGCGACAACCCTCAAAAGGGTAAAACACTAGGATCTGTTTTGTACAGTCAGAGCAGTAAATTAATACCCCAAGGATTAACTCACCAAAGTCTGAAGCAATCAGTAGTGCAATAATTGTATTATAGGCACTGAATTTGGCTCAGCTAAGCTGTCACTGTCCTTCTGGCACACTGGATTGCTAATGGAAATGCTGTCTGCTGAGGAGGAGCTGGACAGTCTAGCATTTGACTGTTCTAAGAGACCACGTTGACACAGGTATCTCTCTGGTCATGATGTCAGGGTATCATGTTGTACATTTATTTATTGCTTTGTATTATTTTTTTTGTGGACCTATTGATGAAAAGTCACACAAGTCTGTGAATGTTTGGTAGTAGGTAATTACAAAACAAGCCCCTTTGTCATGTAATAGTTTGCCATATAAACACTGTCATTTTTTAACTATACATTCAATGTTTCATGGCAATTTCAGGCAATATTTCCAGTGAGTCTGAGGGAATTAAGACAACTTTATCAGCCTATAAATGCTAACACGTTGTAGCAGAGCATTGTAGCTTATGCCTTTGTAAATCCTCACTTTCTCAGGGAGCAAAATGTGTTGAAACACATTTAAACAAGGACAGTGTTTTGCACTGCTAAATTAAAGACTAAAATGAGTTTGTTCTAGTGAGTGTGGCTAGTTATTTTTTCTAATTTATTTTTAACGATAGAAATGGTCTTTTAAAATTCAGAATGATTTTAATGACAGATGAGAAAATGTTTTTAGCTAGTTAAGTAGATAGCTCTTTGAAATTTAATATGCTGTATAAAAATTTATGTTTTAACAGGATATTTGACTTCAATTTTTAAAAGTCTGAATATCAGAGACTATTTTAGTATAAATGTGATCTTTTTGTATATACACAGAAATTTGCAGAATATATGGGCACGGATAAATAAATAGCATAGCTGGGGAGCCTGCATTCCTTAAATGATGCAGATGAGTCACTTTCTTGATGTACTAAATGTTCATTCTCATGCTGTGTACTGAAGTGGTTGCGATAACCACTGTATTTACTTTTGCACCAACTAAGCTGTATTGCTTTCAAAGAAACCTATTTTTGTTTATAGAGACCTTAATTTTGATAATATATTAAATGCAGTGAAATGAATACACTCTGTCTGCTTTGTGATAAAGCTAAATTAATACCCAAAGGATTAACATTCATTGCACAGTGTTCCGACTACTATTTTAGAAATTACTAGTAATTGCTTTTTAAAATATGGTTCCACCAAAGATGTTGCTTGTGATGCGGGCAGGGGAAGGGAGAGTGCAGGAGAGCAGAAAAACACTTTTAGTCCAATATGAGTAAAATATTCAAACTAAACATCTCTTTACCACTGTTATATCTGCTCTAATAATTTCAATTAAGTTCTGGGGTCTTCTCGCCTGTTTGTTTGTTATTTTTATCCTCATTTTCTGAAAGGATTTACTTGCTATTTCTTAACTTTTATGTTCTTCATCATTGCTATGTTAATGAAAGCAGAACTCAAATTCTGTTACCAACTGAACACCAAAATAGTAGCCTTCTATAAATCATCTCATCTACCATAAAGAATTATAGTGTTTCAAAATAACCTTTAGTTAAGTTCTTTCTTCCTTGTAAATTGTTATAGGAGGTGTTGGCTTCTGCTGCGGTTATGAGCCTCCTGGAATCACTGACATGACATTCATTGGGTCAATGCCCTTGGTACCTCTAAACAAGAAAGAACCATTGGATTCAAGTAGTTTTCCTTGTAAACATATGAGATGCTATCTGAAGATAGGGCCTCATTTTACATAAAAGGGCTTGAGCAAATCACAGAACAACCTCATGAACTGTGCTACAGTTCTAGAAAGGCTTTTCTGATCCAGCACTGAGAAACACTTGGTTAAAATGCATACAAACAATGGCTTTAGTGACAAATGATTAACAGAACTTAAAAAAACAGATTAAAAAGAAGTACAACCACCTCTAGACTTTCAGAGAAAATACCACAATCTTGCCTTCAAATATACTGCTTATCAAGTATAGCAAAAATAATAGAATGTTTTATTCTCATTACTTAAGAAAAGGGAATATTGCTAGATTTTTCATGCATCAGTGAAAAAGGCAAAAATAGCTGTTTCCACCAAAGAATATTTTTACTGACGGCCTGTATGCAGATTTGAACACCCTGTTTGAAGCCTTGTTATATACAATCTGACTCATATCAAGTGGATGACTTCCAGGTGAATATATAATAAACTCAGGCAGTAATTAAAAAGTATTTCCACATAGAAGATGCTGAAAATAACTTGTCTATTAAACTGAATCCCACTTCAGAAGACTAAGAAATGCAATCTATTAATTATAGAACTTACTTCTATTGATGTATATTTACCTTAAGCTTGTGGTCTCAAATAAATCTGATGTCATTTCACCCTCCTACTTCCACTTAAATATTTTTCCTATCATAAAAAGATCTACCTGTATTTTAAACCCATCATGTACTTAGATAATAATAGCGTAAATTTAACATAGCCTATCTTTTGGGTTGGTCTGTGTTTTATTTATGTATTTGTAGTATTTTTATGGAATAACTTGTCTCCAATACTCAAATCCAGCATTATTTTTGAGCTGTAGCTCCTGTTCTTTGAACAACTTTGAACATTAGAAAAAGTGTGTATCCATTTCTTGATTAAGCATTTCTATAAGGAAAAGGTATTTAAAAGTTCAGTTTCTTTGTTTACATATAGTTCAGTATTTTACATGATATTATAGGCATTTTTCACTCTTTTCAGAACATTTTTGTTGTATTAAGATGTATTGTGGAACCATTGTATTGGGTCAATGTTGTAAGTCATCATATAAATTCTGATTATTCATTATTTCTTCTCAATTTAAGAGATCATGCTGACTTTGATACTTCTGAAAATCCAGAAAGTCCAGTGCCTGGCCCCTCTAGGCACAGACAGCCTGTGCCAGCCATGCAGCTGCTGGTGGCACTGCTCTTTGCTCTCTTTCGCCTGCACAAAGTGACTGTGCATGCACTGGCTAGATAAGTTTGCCCTGACTCTCCTTGGAAGTATTTAAAAATATATCTAAAAGGCAGTATATGCAGAAGATTTTGCACGTGTTCAAAGCCAAGCATGTGATTGCATTTTTTACTGGCTCAGTTCCAGGGCGCCTTATGAAATGCAGGCAAATTATGGGAATTAAAAATAGAAAGAAAATTGCTTAATAAGACTCACAATGTTGTGTATGTATGAAGTGGTGTGATTGTTTTCCCAGAGTAAAGAAATAAAGTAGGGATTATCATTCATTTTACCCCTTTCTCTTGAAAACAATTTTTTAAAAAGGGACAAAATCTACATATTGCACTAGAAGATTTTTCAGAATAATGTGGTTTGTTTTTTCAAATCTCAACGGTAGGAAAAATACCATGTAACAGTACCTAAATATTTGAGAAACTCTTTGTGCAGTAAATTTTCTATACAACATATGTAAATTGTTTGTAAAACTGAACACGGTACCTGGAGACTAAGTTATATAATATGTACCTGTCTTTCTCACGTACAGTTTTTGTGAGTGTTGCTGAGTATTTGCATAGCATGAACTCATAGTAACTTTACAGACAGAAGCCTTCTACTCCATTTTTCAAAATGTACTTATCTATACAGGTGAAAATTGCCAAAATGCAAAGAGAGACATTTGAATGACAATAAGTAATGAAACCTTTTGGAAATGGCATTAGCTTAGTCCATTCCATCCCATTCACGTAGAGGTTCTCTAAAGTAGTCTAGATTTCTTGCTACTCACTGTTTTGAGTGAATATGTGGAGCTTACCACAGAAAAATAAAACCCACAAGCACAGATTTGCCAGAGTGGTGATGGAGAGACAGAGGGAACTGATCTTCTGCCATCATTTGTGTAAGTATAATTTGGTTTTTTTTACTTGTTTTTTTCAAATTTACCTCATCTGATGGATACATATATTTAAATTAATTTTTTCTTTAATAACTGACACACATCAAAACTTTATTAAAAAAACAGTAACTGTCATTAAAAAGAAAAAGAGAATGCTTAGAAATGTTATTACAGAGGATGGCAACTTTTAAAACAGGATAAAAGAAAGATAGGGATGAAAATATAGCAAAGGGTTAAACCAATAAGAATATCATCTTCTATACCTTTTATAGTTGCACTGAACACATAAAATCACTAAATATCAATAATATTTCAAAAGAAACAAAGTGATAAAACACTTTGGCTCATTCTACTGTATCATACAAATTTATTTCTGTGTATTACCTCAAAATTATATGAAGGTTGACAATTACAATGCTTAAGCATTAGGAAGTTGAACACAAAGTAAGTATTTAAATGGGAAAAAAACCCAATTTATCATACAATTAATTACTGCCATAATGCTTAGTAGAAAGGGAACCTATAAATCTCTTGGATAAAAATAACATTCAAGAAATATTCTTCAGACATTTCCTCTCTCTTTAATTAGTGTCTTAAATCTCCTTATAAATACACGCCCCTACTGCTGGATGGCTGTTACAGTGCACCCAAAAAACCGCAGAATTTGATGGTTTAAATAACCAGAGGAGTATGTAACTTAAAAAAGTTGAGACAGCTAACACATTTAAACTGGGTTTGCTTCTTAGACATGAAACAAGCAGAGTACTTGGAACAGTTTCTGAAGAAGCTGCATGGGTAACGATAAAGGTTTGAACAAGAGAAGTTACAGGTTGGAACTATGCCAATGGAAAAAACCACAGAATTTCCTACTTGAAAGATTTTAAATCACATTGCTCATGAAGTTTAAATGAGACCACACCGTACTGAAATTATATATGAGACCTATTGAGGACCTACATAATTTTACAAAGTGTAAATGAATATGGCCTGTACATTTAGCTTTCAGATGTAAGCTAGTGAGAGCTTTCAAAGCTCTTCTAAAAGTTTTCTGGAAGAGTTGTGTCATTTGAAGTAAGTAATAAGGGCACCTAACAACTATGGATGAGATAATGTTTTTCCCTGCCAGTTATAAGCGAAGCATAAAAATGTGGTGCAATGGATAAAAATAAAAGTGCTTCAGCACTGCAGTCACAGAAATGGCTTGAGTATACTATAGATGCATTCAGCTTGCTCTGAGGTGACTATTTCAGGGTTGATAGCCAATGCCCAAGGCCAGGACTGCAGCTTAAGCTCTTAAACCCACTGGTAAATTTTCCCACCAGCAAACAGCGTGGTCACTTCAGGACTTCAATGCCCCAGTGCAGTGCAAAAGGAGAGGCTGATGCCACATCTGCATCTCTTGGCAATCTCACAGGCATCCATGTGCTGCTCTAAGTGTTCATTCCTCTCCTGGACCTGATATCCATGCAGTGCCGAGTTACTGAGCTGACGTTTTAGGAGACACACACGCTTTCCCGAGAGCTAGAAGAAAGGAATTTTTAATGTTTTCTAGGTGCTTCCATACAGGTGTTCCCAAATTATCAGGCAGGTATGTCTGTACACATTTGGTTTTCAAAAATTCAGCTAAATCCCTGTTTAAGAACCTTAACGTTTCCAGGCAACAAAAGAACTGCTCATGATCTCTACAGTAATTTTGTTTTCATATATTAAAATGAGCAAGTCATGTTCTTTGATTTCTAAGTCTTCTATTAAACTTCATTTCCATAAAACCACAGTAGTTTTGGGTGGGTTTTCTTTATGTCACACAAGAATAAAAGATTTAATGAGATCATTCTTGGTAAATTTCTAGTTTGCCTAAGAGAAAACTTGAAGCTTCTCCAATCAAAAATGTGTGTGGATGAACTAAAGAGACTGAAAAACACTCTTTATCATCAAAATAAGTCTTAAGTGTGTTATAGTATAGTGACTATCTTCAGAGAAAATGGCCCAGGTGTAAGTAATTACTGCTTTTGCTATTTTTCTATGTGAGTTTGGACAACAGGGAAATATTCCAATACTGCCTTATCTTCTTGTGAATGTCTTTGTGTGGCACACACTGTATCAGTATCTGAGTAGTTGATCTATTATAGTTCCTACAGCAAAATAAAATTTTTAAATTTCTATGCCCAATAAACAAAAGCAAACAGGATGGGTTGACAAAAACTTTTGATTTTTTTGATAAAGAAATTCCCCACTGCAGCAGGATGCTTTGCAATCGAAATTGTTCAGATTATCTGTATTTTGAAGCTACTCTGTCAGAATACTCTACAGTTCATTTGGCAATATCTCAAAGACTCTGTGTAATGTTTCCAGCCTTTAGAGCAGACTGTACATGCCTTTAAAAGCTTGTGTCAGAGGGTATGCTTTATAATGTCTATTTTGTCACTAAGAGCTATTAATCTCAATAACAAATACTTTGTGGAAAATAAACAGTACCCCACATTTCTCTTCATGGTGGAGCTACCATTATTGCCACAACTTTTACTGTTTTTCACAAATATTAATTTAGGGAAAAATTACCACCTGTAGTAAATTAAATCAGTTGGTCAGACCATGTTGCTCATAACACCAAGTTTTTGGGTTCAGTCCCAGTACAGGCCATTCACTTAAGGATGGACTCGATGATCATTGTGGGTGCCTTCCAACTCAGAGTATTCTGTGAATCTGGGAAATAAAAGGAAGGTGAAGGACAGCTCTGCTCCCTGGAGGAGCACATTGAGGTTTGAGAATACAGAGGTGTCAGAAAACCACTGGAAGAACAGCAACATTTTTTACCTCACAAATGAATGCATAATCTCCATGAAATATGAAGCTGAAACTAATTTGGATATGGCAGACTTTGAAAGCTGCAAACAAAATTTACTACCTAGAGCTAGTAATAGTACTAGCTCTACTAAAACTTTATAACTTCCTTTCAAAGCTGAATAAAGCCATTTTACATTCTGCTTATTTATTAGATATTTGCATCAGTACAATGGTGAGCAGTTCAGTAGTTTGAATGAAGATATGTAGGTGATTCAATAATTCATAACTCTGAATGACAGAACTAATATAGAAAACTTCTGAAATGTCAGTATGCAGTATGAAGCCTATTTGTAAAAGGTCCTCTTTCTCACAGAGAAGTTAATTTCTACTCAGAAAAACAGAGTGCAAATCTAAACCTTTGGAGATAGTCAAGAATTCTTGAAAGACTTTTCTCTTGGCACATTTTAGATAAATTCATATTTCCAATGCAACAACTGTTTAACTTTACTCCAGACAGTGAGGGGGTGAGACATGAGTCGTGATGTCTCTTGTTTGTGTTGCCATGTGGAAACCAAGAAGAGTTGCTGATCATGGATTCCCCACTTCCACTTGGATTATTAACTCAGCAGATTTGGTTATGATCTCATACTTTTCACTTATCTGTGCCCAGGCATGACAAAGCAAAGTCAGTGCTAATGCCCATATGCTAGATACAGTTTTAAAGAGCACATATAGTTTTCAAAGGATCATAAACCAGAATGTTCATATACATAATGTGTATATTTATTTACAGCTAAACAAGCTAAATATCATTATTTAGATTTTTTACAGGTGAAGGATGAAAGTAAGCAAGTCGTTGACTATAACTCCATGAAAAAAATAATAATGGCCACACGTAGTGTAATTACAATAGACTTTCAAAGTGGACAAGAGCAGTCATGAAGCAGTGGAAGAAATGCCAGAAAGGCATCTAGTCCTAGTCTCTTCCTAAATAGTGTCTCTGGACTGTTTCAGTTGTGAAATGGGGAAAAAATTCTTTATCGGAAAAATTAATCATCTACTTTATGCCAAAAAATAAAATCCCGGTAACTGTTTAAATTTTTCACAAATAAATTTAAATAGCAAAGAGACTGTAACTGGCAACAGCTTCATATTCAAAAAGGTCAGATTCCCTGGTTAAGTTCAGGTTAATGAATCCATATGTGAAGTTTATAGCTGCTTTGAGTCACCAAAGTAGTGCTTTGCAGTCAGAACTCCTCAGTACCCCTTCCTTGAAGTGCTACTTATTCCACGCTTTTACTACTTGCATCTAATCATAAGCATTTTTTTCCCCACGTAGCTCCCACACCCATTTAGATCACAGCTGCTTTTAGCATACAGAATACCTTCAGATAAGCAATTATTCCAGGCTGAGTTCGACTGAATAATGTGATTCCTAGGCTTCCTGAGAAAATTTAATTTTTCTTTTCTAATCCTGATTATCATACCTTTTAAATTTAGAATCTGTTGTCTTGGGTTTGACTTTTTTCCTAAATAAATGTCACTGCACTACCTTTATGTAATGGGCTTCCCTCATGTCTTAAATTCTATGGTAACCAATATAAAACATCTGGATTTGAAACAATGGGGTGTAATTCTTCAGATACACAATATAAGACTGCGTAAGGAGCACTTCCTAATAGCTGCTTAAGTGGTAGGAACACAGAAATTATGTAGGCAGAGTAAGATACTTGATGTTACTTGAGGCACTGCAATAATTCTTTAAATTGCTATCCATTAACTCCCTGCAAAGTCTAAATCATAATTTAATTGATTTCCTATAAAGTACAAAAAATCTTACTGTATGAACAAAATGCCAACTTTGTGAATTGAAAAACTCCAAGTAAATGAAAAACAAGCAAGCATCAATGAAAAAAAGTTGCATAATTTTAGATACAGGGGTTTTGTTAACTTTTCAGAATAATTTTATATTCTTCTCATGTAGTTCTCTGCAAATTATGTATATATCTGGAGAATATGGATATCTGTGTGCTCCTGTTCAGAGTGTATACTTCTAAATTTTCCTTTTTGTGCTTAGAATTTTATCTGGCGCAATAAAAATTATTCTCATTTCTGATCAGAAAATTTCAATATTACATTTGGGTTACTTTGACATAAATAAGGACAAGTATATAGTTCAATGTATTTTTACTCAGCAATATTATGAATTTTCAGTCTTGTGATAAAACGTGATTAAATGGATTGTATAAGGAGAAGAATGAGCCAAACCCCAATCTGACACTACTAACTTACTAGGTAGGTAGTTAAACAGTTGAGAAGAATTCCTCAATTGTCATGAATTATGAAATCTTCCGATTTCTAAACAGAATTTCTTCTAAATCATTAACTATAATTATCACTAGTGTTGCTATGGGGAAAAAATTCTCAACAATACACTAATGAAGTTGTAACATTGGCCAAATACACATATGAATTTTGCTTTTCTGGACCTTAACTTCCAAATGAAAACTTTACTGAAGAAAACTTAGATCTTAATTTATCAGTTGCATTGGATTTTCCCAAAATGTTTGTGATGCACAATATTTAGGGGCATTCAGAATTTAGGAATATATGGGTTTAGACACAGAAGTTCCTTAAACAGAGCTATCCTGTGACTCACAAATAAGTATATAGTCAATATGCTTCTAATACTTTAGTGTATCTCATATTATTCAGTCTACAGTATGGACCCAACAAATATTTTGCTTACAATGCAAACTCAACATTGATTTTAAGTGAGAGAGAGCAATATCTGTTATGTGTTATTAACCACCACAGCCACAAATCATTATTAACGAGGCACTGTCAACAGGAAACTTGAGAAAATTAAAGCAGTTGCAACTGCAAAGCTTCTGGGTTTTGGTGGTTGGTGATTTTGTGGCTTGCTTGTTTGTTTGCTTGTTTTTATTTACTGCTATTTATTTATTTAGCATTTATATTACAGAAGAACAAATTTTGTTTCTCAGTTTATCATGGAGCAAAAAATTCCAGTTACAATTGCATAAACTAACAACACAGGCAGTGCCTGATTGTAAGAGGCACTCGTATTTCAGACAAAGCTAATGGAAACACAAGACAGGACTAACGTGGCAGCAATTTTTTAAGACCTTGGAAAGTTTTTGACAAAAATAAGTGCATTAAAATAAAGCATATATTTTTAAAGCAATTTTCATCTGCTGAGTAGACACATAAAAGAAACTAAAGTCGTGGCTCTGTATTTTTTTTTAAGTAAAATCTACTTATTTCAAAGTATTGCAGAAAAGATACAACATCATATGAAAATTACCCACTTTTTGCCGTTTAGTCTGTTTTTTGCCATAAAGTCCTCACTAAACTGAATCTTTAAGTCTTAAATTTAACTATGAGATAAAATATCTGAATTCCTTTCAAGATGTTGATTTGATATGGTCTAACATCTGCCCAATTTATACTGAAAAAAGTCAACCCATGGGTCCCTGCAGTGAAATCTGCCAGCTTTAATGATCAAGGTTAAGTATAAAAGATGTGTTCCAGTCAAGATAACAGGTCCATATCTAAAGCTTACTTGAGATATTTAATTATTTGTGAGCAAAAGGTGGTAATGCTTCTGTGTAAATGCTCGGTGTAAATGCTTCAGATGCAGGATGGCTATTTGTTGTTTTAATCCACACCACTCAGCCCTGGAAATTGCTCCTGAGTGGAATCACACAGAACAGCTGTTGCTTTTGTTTTTATAGCTATAGTTAGAGTATGAATCGTGTTTTAGCCAGAATGAGGCAACACTGATCTAAGCCAGTGGCAGTCTTTTGAAGTAATGAAATTCATTGAACTGTATTAAAAAGATCTGATTCCAAATCTTATCTCTGTTTGAAATCTAAAGACATGGGCTTTTTTTCAGAAGTAGCAGCAACAATCTGATAGGTGCAAACAAAGAGATATTGCATTGTGTGATAGAGTATGAAAAAGGAAAGGAAATTCCTGTGCTCAGGCATTGTGTACTTTCCACCTATGTGTACACTGTGAACAGCACTCTGTTTTGGCATTGCCAGGTTCAGCTGCTCTTGTTCTGTGCGTATACATAATAGCATTTCCCACTGATTCAAACATTAGCAAAGAAAGAACAAGAAACTTCCAAATAATAGAAACGTTGTAGATAATTGATGACTTAGCTGATAAACCTGTGAATTATTATCCTGCCTATTCTCAAAAATACAGCATGAATGTTTGTTACCCAGTTAATAAATCTCATTTTAGTGACCATGGTTATTCTAAAATTATTGTCATAAATTTGTAAGCCAATGCCTTTTTCAATGCTTATTTTAGACAATCCAAAAGTTGGATGGGAGGGGCCTGTGTAAATCCCAATTGCACAACTGGCAAATTTGGTACATAATATGTCAAAGCCCAGTTTGTGACTTTCATGCAGTGCTAAGTGAGTATTCAGTGGGTAAAGTTATCTTTGAATTCACCCCAAGACAGTCTTGTAGAATACTCTTACCCTATTTAGTATGAAAGCAAACAGAGGCCTGTTCTAAACTGCATCCATCACTGGTGTCCCCAGGCTAAAGCAAAGGCTGGCAAGGACTCAAGCTTCAGTGAGAAATTCTTATGACATTATCCACCCAGTGTATTTCAGAAGTGCCACCACCACCATTAGCAGCAAGGACTGTGTGTAGTGTCATTGGAGTTTATGGCACACTCTGTGACATCAGAGAGATAAGTTGTATGGGCACTATACACCAGTAAGGCATGGCAAAATAACTGGTTTGTTTAAAGCACTGGACCATCTGTTTTGCAATTCATTGCATCAGAAGGTCACTGTCTCTTTCCTAAACATTTCAGTGTCACATAGAAAATCTCAAGCAGAAATACCAGGTAACTGGAAGGGTCTCCTTTCATTTAAAGAAGTTGGCACTATGTCTGACAGGCACAGTCAAAGCTGTTTTTTTTTTCTGTCAGTCACTGAGTCATGCAAATATGGAGTAAAAAAGTCTCCAGCATGAGTTCCTTCCACAGAAGGCCGACTTTCAGGAACAAGCTTCTCCAGCCTGGGTCCCCCACAGGGTCACAAGTCCTGCCAGCAAATCTGCTCCTAATTTGGGCATCCACCAGTTTTGGTGTGGGGTCTTCCACAGGCTGCAGGTGGATCTCTGCTTCCCCACAGACCTCCATGGGCTGCAGGGGCACAGCTGCCTCACCATGGGCTGCTCCAGGGGCTGCACCTCTGCTTTGGTGCCTGGAACACCTCCTTTCTCTCCTTCACTAAAACCTTCTGAGTTCATTCTCTCAAATATTCTCACTTCATTCTTTTGCAACTTTCATTCTGAAGCAGATTTTCCCCTCTCCTTAAATCTTTTATGTTTAGATGTGCTAACACCATCACTGATGGGTTTGGTCTTGTCCAGCAGTGTGTCTGTCTTGGAGCCAGCTGGCATTGACTCCGTCAGACATGGAGGAAGCTTCCTGCAGTTTCTCACAGAAGCCACCACTGTAGCCCCACCACTACCAAAACCCTGCCACACCAACCCGAAACACACTTCAGCAAGTCCTTTGCTGCAACCATGCTGGTTTCAGCAGATACCTAGATAAGTATTTGTAGAAAGAGGTAATATTTTTAATACATAGAGTTATAGAATCATAGAATGATTTGATTTGGAAGAGACCTTGAAGATCATCTAGTTCCAAGCCCCCTGTCATGGGCAGGGATACCTTCCACCAGAGAGCTTGCTCAAAGCCTCATCCAACCTGGTCTTGAAGCCTTTTTCCTAACCTTTTTATCACCAACATACCTACAGAAGCTTTCCTTGTTGCCCTTGACATGTCTGGCCAGATGTAATTCTATCAAGGTTTTAGATTTCTTAAACTGATCCAAGGGAAAGCATTTGGAGATGCACTTGAGACAGCTATCAAAGTTCATTTATGAAATTAAGAGTGAAGGGCCATTATAGACTGAGGTTATAGCTTTGTAGGTTAAATAGCTCTGTGAACGTTATGTAGGAGGTCATCTTGCCGCAGATGGCAATTGGACTGTGAAATGATGGAACATTTAAAAAAAACATTCAAGTGTCCTGAGTGGTATTAATGGAAGTTTAACTATCCAAGCAAAGAGTGGAAAATAAAAATGAGAGGAAATAAGGCTGAGGATATGTTTGCGGATGTGGCACACAATTGATTTTTAACTGAATATGTGCATCAGCTTAAAGAGAAGGAAATAATAATGGCTCTGGCATTAAGTAATACTGTCAAAGACAAAGAGTTAAATAAGCTTGTACTGCAAATGGACAAAGGCAGAGATATCTGAAGAGTAGGATATTTGCTCCTAAATTTTGTAACTTGAAAGGTAAGAAAATAATTACAGTTTTATCAAAAAATTGCAAAAATTAATTATTCATATGCATAAATGTCAAGTGTTGGGAGAGAGACTCTAGAGACAAAAGGGAGGGAGGAACATTAGTGATACTTATCCCAAAATACATTTTTACAAAAAAGTCTCCAGAGTAGAAAACTTTCTTAAAAGCCCAGATCCTCTAATGTATTTGGCAAGTTATGTATTTGTGGGACAAAGATCCCCTTCTTTTGATTAAGGATCAGCCTTGAACGTCTCCAAATTTGTCACTGTCTTTCTAAGGTAACAAAAAAGAGAGTTCCTTTACTGCCAGCATCTTATTTGCTCTTTGAGTGGGGGAAATAGTTTGGACCAGTGAAGGCCTGGGACTGTATTAATTTACATTGACTGATTTGTTTATTCACTGCCTAATATGTGTTGATATGCTTTATTTTGTTCTATTAAAAAAAGTATTGTCTGTGGAGAGGAAGGCAGCCTGCTACCTGGATCAAATGAAACCCAACTCCTTCCTGAAAACATTTGGAATTTCACAAGTTGCTTGAGGGACTTTTTGAGGGCAAGGTGAGATGTGCAGGGAGAAGAGAAGAGAAGAGAAGAGAAGAGAAGAGAAGAGAAGAGAAGAGAAGAGAAGAGAAGAGAAGAGAAGAGAAGAGAAGAGAAGAGAAGAGAAGAGAAGAGAAGAGAAGAGAAGAGAAGAGATTCAAAGTGAACAGAGAGATGGGATGGGNGAAGAGAAGAGAAGAGAAGAGAAGAGAAGAGAAGAGAAGAGAAGAGAAGAGAAGAGAAGAGAAGAGAAGAGAAAAGAGAAGAGAAAAAATTCAGAGTGAGCACAGAGATGGCATGGGCAGTCATAGGGTAACCCTAGAGAAGACTGGGGGGAAGATGTACACTAAGGTCTTAGTGAGGAAGAAATAAGAAAGAATTCTAGGAATGTAGATGAGTCCAGTGGGGATATTTGTTTATGTGCCTTTTTTAAAAATTATTGTGTCACTTTGTTGATCTCATTTTTGCTATTCAGAAACTGCACTACAGTTGTGTCAACATTACTCAATGGTAATGTGCAGACAGAACTTAACATTTTTTTATGAGGGGCTCTACAAACTTAAATTCCTGTTGTAGAGCCCCTCATAGTATTTTAAAATAAGATTCTAAAGACTGGCATACGAACTGACCTACTGAGGTTGCCTCAGAGGATTTTGCTTGTGTCCATATATTCAAAGGCTCCAAAATGTTGTTTCTCTAAAATATATGAAACAAAAGCCTGTGGAGAGAACCTGACCATCAGTCAATCAGAATATGAAAGTCCCTGGTTGGTAGGTCTGCCTGTAATTCCTGATTCTATAGAGGTAACATAAAATTTCTGTTTCTGTTCCAATACTCTGCTCTAGCTGACCATGGTAAATTGCCTTAGTTGTTGAAAATTAATTCCCAGATGCAATGGACTACCCAAAAGAAAAGTGCAGAACCCTCTTGGTTAAGGATCCAAAAAATTTGTTGCGTTTTTTGGTGTTTTTTGGTTTGGTTTGGGTTTTTTTGCTTCTTTTTCATCAACAATCTTTTTCATTCTTCTCTCTTATCCACTTGGAACAATTGCACCAAGTAGTTATTCTATTAAGTCCTAGATAATCAAATTAGGAATCAAATTAAGTGAATTAGGTGTACCTTAGTCCAAATTGATTCATAAAACCTTGAGGGCCAATGTCAGCTTAGATGGCCTGTGACATCTATGACACAGATAGACATTTCCCTTTAATGTCAAATGACTACAGTGGTGGTGAAAGCAGTCCAAACACAGTCATGTAGTTATAAATTTATTTCAGGCATATACTTTCCTAACCAAAGCTAATCCGAGTTCACAAGGACTAAGTTTTTCGCATAGACATATAGATTAAAGCTAAGACTTACAGAAAAAAATATTAAGCAAAATGTAATATTTATTTATTAAAGACATTTTTGCAATTTAGTCCAAGACACAAAATCGACAGGTTTGTGTAACTCTCTGAGATTCTATAGCTCACCTATTTCTGCTATAGCATTTGCTTGGTTACTTAAAGTTCTGCTACTGTAGATATCCAAGGATCAGTCAAGTTAGCTATTCTGCACATATTTCCTTCAAAGCTCATTCACAAATATCTCAGGTTTTAAGTCCTTTGATGGATGCAGTGGTTTTTTATGAGCCCTTTAAATAAAGGTCTTTGATAAGTTTTATATGCTTATCTCTGACTGCACTAATTAATTTCACTACCTGATACAGCATGACCATGTTTTTTATTTAAAAGTACCAGAAAAGATGGAGGCATGGACTTTTCATTTAAAATCGAAAGGCAAAATCTTTAAACTACAAAGTAAGAGACTTGAGACTTCAAGCTTTTCTTAGACTGAAAGGTAAAATACGTTCTGGAAGTTTACTACTACTAGGCTTAGGCACTTGCTTCATCTTTTCTTCTGAACCTCTGTATGAGAGGAAACAGAAGAGCCTGGAGGACAAAAGGAGGACAAACAGCTGGAAACTTGACTCACTGGCTAAGTGGCTGAGAGAGCCAGCTAGCAGACAGCAGACCAAAATATTGGTGTCAACATCAGCTCTTTTTTACCCAGTAATCTAATATAAAAAGGGTCCATGGAAGTGATGCCAGACCTCAGGTTGACTCCTATCAGATGCAAACTCTATTTAACAGAGTCAGGACCTATAAGCAGACAGACAGCTCATATGGCTTTTGGTGTTTCGTTTTCATGTGCTTCTTTGTCTGTTTAAAGAGACACAAGGAATAGAGAAACCCACAGTCACAAGGCAGCACTGACAAAAACTGCATAATAAAATAAGTTTCTACAGTCTGCAGCAAAATTGAATAGTGAATTTCCCCCTTTCCAGTCTTGTACAGTACTAGTCAAATAAGAAGCTGCATGCAGCAATAGAAGACTCTTAAAAATCACACAGAATTAACAAATATCAATTGAGAGTGTTCCATTAAGTTTACTGAGTGCAAACTAGCATCACTATATTAACATCACAGATACTTATCTGTGTCAGTTCTCAGTTTCTTTACCAAAATTTCCCTGAAAGTGTGAAACTAATCATTTGCTTTGAATAACAAAAAGTTTGGTGTTTCTGCTTATTCGTGCTTACTGCCTAGGTAGTTCATATGTCCTGCTTAGAGGTAAGACTCATATGGCTGCAGCTTAATATCCTGGCTCACACATATTGGTTTAAAAAGAGTTACTGTCAAGAGTAAGGCATTGGAATTTTGGCCTTTGGGGTGTAGTCATGTTAACTGCATGCAAGTAACACAGGGAGTTGTTTATTAGTGGGGTCTTGACAGGGGACCTGCATGAATTGACAAAATGTTCATTTTTAATATACATTTCTCCAATTTGGAGAAACCCTGTTTAGAAGTAATGTAGATTGTGGCATTTCAGATTTCAGAATTATTGATGGATGTTTTTCTCCATACTGGATACTTAGCTGTAAGAGAAATAGCCTGTGGGATAATAGATAATCTGTTCTGCATTATCTAGGCAAAGGAAATCTCACATAGTGTCACTGGCAAAATGAAAGGTTAATCAGGGAGACCCTTTTGTTGAGTCACAAAGTTCAGGAAGGAAACCCTTGTTTTCTAACGTGCTTCTCAGAGAGGAGTCTAGGAGGAGCTGGATCCAATCCTAGTACCAGATTTGGACAACAGTTTATGTCTAGAAGATTATATAGGTGTAGATTAGCCATTTTACAGCTTTGTCTTGCAGGATTAAGCAGGGGAAACCAAACATAGTTATATGAATCAAATAGAGTATTTCTTTAAATTGATGATGGCAATGATAATAGACTAAAATACTTTAATTAGAATTACTTACTACACAGTATAGATAGTTATAACCACTAATACAGTGCATTATTTATTAAATCAATAATTTCAAAGCTAGTTTAGTAATTATTAAGTGGAGATTGATGTTACTCACCCATAGCAACAACTGTGGCCAAACGTCTTTCTATAAACCTTGAGGATTAACCTTGAGTGGTGTCTCCCACTCATGAGAGGAGTCTCCCCACACACTCCTAGAAGGGGTGTGTTAGAAGTTCCCAGAACTAAAAAGTGGGACTGGGTTTTTATAGTATGAGGTGATTGACTGCCAGCTGTATCAGCTCAGCAGTCTTTAGATCATTTAGCAGTACTACTGCTTCTTAGCTCCTTTATCAGAAACATTGTCTGCCTCATACTCCACAGTGTCAGATTCTTTCAGGAAACATTGTTCTTCACATACTCAGAATGTTTAACTTTGGGATTGATGAGTCAACCTAGTCTCAGCATTCTTCAGCACCAAAAGCAGCATGACCCACCTTGTCCAACAATCACTGATAACTTTTGCAAACAGTGTGGACTTTGAGATGTTTTACCTGCATTGGGGCAGAGCATCTTGCTACAAATAGCCCTATAAAAGGTAAAAAAATATTATGGGGTATAAGAATATACTCAAACCTGTGAGGATATCATTGCTGTCAAGTACCAGCACAACAAAAAACAAACTGGATCCATGCAAACCCATGCTCTCCATATTAGATTGGCTTTGGAAATAGGCATGACTGATCATCTGGCATCACACATTGAGAGGATAATTGTGAGGCAAAGAGAGATTGATATTGGCTGTCCTCTTTATCCATGGTGTAGTTAAACTGTAACACAAACAAAGTAATAGTGGACAGCCTAGAGTTACCGAATGTTATTGAGGGGAGGGTGAGGTGTACAGCAACATTAAATCCTTTTTGCTATAACTATATTCATTCTTCACATTCTAGTGTTCTGTATTCTTTCATCCTACCCCTCCAGTCTGCATTTCACATCCGCTATTTTCACACTGAATTTCTTTTATTTCTTTATGTCACTTCCCCCCCATTCTAGATCCCATACTGCCACATACCCTGTGACACTCTTACCACATCCCATCCCTTCTCTTGCTTTCTTTTGCTTCCTCCTTGGGAGCAAATTTAACAGGGTAGGAATTCTGACAGGTCTCTTCTTCTAACCTGCAAGTTTTGCTGCTCTGTTTCAGGGACATAGGTTAACTCATCCCCTGGGCCAGATCTAGGCTGCTGCTTGGCCAGATCCACTCTGGAGTCAGGTTGCATGAGTAGAACTTGGCTGAATGGGCAGAAAAATATTATTAGGTTTGGCATCCCAGGAATCGTAATTTCTACTTCTGCCTTTCACTGCAGCACTAAAGGTTCGGTCCAGCTCCCATGATATTCAAGCTAAAATAAATTGCAGCTGTTGTGGTATTCAAGCCTGCATTTTGGGGTGTGTTCAGGATTAAGGTCACTCTTGAGCAAAACTTTTAGTTGAAACTGCAGAAAAGACAGAATTTAAAAAAAACCAAATAGATGGTAGAAAGAAAAGAAGTTACTAGTAAACAAGGAAAATTATTCACAGTTAACCACACCTTAGTCTACAAAGATGCTGGGATATTTATTGGACTGTAAATAATCCCCATGCCTTTAAAGGGATTTCTCTGTCATCATAAAATTAAATATTCCATTTCATAATGATATTTCAAATATCTTGGATGAAATTTCTAAATCCACTGTCCATAAGAGATATTGAAATAAATATTGAGTTACTTATTCTTGTCCTTTATCCTATGACACGTAAGAGTGTTGAGAGTTAATTAAATAAGAACCAGCGCAGTCCATGACAGGTTTTGGAGTCTTAAACTAAGCCTGAATGGTGTTCAAGGTCATTAGTTGTAATGAGATCATCAACCCAATGCCCTCTACAGAACTTGCTCTCTGTTTAGCAGTTGTGTTTTACATGTAGTCTGTGCTGATCACCAGTGTACAAGTAAAGAGCAATTTATTTCTTTCATTAAATATGCCTTTCTTGATGGCAATATTAGGGTCCTTTCCAAGTGATTTTTTTACCTCTAAGTCAGGTGGGTAAAATATTTCTGCCATTTTCTTGATGTTTCTCACTACAATGCCCTGATAAAAGGTTGTTTTTCGAAAATGTGCTACTTAATATTTTGTTGTGCTCTTCTGAGGGCCAAGGAACTATGGTGGAACTTGGAATTAGTACAATTACTATTATTGACTTCATTTAATTATGGCTAGAAAGTCTTTATTTTTCTCCTTCAAGTCTGGGGAGAGGAAGCAACACGGAATTAGCAGAGCAGAAGTAACAGGTGGCATTAATTGCACAGAAAGGTTTCTGTTCTTAAGAAAATAGCTGTCTCAGGTTGTTCCCAGAGTTCCTACTACACTGGTATCTATTATTTTAATCCTAACCTGTGAAATAATCTTCAACACTAAACTTCCTAATGGGAATATTTGTGGCTCTTTTCTGTCCTTGATTGTTCCTACACTACATAAAGCACATTCTCAGCAGAAATCCCACTGGGGCATGGAGTATTGTACATATAATTGCTAAATATTGCAATTGCCCTCCAGCCATTGGTACCTTATCTAAATATTCTAAAGATTCACTACTATTCACTCAGGCATATTTTCCTCATAGGTTTGTCTATGGGGAAAGAGTTATAATCAAATGAAATAAAGAAGAGCATAGGTGAAATGTCTATGTAAGCAGTAATGTACTGGCACAAAAAAGTAATTATTCAATCAAATCAAACAAACCTTAATATTTTTAATCCGGTAACTTTTATCCTCACAGGGACTGAGTTACTGGGTTTTTTCTTCCAGCCGAAGGGCCATAGATTCAATTTTGGCTGACAATACTAAAAGTTCCTGCTCATGTCAAAAAGTATGTTTACAGAACATTCATGTATTTACAGAACAATTTGAAACGTAGGCACAATAAACTTCTTCTCATTGTGGCATATGATTAAGCCTGTTTATACATCTATATATAATGCATTTCCAACAGGCTTTATTGTAGAAGTTCCTTTCTTAAAGGACCGGAGGGCTTAAACAAAAACAAAACAAAACAAAAAACCTAACAAAACCAAAACACACAAACAAAACCAAAACTCAACCAACCAAATAAAAACAAAAGA
The DNA here is from genome assembly GCA_013397955.1 of Grantiella picta. Taxonomy (NCBI): domain Eukaryota; kingdom Metazoa; phylum Chordata; class Aves; order Passeriformes; family Meliphagidae; genus Grantiella; species Grantiella picta. The sequence continues at coordinate 1,896,028 of VZRM01008322.1, forward strand.
AAAAACCAAACAAAAACAAAACACTCAAACAAAACCAAAACTCAACCAACTAAACAAAAACACAACAACTACAAAATCCAACAAACAAAAAAAACCCACCAAAACCCAGAAAAACAAACAAACAAACTGTAACAGCGCAACTGCCCACTGCGGCCAGTCCTGGCTCGACTCCTAGACCCTGGCCTAAAGAGCAGTTGAAGCTCAAGTCGCTGAGAGGCACGAGGAGCTAAAAGTGTCCCAAAAGAAGATGCAGACTCTTGTGGCAAGAGAACGAAGATTTATTGGGAGGTCGAGGGAAGGCGCACAAGAGCCCCGAGGAGCTCTGTGCAACAAGTTTTAAGGGACAAGGGAAAGGGCGTGGTTTAGCCTTCAGGGCCAACCAGGGTTCACTTTGAGGGGATTGACATATACAGTATCAAATGATAACATAACGTAGGAGGGATATACAACTTAAGGAACCAGTAATGTACAATCAACTGAGAAGACAAAGCCAAACATTCTAGAACTTATCCCTTATTAGGGAGACACAAGGGAGGGGCTGAAAGTCAGGGAACCGTCCCCTTGGGGCACAACCAATTCAATCACCAGGGGTGTCCTGGGCCAAACCATCAATCCTCCCAGGGCTCTGGTGGACACTCATCCCCATAGGGGGCATCCCTGGGCAGTTCGGCCAAGGCCACCTCCACAACAAACAAGCTTGACAGTAGACTTATTTTGGAGTATCCTATGTCTTGAGAGCTGAAAGGTAAAAAGACACTTTCAATATGAGTGGTACAGACCCATTCTGGGTGTGGAGATCTGTAGTTTATAAGCAAATGCCAAATAAATTCAGGAAATTATCCAATTACAAGCCCCGAACACGCCACCCTAAGTCACTATTTTCTAACTGCATTAACCCAATTTGAACTATCTCTCGCAGCTTGGTTATGGCTTCAATTAAATTTTCAATTGAAAAACTGTAGTGTCATTTGAACCCTTTGGCCCACGAGAGTCAAACCAACATGTGCAACTCAGCATAGAAACCTGACTGTGAATCTTGCAGATATCTCTGAAAGATAATCAGTTGTTACTCAATCCAAAATGAACAATGACATTTCATAAATATTTAAGCTGGGCTTTTTAAAGTTAGGGAACTAGCATTAAGTGTTAAGCATGTACATTAAAACCCATATTGTTTTCCTATGGCTCAAGGCATCCATTACCACTAATGCAAATACCCAGAAGTTGTGAATATAGGCTGCTTTCACTGAGACATTAGGCTTTGAACATTGATACTAGAAAATGTTTCAGCCGGGAGTAAAATAAATAAATAAAATCAGAGCAGTTTGCTAAATCATCAGATGCTAACACAGCAACCTGCCTGGGGCATATACGTAATCAACCGATTAAAAGAACATCATGATGCAAGCTAGCAAGCTATCAAACTCAGTGCTAATGATGGGGAAAATCGTATGTCCCATGTTATCTGACAAGAAAGGGGAAACTATGTGAAATCAGTGCTTGAACAGAGAGCAATGGGGTGAGCAGATTATGTTCTAGCTGATGGAGGGGAAAAAATACAGGTTTTTTTGTTAGATTTTTATTTTAATTGGAGTATGCTGTGCTTCAATGGTCTTTTCCTAACTGAAGACCTGCAGCTAACATTGTTAACCTCAGCAATGGTACCCTACAAACTGGTTAATAAAGGCTGTATCTAGAGAAATGCTGTTACAGATTCTTTCTTGATATCAGTTATGACAGAAAATTTTACTGCTTGTCAGGAAGCACTGACAAATACACCAAGTATTTAGAAACAGAAAGCCAAAAAACCCCCAGGGTCTTCAAAAAATAGCCTTAAAAATGGCATAAGTGGTTCACTAGCTGAATTTCATGTAACACTTAAATCCTGATTTTTTTCCCATGTGTAAAAGACTCAATCCATCAACTATGATGAAGCATCACTCTGTGGTCTTACTTAACCTTGAATCTAAAGGTACTTAGGTTGTTTCTACAGCCTCCCTTCTCAGAAAGGAAACCTGATGTTTTCTTCAGCCCTATTAAATATCCTAATTGTTCTAGAAGCTTTATAGACATCTGTCAAAGTCATTCAATCATGACAAAATGATTGATAAACTGGGGAACAGAATCCAGAAGATGCAAATGAGAGGCAATCCACTCTAGACATTGCCACCATCAAATGTGAATGGGCTTTTTTTTAATAAGAATGCTTCTTCTATTCTAGAGCTGTACTTTAAAGTGTCTGCATGTGGCAAGATTGTGCACCAATCTCTAGGAGGCCGAGTTGGACAGAAAAACACACACACAGAGGCTTTGCGCAAAGGCCTGATAGTCCTAAATTGCTTGACAAGTAATCCAACCTTCACAGTTCCCTAGTTCTCTGAGATCTCTCCCATGGAACCCTTGTTGACCATTGGGGTGTCATCCATGCCATGACAGCACTTCTCTGGCTAGCTCTGCCTCACATGACTGGCAATGTATTTAAAGGTGAGTTATTGAATTGGAAGTAGCAGTCAAATAAAAGCCTGAAATCTTGATCTCCCAATTACTAAAATAAACTATGATTGTTCTAGTATAAGTGTAACTAACATGATGTTAATTAAATGCAATGTCACAGAACATTTATTAGCCATACAAATCTTTTTCTTTGCACTAGAATTCATGTTAATAAGCAAACGAAAAAAGGAAAAAAACCCCTGTGCTTACCTCTACTGATCCTGACAGGAGCCCTTGCCCTTTAAAAAACAGCTGCAACTGTGGAGCTGACTTTGTCTCTTGCTTACTTCCTCCTTTTCAAAGGAAGAGTTTTTCTCTCGAAAAACTACTCAGAAAACCAGAACCCAGAACTGTCCATACAACTGTGTCACACAATACAGTGCTGAGAAAAAAGCTGCCCTTCAAGATATGAGCCTAAAGACTATAAAGTGGATATTGCAAGAGTGTTACTGGAGCGCAGGGTAGCAAAACACAAGGATTCTCTTACCAGCTTTGTACAACAGGAAGCCAAATTTTTCCTTTTTCATTACTGACATCTTAAGGACATCACTGAGGGGAAAGGAGAGTGGTTATGCAACTGTTATGCCAAAACATAGGATTTGTAAAATATTTTATTTTTTAACATAAGATTTTCCAAGTATTTTATTCTTCAGCATTAGTACAAATTGCTATAGGAAGAAAGCAATTTTGTATGATATTTAAAGAATGAAGAAATGTTGGAACAGTAGTTGTTAATAATGTGAGAATAGCCACAGTTATGCAATGTTTTGTCCTGAGATAGAGCTCAAATACAATCTTCACCTTTCAGCAAAATTATGACAAACATATTTTGCAAGATAATCAAAAGAGTGAGTGTTTTTCATAGCATTAAAATATTTACTTGGTTATTCCATTTTTAGTTTTTAAAGAGATACTTATATGTTCAAAACAATTTCCTAAAAAAAAAAGTCAAAAAAGTGGAAATAGCTACTTCAGTAATTCTTAGATCCTTTGTTGATATTTAGTTGAAATAGACTAGGCTTTATGCAACATTTTAAGTTTAAATAATTCAAGATTGCAGTTAAAAAATATTATCTTCTCTAGCATGATCTGTGTGATACTTGCTCATCAACTCTTCCTTTTAGTCCCTTATGTAGAATACAGGGTAGAAAAAGGAGAGACACGGGAGAACACTGAGGGTGCTGCTGGGACAAACATTCTGATGCATTTATGCACTCCTGGGGAAAGTAATAATGTACTAAAAAGCAGTTCAGTTCTGCATAAATCCTAAAATGCCATGTTTTCTAAAACAGGTCATCATCTCTGTACAGAAAATTATTATTAAAATCAGAAAATCTTTCAAAAGGTGCCAAAGAAGCTGCTTCCTTGCCATCGCACATAGGTGCTGTAGACAGAGAGAAAGAAGTGTTTCATCCTGGCTGTTATGCACTGCTTGGCAAAGCAACTGGCAAGTTATTAAGTCAAAAGTAGACATTCAGAGCTGGACCAGAATCTGACTAAATCTTCTTAGGGCATGATAGTTCATTTCTGCTGAAAATATATTACAGACTACTTTATATAATGACTTATTCTGGGTCAAAACAGATGCCATGGCTATTATGGTGACAAAGTATTTAACTCTTCATAAGAAAGTCAAGGGTGCCATAGGGTCTATGCAGGAGCTGATGAACATTTTGTGGACCACAGCCCCTTATAACACTGTGTTTTAGTAGCAGTTTTACCTTATCCACCAACTGAAAGAAGTAGTCAACATGAGCTCTACTCTTACGTCATGTGCAGACAGGAGTAGAAAGAAACCGAGAAGCTTATTATTTGCAAATTTCATTAAAACCTGTATCAAAACTGCGGATAAACAACTTTTATTTTCATATCATTGGCAAAATTTCAGTGGTGTGCATAAATTTAAAACTGATTTTGACTGGGAATTTTGTAAGTTTATCATTACCATACAGCATGAATACTGGATGCTGTCCCATCGTTGTTACATTGCTATAACTTTGTGAACAGAGCTGAGGTAAGCATGAATTTTTTGCAAGCTTTGGGGATTTATTTATTTACTTATCTATCCATTTTATTTATATTTTTCTTTTCTATTTTTCCAGAAGTTTATTTGTGGTTTTGAGTATAGAATAATTACACCTTGTCCATAAATACCAGCATAATTTGAACAATTACCCACAGCTGTTGCAATCACTTAAAAATGTTCAGTAAATGTAATACCTCTGTTGGAAATTCCAATACTTCAGAATTTGTAGATGCTGTACAGCAGAATAAGAAGCAGAAGCTCCAACTCAGCTATGAAACAAACAATCATGTTCATTAAAATTTTTGTTCATTTTAAGTCATTTGCCTATATTAAATACTTTATTGTACATAGTAATATAATATAAAACATTAAATATCATATACACTTACATATATGGTTGTTTTTATCCAACCTATAAATTAACACATTAATTTGGAAAAATGGTGTTTATAAGCAGAAAAAACAGTTATGCTGGAAAACACTGAGCTAGTTATCAAGGATTGCAATTGCCGTCACAGTTCAAAAGAAAAAATAAAATTCTCCTTAAATCAAAAAGGATCTTATCTTTTTGTCTTAATGTGTCCAACACATTAAGAATAACCCACTAATCTTTGAAAACTATTAATGTAAGGAGAAAATTTGCCATCATGCCACAAGTTGGAGACACTCACTGACATAAGAACTTCTGTAGGTGGAACACATGTGGACTGAACCAATGAGCAATTAAAAAGAGTATTTAACCAGAGTAACCTGCTGATCACTTAGTATGCTATTTAATTTGCACAAAAATGGCATATTTTAGAACAAGGATGCTGAAAATTATTTTTACTAAATAATTTATTTTAATAGCTGTTTAGCAGGAAGGTATATAGATTTACCAATGCTAGAATTGTTTTAGCCACTAGCAACAAGATGATAATATTGAAAGTTAATTTGGGACTCTGGATCTATTATTTGCTACTCTAATTACTTGCTTTAGTGAACAAAGCAGCCTGAGGAAAATAAGCTGGAATAGCATCACATCAGGAGACTAAAATGATAGAAGCTCCAGGCTAAGTGATCTGAGGTGTTACCACTTGCAGAAAGACTTTGTATGTTAGGTCTTTTGCTTAAAGTGTATTTTCTCTTCTGAAGAATTTTTATACCAAAGCCTGTTTGATTTCATTACATCATTTTCAGTAATTTCCTAGGAAGCAAGTTTTTTTTTTCATCTCTTTGGCCTCTCTTCTCACCCAGTGATTCAGATTTGAAGAGGTAATAAGAAAAAAGGAAAATTCCCTTTGAAAATATCATTTGAAATGCTTTAATAACTCTCTTGCCCCAGAGTGAATATTGAGTTGTGCTGCTGATTGGCAGGGGGAAGGGTTGCGCCAATTAAATGGAGTTCGTTTTTATTCTGCAGTGTTTCATTTTTGTGCAGTGATCATCTAAAGAAATAGGCAAAAAGAGACTGTTTAGCACTAATGATGTTTTCTGAGGAAAAAAAAGGATGACCTCGTACATAATATGTCAGTGTAATAAATAAAGGATCGTGCAGAACATTCTGTTTTCTGCTAATTCAAAATAGAAGTACATGCTGTAATAGATGGGGCCACTGTCTGTGGCTTCATTTTGATGTGTATTATGCTATAAAGTGTTAATGTATCTGAAGTTTAATTTATGATTTGCTCCTAAAACCATACTTCTAATATACACACTAAATTCAAAATAGCCTTTGTGTTCTCCTTGTCTTTGAGTGCCTTGCTCAAACTATAGAATGGAATTTAATTAAAGCCCCTACTTACTTCAATAAGAGAAGCCTTGTCAGTTTAATTGATTCTTGGTCAAAGTAGTATTGATTGGATAAAAGCAAATCCATTTCTTTCCCAACAATTAAAACATTAAAATAGGGTCTGTCTCCCTTTTGATGAAAGGACATCAAACCGCTGGCATCTGTTCCTGTGGCTGATGTTGATCATTAGCAAATGAGTTAATGTACATTTATATTACGACTCATCTTGTTTTATTATAATACTCTACTACATTAAGGTCTCCAGTATCTACCTATTAAAACCTAGAGAGTCCTATAAAAAGTCCATACAATATCCTAGTGTAAAAACTATTTCAAATAAGTGTTTTTATTCATGGATCTGAGTCTGTACTGAGTGATTTTAGTTCTCATAGTGAATATGAAACTGTGGAGCACTTCAGAGTTACTGCTTACTTAAACATTAAAAAAATTATCTGAATATCATCTTCCAGAAATCAGATCTCATTTACTTGCAGAGAAATATTTTAGCAGTTATAAAGTCCAAAAATCTTCTCTCCAGACCTTCCCCACGGTGTATCCCAATGAAACTTGCATGGAAATTTCTACCTATAGCTCATCACTTCAGTTTGAAGTCTTCTATGTCTTTCTTAGACTTCTAAAAACACTAAGGCTTCTAAGATTTCTGAGATCTCACTTTCCTTAGCAGAATAAGATAAAAGTGAACACCGTTTTACACCTAAGGTCCATGTAGGTCTCTATTCTGTCTCCAGCACTAGCCAATGTTCAGAAGTGCAATGTAAGAAATAGCACATGTAGAGTAATACTTCTCTCTGTGATATTTTCTCAGTGGTCTCTGATGTGGCCCTCCATGGGCTGCAGGGGCACAAACTGCTTCCCCTTGGTCTTCTCCACAGGCTGCAGGGGAATGTCTGCTCTGCTGCCTGGAGAACATCCTCCCCACCCTTCCTTGCTGTCTGCAGGGCTTCTTTCCTCATGTGTTGCCACTCATGTTTCATAGGTGGTGCACAGCATTTTTTACCCTTTCTTAAATTAGTTTTCACAGAGTTATCACCATCAGTGTTGTTGGCAGAGTCAGCTCTGACATGGGGTGAGTCCATTGGAACCAACTGTGTCTGACAGGGACAACTCCTGGTGTCTTCTCACAGAGGCCATCCCTGCAGCTCCCCCACTACCAAAACATTATCGTGTAAGCCCAAGACAGATATATAAATTTTGTAATTTTTCAGTTTTATAAAATCCACCTATATTTACAAAAACCTTTTAAGGCACTGGGAGAGTAATGCTTCTGAAAATACGTCTGATCCTAGGGCTTATTGTTTCTGGACATGGAAACAAAAAGAGGAATTTATAATGAAGAACAAATCTGGGAGAAACAATATGAGAAGTTTTGTAAAGTTTGAACCTTGTTGGCAACAGCTTCAGACCTGAGACTGGAAGCTCTGCCATACTGGAGTCCTCTTTTTGCTATCAGCTCTATACCCTTTAATTTGATTCTACGTCTGTCTGTAACGAAGTCTGTTTTTTAAACTATTACAGGAAGATAGCAGAGTGAGAAAATTTCCTAATAGGAAATAAAAAGTATTTCAATAAATCCATTCTCATAGTTGAGAACTTATGACATATTGCTTGCCTGCTGAAATACACTGCAATAAGCATATTCAGGATTGCAGGAGAAAATGCATCTTTTTCATGCAGATTCTATTACAGGGAACAAAAAACCAAACTGAACACTTCTGTTTTCATGGCATTGTTTGCTTATATCTATGTTTATCCTCCTTCAGTCATGTGCAATCACAAGAAAGTGACTGGGAATGGGCATAGCTGTGTGTAAATACATTTCTAGACATAAAGTATTACACTGGAAATACTGTAGAAACTAATTCTAACTTTTTTGTTGCTGTTGTTTGTTTGTTGTTTTGTTTTGTGGGGTTTTTTTTCCATTTAGTATAATCTTAGCATGCTAAAGTATCTATTCTTATTTCTGGTCATCTACCTGATTGTTATTACATAATTGCACAATCATAGGGTTTGTGTAACATAATGCAGCAAGCTACATGGGAAAGCATGGCCTCATACTTTCATGTTTACTATGTATGGACTCATTACAATTGGCAGGGGTATAAAAAATGTATTATGCTTTGATAAAGGAATTAGCCCCTTTTTTCAATGTTAACACTGGTGTGTAAAATGTCTAGGCTTTTAAAAATTGAAACCTGTTCAGCTAGCAAATTATTTGCTCTCTCTAAGGACTTACCTCATCCTATTTGCCTGATTTGCATTAACCTTATATCTCCATTTAGAATTCAAGGAAAAAAGAAGGCTTGAGTGTGATGATTTTATTTGCTGTTTCTGATTTGTGCAATACTCAAGATGATTACGGAAAGCAAAAAATAAAATTTCTCAGTTCATATTTTGTTTATGACATAAAATTTCTTACTTCTAGTCAATGTGTTGGTAAGAACTACAGCTTTTCAAGTATTCTACATATCCTGACTGCAATCAGTCATCTAGGATCTTTCTCAGCAAAAAAAGATGACATTTTCAGAAGCTTGGGTAAGATGGACTTATGTTTTCCATTGCCCTACTGATTAAGTACAGACAAGTCACAAGAAGGAAGTTTTGTGAAACTATTTTTTCTTTGAGTAATTTTATAAATCCCTCCTACATATTCATGAGTTTTCTATACTTTAGTTAGCATTTTTGTAAATGAATAAAAGTTAAATAGGCCAAATAAATACTATATAGTAAGGTTTCCTAAATATTCCTGAAGTCTCCTAATTATATATTAGCTTTGTATTTATTTATCTTTGTGTTCTCAGCCTACAGCTTGGGTTTTTTTCTGGTTTTTGGGTTTTTTTGGTTTTTTTTTTTTGTTGTTGTTTTGTTTTGTTTTGCTTTTTAAATGCAGATATGTCCCGGTCCAGTTGAGAGCAATAAAAAGCCACTTTTCTCTAATGGGCAAAAGGTAGACATTGTGCTAACAAGCATGGTGGGACGCAGCTTCATGACTTTTACCTACAAATATATCCGCTGATTCTTTCCCATGTGCAAGGCAGCCTCTCTGTCTGTTTCTTTTCCTTCCAGGTGTGAGTTGGCAGAGCAGCAGGTTGCAATACTGTATATAGTCTTCTAATTGCCATTTAACTTAGAGTTAAATAAGGTTAGAATTTGTCTCAAGTACTCATTGTGATTTGTGGCATCATTTTTTTCAAAGCACTGAGCAGGGGGTAAAAATTATCAAAAGCATTAATCATCAGTTAGTTAGATCTCTCCTTGCTACTCTGCCTGCAAATCATGCCTGCCCTTAAACCCCATTCTACACCATAAAACCATTCTTTTACATTCCAGGATTCTTGCTGAAATCAACAGAATGGCATGACCTCAAGGAAGCTCCTTCAAACATAACAAACCTTTCACAGCCTTAAACCATTTGAGGGTTTTTTGGGGGGCGGTTCTCTTTAGTATTGGATAGCTTTGTCCTTCCAGAACTTCTACTGCCACTTTATACCAAACGGCCTACAGAGACAATAATTTTGCCAATGAAAAGGAACTTCTTTCTCCTCCAGATCTTCTATCCCCACCCCCAGCCCAGCAGTGGTGTCTCCACAGCAGAAACATGCTTGTCTGTGCTGTCACCATAAAGATAAGACAATTTTTATGAGAAGATATGGGCAGAACCATGATGACAATATTGTCACTGGAGCAGCAGAACTCTACCACTGACCTAAATAGCATCTTTTGGACACAATGAAGGCTTCATTCCAAGTACCTGATCATTAACCATACCAATAGTACCAATGGATATTTAAATCATGGGAGAGCAACTTGATTTTCTTTCCATGTCAGTGCTCCCCTGAGAGTTAATTTCTTATTTCCCATGCAGTGTGAGGGGACTGGTGCCTATGGCTGTCTCCTGGGAGCATCTGTCCACCCATCTGCATGTGTTTGCGACTGCTTTCTGGGAACTCCAGGCACACAGTAGCCCATGGTGATGTGAGAGGTGGTGGCAGGCTGTATTTCCTCAGTTTTTTGTTAGTGTCAGATTAAAGACAAGGATAAAAGGATACAGCATGTTCTTTCTTTTCATACCTTTTAAAACTGTATTAACCTTCTTATGGAGGGAATAAAAGCTAAGCTGTACCATTACAGTCTGACCTGCCCTTTTAAAATTAGACCTGATGACACCTCCTGAAGGATATCTAGAAGTGCTCTATCTACTCAGTTTGCTCTGTATAGCATGTATGTGATTGCAGACAACCTTTCTCATAGGAACTACTAGCTGAAGATTTAATTTATCCCTTGTCTTTATTCTTTATTTTCTCTTTCTGTTGACATTAATTGGACTTCAGGTTTACTTGGCTTCTGATGTGATGTGACTAGAACCAGGGCAGGGATTTAGTCAATGATCAAGAAACCTAAATTATTGCCTTCAACTGTGTATTACATGCTTGCCTTGTGTTACAAACTATGCAAATCCAGAGCACGACTGCCCACACAGATGTATCTACTGTAATTTGATGCACTCGGGCTAGATATCCCAGATATCCACTGCAGACATCTCTGGGGCTGGCAGATCTGATGTAGAAGTTGCACCCCAGTGCCTGCAGGGAGAGATGTTTGAAGGCCTGGTGGCATTCCCCAGAGAGTTTCAGATAAAACCGAATGCCTGAAGCTGAGCAGCAGAAACATTCTCAAGGCAACAAAGTCAGTGCTTAGATAATGCTCAGGCACTTGGCTGGCCAGAGCTGGCATCTGTTTTCAGAGGAGCTAAATCACATTTATTTCTATGGTATTAGGGCTGGCTGATATTAGGGACCCAGACATCTACTGAACATGCAGATATCTGCATATAAACACGTAAAGCTAGACATGAATTCCACTGTCAGAGATGCGGGAAGGAATATTTGTCAGCACCACAGAGATGTTTTAGGCACAGTAGGAAATCCCAAATAGCTGTAGATACTTCTGAGTACTGAAGTGAAGCTGAAAATATCTAGGGCAAGAACACTGCATGTGGGTCCTGTCTTACAGTGAGATTTACCTAGGTATGAGCTGCACAGTCAAAAGGCACCCCTCTTTCTCTCTAGACCCACAAATAAGCCCAATACTACACCAGAAGAGAATGGAAAAAGCATGTACCTTTGTGCAGTTGGGTTGTGGGAATCAGCAGAGGGAGATTTCTGATAGATTTGTGTGTGGCAGAATAACAGAGAGAAAACTCTAGATCAGGAATGAGAAGTACGACACTGATTATGTGTATGATTACAATTAAATTTATTGCTAATAAAGTATCTAAATATTGCCAATGAATCACAGTTCCCACATGTCTGGAACACATTTACTGTGTGAGCATTCAGGCAGTTCTTCCTGCAATACCCACCTGGCATTCTCATCTTAGGACAAATTGCGTTGCCTGTCAGAGACACCAAAGGAGGGAGGTGTGGAGGTGTGGGGGGTGACTGACATGGCCACACTGTCTTTGTTAAAATCATGATGCATCTTCACTCTCACAGATGCTCATGGTCCATAAAACAGCCAAGGTTCAGTTTTGGTCTTGAGTTCCTCAATGTTGTGGTTTAACCCCAGCAACTAAGCCCCACCCAGATGCTCGCTCACTTCTGCAGTGGGAGTCCAAAATCCAAAAGACAACCTCATACTAGATTCTATGAAGTAAATTAACTCTATCCCAGCCAAAACAAGCACAATCAGCAAAATTCTGTGATGCATACCTTGATCTAAAGATGCATGTTCAGTGTTTTGCTGAGTGTTTTATGGGTGGCTCTTCATAACAGAGAAATCAAACAGGATTTTGACTTTAAATCAAAGTGCAAATTCAAGCAGAAATAGTTGAACTGTCAAAACAAATTCTGCTATAAGAAGACTTGTCTTTATATTCGAGATAAGAACTCAGAAATGATGCAGTCATTGGTTGTACATCCTTCTGCAGACCTCATAATTCAGGGAAGGATCATTTCCTAAATCCTTCTGTCACAGTGGTTCCAATAATCCTGACATTTTTAAGATATTTTTGAAAACTCTCAGTGAATTTCAGTCTTTTTTGCTGCTCTAAATCTGACAGTTATTCCTAAACACCCTTTTCAATACAGCTTGATTACCCCTGTTTACATTTTCTCATGTTTTTGGCACCCTGTCTCACAGTAATTCGGGTGGTTGCAGCTGGTAGTAGGCATTTCTGCCATGAGCATCCCTAATTCCTGCCATCACCTAACATCTGCTCACTGATATCCTGCTCCTCAGTGTCTTAATCTCTGGCTCCATTTATCCTTGGGGTAAACATCTTCAAGAAGGTTTTTTCGTCTGCTCTGTTCATATCAGAAAAGTGAATGCTTTTATTAACTATGATTTGATCTGACACATACAACCAAATCCAACTGCTCTTCTGTGCAGCAGGCAGCACATTTCTTATTCAAGTGTGTTAATTCACTGTGGTGGTCTATATTATTCCTTTATTGAAGACATTTTGATAATGTCATTATAAATTGTGTGTGTCTAATGAGTTGCTTTCAAGGCAGTTGCTATATTAAAATAATACTTTATAAACTATAATATTTGTTTCCTATATGCTGTTTTTTAAGGAAAAACAGAGCAGTGATACTTCAGTTGGACTCTGCTGTGTTTTCTAATTTAGTGATTATCTCTGAGACTTTGCATCTGATATAAAATTATGTCAGTCCAGTGAAGAAACTAAAGTTACACCAGTTCGTTCTAACTCTGCATACACCCCTGATTTTTGATGGCAGTGTGTCACTGAGCCTTTCTGTAAAATTTAAAAGAAATACCTTTTGCCCTTAAAAACTAAGGAATAGAGTAGACAACAAAAGAGAAAACAAAAACCTCCAGAAGCACTGTGTTTTTTCAGCTTTTAGAAGACTGAATGAGAGTTGTCGTTGAGGTTTGTTAGTGTAAGAAATGCAGCTCATTAAAACAAACCCCCAGCAAGCTTCATAGCTACACCCTAATGATAATGACTGAGGAGGCTGAAAGCACTTTTGGCTTTGAGGACCAGGTTCAGATGATTACAGTGATGTGCACATGTTGAAAACCTAAACAGACTAGAATAAAATGCTGATATGTAAAATAAAATATTTAAAAGCCCCAAACAAAGAAAATTTAAAGAATATCTTTTGTAACCGGAACCAAATCCTTACAGAAACCATTAAGACTAATCCAATCCTGAATCCTACACTGGAACAAATGGAAATTGTAGGGATAAAATTGACCTGTGCATCTGGAATAGAATCCTTCACAAGGGCAATTTGTTTTATTCACACATAGGCTTCAATTACTGACAACAGTCTTCTTGAAATTGTGCAAAGGCATTCTCTTGTGAAATTTGGCTAATGTAAGCTTGGAAAAAAAGCCAGACTCCTGGATGATGTTTAGTATTAAAAAATAAAATTCTATACATATACAAACACAGTTTATTTTTTTTTCTATTCAAGACCTAATACCTACTAATTTGAATGATTTTTCCATTCCAAAATCTAGTTCAGCAGCAAAAATTAGTTTTGTATAAGGAAGGTATGGGACAGTTAAATAGTCGCTGAAATCCTTGCTTTCCATGTAAAATTTGCTCATCTTCCTTGAAAAAATTAGCAGCTCCAAAACAGCATAGATTTGGACAGCCAAATAACTTTCTTAGCAAGTGCTTCCTCACAGATAGAGGCCAAATGATGTATGCTGATCCTTTTAGCACTAATGCATTTGCAAGAGTAGCATAATGTCAGGACTATGGGATGATGGAGATATAGCAGAAGTGATAGTCTCCCTTTACAAATTAATATTATCAGTGAGGCACAGACTGAAACCATATGTTTCTTCTCATAGCCTCTCTCTGAAATGTGCTTCATTGCCAAACTATGTATTAAGATATAATCCAGCAGTATTTTTCTCTTGTGGGGTCTGGAGTTTTTTTCTGTTTCCTCCCCCATTTTTCTGATAGGCTATACTGTGGACAGCTGACTTTGGCAAGATGCCAGACTCTTACACAGCTGCACTAACTTCTCCTCTTCAATGGGATAGGGGGAAGAAAATAAGATAAAAAACCTCATAGAGCAAGACAAAGACAGGGAAATCCCTTTTCAAATACTATCTGGGGAAAAAGAGTCTAGACTTGGAGAAAATTTAATTACTGTCCATTAAAATAATTTGGATTGTGAGAATCAAAGACAAATTAATAAAACACTTCCCTGCACCTCACTTCCCTTTCCCAGACTTGAAGTTTCTCCTTCATCTCAGACTCCACCTCCCTGCTCTGATCAGCATGGGATGATAAGGAATGCAGTCAGTCCACAACAGTTCCTTCTCCTCACACCATTCCCCTACTCGTCCATGGGCTACAGTTCATTCAGTGAATATCCACTTGCTCTGGTGTGGGGTTCTCCACAGGCTGCAGTGTGGATATCTGCTCCACAAGCGGCAGGAGAAAATCTGCTGTGGTGCTTGGAGCACTTGCTCTTCCTCTCCTCCTTCCCTCACCTTGGTCTCTGCAGAAGTTTCTGACACTTTTTCCTTTCTCATTTCCCCCCCTCCCACAATACTGTGTGGTGGTTTTGGCATTTCTTAATTCTACTTTCCTGGAGGAACCACCAGCTTGACTAAGCTTGGCTCAGCTGTGTCCACTCAGTGACGTGTTCATTGGAACCTCCCCTTGAAAAGGCTGCTCCTGCATTCTCCCCAGTGCCAACACCTTGGCAGGGGCACACTTAAATCCAGTGGGAGAAGATAAAATTCACATTAGTCTAGAGAGGAAAAAGACAGAAGCAAAGCAGAGTAGTAGCCTTCAAATACAGGTTAAACAAACATTTCTCTGTGAGGGTTCAACTTGGGTCATTTTGGCCCCAGGTGGAAGAATTGTGCATGCAGCACTAAGTGTTGGTTTTAAATCATAACCATAATGGACACTCTGAAATTCACTTATGAAAGCATGATGTGTATTAGCCTAATTTCTATGAAGATTTGTGGTTTTAGTAGCTTTTTAGGTCATGAAATACATATTTGGCATTCAGAAATATACACCCAAAGTCAGGACAGATCTGGTTTTATAACTTAGAATTTTTTCATACATGTTTTACAACTATGATCATGTGAAGTTGGTGAGGCAGTGGAACGTACTGCCCAGAGAGGTTGTGGATTCCCCATCCCTGGAGGTGTTTTAAACAATGGGGCTCTGGGTAAGTTGGTCTAATGGAAAGTGTACCTCCTCATGGCAGGGGGGATGGAACTGGATGATCCAATTTTTTTCCAGGGCAACATCTCAGAGAACAGACTTCATGTCGTTTATTCAGCAGTTTTATTTTTACAGGATTTGCTGTCAAAAGTACTGTCTCATGAGGCTTGTTGTAGAACTGAATGACATTATATCCTCCCTTTTCAAATCCTCCCAGTATTTCAAACTGCCTTGCTTTGTATCCATCTTTCCATCCCTATCTGCCTATTTGTGAGATGTCATTGAGTTTTCAGTCTTGGTTTTCCCCACTGTAGCAAATTAAATGGAAAACTCTACCCAAAGTCAGCATTCCGTTAGTCGTATCTATCATGTGCATCCGTAGCAATAGCAATTACTTTTTCAAATAACGGCTAAGGAGGCCAAACAAAAAGGAGAATTAAGGTGGTTGTTTTCATTTTGTTGTGGTGGTTTTTTTGGTTTCTTTTTTTTTTTTAATTTTCATCTCTGTAATAAACAGGACTACTTAAAAATGGAGATGTTTACCCAAGCTGTTACTCTGCTCTAAAACAATGCCATAAACTGTCAATTATAGAACACTATACTAAGTCATGAACATTCAGTAGCTGGCCAGTATCTCATCCATAATCTGAATTTTTCCTTCTCATTTGCCTCTCTTCACTAAATACCTGGTCAGGTCTAAAAGGACATGTGAGCATTCTTAAAATTCAGTGGTAATCTAAATTTGCTATAGTATTCTGGGGTATTTCCCCTAAGAAAGCTGAGCCTCACACTTTATGATTTTGTTTACTTAGTTTACTGGGTAAATTATTTTAATCTTTAATTTCTCAATGTATTTTGACTGATGACAAAGGTATTAGGTCTGTATATGAAACTTAAATTTTACATTAAAAATGCTGCAATGAAATAAAGCACTTGTAAATATACCCAAAACCTGGATAAATGTAGCAGTGTTCTTACCATGGTAATAGGCATTTTATTTTCTGTGTATATTAAAACTACATATTCATAATTTTTTACTATTTGTTCTTTTCCATGTTGCTGTTACTTGTAAAAGCGGAAGAAGATCACAATAAGAAAATTAAACTTTTCACTGGGCATGGTTTAGTAATGGTGCTCACCAATTCAGTGCTGTCACCCAGACTCTCCAAACCAGGAGCCACTCTCTTGCTCCCTTGCTTATCCCCTCCTTTTTTCCCAGGGAGAGAAGAACTGGAAGCACAAAAGGCAAAGATCACAGGTTGAAAAAGGAATTTACTGAAACAGTAAAGAGATAAAAAAACAAACAGTAACAGCAACAATACTAATGACAGAGGGTACAAAAAAGAGAAACAATTCACATGGAAAAACTCCAACATTTTGTCACTTCGCCACATTTACTCAACTAGAAAGAACCCCATCTCCCTTGAAGAGAATCCCCCCCACCCCCAGCAGTGATGTGGGTTGGTATCAAATAACCTCCAGCTCCTGGCCATGCCCTTCCCCAGCCACTGCAAAAAAATTAACCCTGTCCTGGCTGGAACCAGGACACACTGTAGTGTGCCAGTATACTAAAAAGTTTGAAACCCCATACATCTTGCCTTACTGTCTCTGCATAATGTACTGCTTGATATTTCTGCTTTGTCTACCCCTACAGTGTGAGATGAAGGGAAGGTGCCTTCTCTTGTAGTTATTTCCATAAATGTCATGCAGTTTCCGTTGTCACAGCAGAGGGAGTATTCTAAACCAGAAATGAATACTTACATACCATAATTCCCAGAGTTATAAGCAAACTTTCATGTGTGCAACAGAGATAAGAGTCACCTATTGTGATTTTTTTCTTTTTTTTTTTTTACTTTCCTTAGGCTCTTCAGATATAAGTAATAACAGTTAGACACACGTGGACTTTCAATTCTTACTTTCACATAGAAATATTTTTGGTACAATTTTTTTGCCCATTTTGTTTGCAGTTACAGCCACCAGATCTATCTTGCCTTGGATACTTTCCCTCTTCTTTCTCAAAGCCCCAGAGACACAAAGCATTTAGAGTCACTGTGTTCATCTTATATAAATGACTAATTATTGAATAATCAATACTTTGCACAGTGTCTAGGTCACATCCTACTGTAACAGCCTTAGGGTTTTGGGTGTTTTGGGTATTTTTTTCATGTAAACTGTATAGTAATTCAGTGGTTCAGAATTTCAGTCACATCTCTAATAATTTCTCCCATCAAATGATGTGAGTCTAAACTCTGTTTACCATCTAGATTTCAATTGCCTGAAAACTTGACGTCTTTCAATAAATCATCAGAAATCTGATGCTCTCCAGCTTGATGCAGAAGCTGCTGCTTTGACTTCTTTCTCATTTGAAGAATTGAAATCACCCAAAGTCCATCACTGTTTCATTTCCATAATTTCCACATATTGTCTGTCTCCTCTAGATCTCTACCTGATATCTCAGCATTTCTGCCAGAGATCTCACTAGGTCTTCTGTTAACTGCCTGTGCAGCCTGGCATCTTTCTCTTACGTATCTATTGGTCTTGGAACAATGAATAATCTGACTTCAAAACTGCAAAAAAATGCCAACTAATATATTTAAAGCAAATCAACTTATCAGTCCAAGAGAGCTGTATCTTGTGTAGTCTTTGATTCATCGGCGCTGATAACCCAAGTGTTCATAGCATGGCCTGTCTGGAGACCAAGCTCCATGAGTTCCAACATTTGAATTTGTAGTGAGGGGCCTTGCTTTTTTTCATTTTTTCCCCTGGCCTTCCCAAATTGACAAATTCTTTATATCTTCTTTGATTAATAACATAGACACTAATGTTCTGTGATTAAAAAGGGATATTATAAAAAGAAAATGCTTTGCCTGTGAAGTTCAACTTTAGAGTGTTCACTAATTTGTTAATTAAATCATGAAGTATGTTTGTTTAGAATATCTGATCTCTACAATAGACCAACCGAAAACATGTAGGTCACAGATATCTAGACAGAGATCAGTATATTTCAGGCTAGACAAGAAAATGGCTTTCTGCTTAAAAATAATGAAATGTTCTTTCTGTCTATGATTCCTTCAGGATGTCTTTAGCAAGATAATGCCAAACTTCATTGACTAGATTCAACAGTCTGAAATGACATACTTTAGCTTCATAGCCTCTTGCATGGACCAGCTAGAAAACTTTTTCAATTAGCTGGGGGTGAGGGAAAATAATGCAATGCACAAAAGAGTTTTAGAGGTACTCAGGTTAACATTTTATTTGATTCTCATATGATGTTTAGGAAGTTTAGCTGCTATGTACAGATGGGGCTGATTCAAAAACTGCAGAAACAACAGAATATTAAGGTAAAGAGATTTATGTGTTATTTTTCCACATGTGTATGTTGTGGGATTTTATTGATGTAGCAGGCTGCGGGAGGGCGGCAGGAGCCGGCTGCCACCCAGAACGAGGTCCCTGGTCTGCATATCTCCACCGTGTTCAGGGCACGCAGCCCCTGGGGTCCGCTCGGTGTGGCGTGGGTCTCATAGCCACAGAAGTTCAGCAGAAAATGCAGTGGGATGAAGGAACGAGCTGGACTCATCTCTGTTCTGCCAGGGAGGTTTATCTGGGGTAAGGGGAGAGGGTTACAGGGGAGGTTCAGGGGCTGCCAGCACAGAGATGCAGACCTCGAGCAGATGCTTATAAGGGAAAGGAAGGGGGCGGGACTGACTCTCTCAGAGCCAGTCCCAGGAGGAGGAAGGGAAAATTGGCAAAGGGGACACACCAATAGGTTTCAGGTATAGCAGGATGCATATTTCAAAATGAACCAATAGCATACAGAGCAGGGAAACAAAGGAGAGCCACATG
The DNA here is from genome assembly GCA_013397955.1 of Grantiella picta. Taxonomy (NCBI): domain Eukaryota; kingdom Metazoa; phylum Chordata; class Aves; order Passeriformes; family Meliphagidae; genus Grantiella; species Grantiella picta. The sequence goes on from VZRM01008322.1 coordinate 1,915,351, forward strand.
GAAATCTGAAAATCACATTACTACATCTTATTATATTAATATCTTCCTTCACAGAAAGAAAAGGGAGACATAGCCATATCCATAACTACTAACACCCGCCTTGAAGCCTGCAATACATAGATCATAGAAAAAGGTTCACTGTGAAGACAGGACATTTTCTCCTTCTGCTAAACACATTGGCTTAAATAATCTAAACTCTTTGTCCACAGAACTATTTTATCCAATCCTTATTCCTTCTCCTGCATTCTTTATTTCCTGTACTCCATAGGAAGAAAAGGTTCTGGAAAGCTTCTATAGGCATAAAAAAATCTTGATGGTTTAGTTTTAATGGTATTTTCAGAGCAAGGAGTCAAACTTAGTATGTGGCACAGGGTAATACAAGCTGTAGTGCATATACCTTTGATAGTGACCTCATTGCAGAAGAGTTTCTGGTGGTTAAAATTAGTCAAAGATTTTCCTTAGCAAGAAATTATTAAATAGAATCCTTCAACTTGAGGGGTTCAAGTGGATTTTATACTAAGCGCTAAATAATATGGTCCACAAACTCTCCTTGTGAGGAGGATCTAAGTGCAGGTCAAGAAGGAAGAAGTTGATCACTGTTTGAGAAGAGCATTCATTACCATACTTATGGTGTCAGAAAACAGGCAGTGTGCCTGAATTACCAGTTGATATACTTTTTGAAATACTTTTTATTGAAATAGGCACTTGGAAACAGCGAGTAATGATCTGTAGCATCTCTTGTGCTGAGAGGTTTTCCTTCCCTCAAAGAATCAGTCTATGCACTCTTCCTTCAGTCTCATCCTCAGCAGTAAGAGACTGAAGATATAGGCCTTGAACCCCTGCAAGGATTGCTCTTTCATAATTGCTTTTCTGTCCTTTTACCCTTTTCATATTTGTATTACTCACTATTCTTAATGTTTCCTTTTCATTTAATCAGAGTCTATTTCCTTTTCTTGGTAAAGGCAAATGAATGTTCAGTGAATGTACAAGAGTCATTATAGAAAAAAATGGATTAAAAAACTCCATCAACCCCCTTTTACTTGAAGACACTTAAAGTAATAGTATACAATCTACAGTCATTTTCTAGGCATTGTGCCTTGGATTATTCTTTTCTTCAATTATTGGAATGAAAATGATCACATCCTGATATCTTTGTTATGTTTGTTCCTTTGGTTTTGTTTCTTTACCATAGAGATATTTCAAATATAATATACAGCATACCTTCATCGTTAGCCTTTTTTTGAAGGAATTTATCTGGCATGTTACACAATGGAGCACAGGGGTTTTTTCTTTCATTAATAACATTTTTGCTGCTCCTTTAGTCATTTCCTTGTTAACATTTGACATTAGCATCTATTTGAAGAATATAAATTATTCAGGTTTCTTCTAAAGTCAGAAGACCAAAGTAAGAATTTCCATGGGGTGATTCAGAGAAGGTCCAGAGAAGGCACACTTTTTGGAGGTGGCTAACACATTGATCATGGTATGACTATCTTTCTAAGTTATATTGCGTGTATATATACCATTCTTCTCTCATAAATATTCTGTTAAGATATATAAACAATCAAATGCAATTTAAAATTCCTTAATAAAAGCATGATTGGTGGAAACTGTACCTTCACACTGGAAATCCAAGATTAGACATGATTTTTTTATTTAAAGATTTAATGCAAAATCATGCACATGTTTGAACTGTGCTTGGCTGAAAAGCTGAAGTGTATTTTTGAGGACACAGTGTGAAGGCATGGCATAGAATCCAGTAAGTGTTTACTTTCCTGTCTTAATGTCAACGTTTCAAAAGCTGGGAAATAACTGAAAACAGAAGTTATAACGAGTAATGGAATGTAATGAACAAATTATATGGGCCTGTCCAGTGTCCAGCCTGATGTCTCTGAATCCTTCACAAATATTTGTATTTGAAAACCAATACTGCCATGATACAGCTCATTTTAGACAAAGAAGACTCTTTAACAGACTTCAGTTTGCAGTGAATTAGGCTCCATATCTCTTCTTAAAGTCATGGTAAATTTTCAATCACAAGAAATTAAAGAATATATAAAGGAACTCTACAATAGTGTAGATAAATTCAAAAGGAATGTTCAGTGTAGCATTATCAGCATGGAAATATTTTAAATACAAGTTGTCAAAATGGTCCTCAAAGTTATACTCAATGATAGAGTAGAAGTAGAAAATCTGTTCTGCTCTTCCACATTCTTGTGCTATTTTACAGCTGTAGTATCACTTCTTCCAGTGAAGTGAGAATCTGTATGACTGATTGATCTTATCTCCACTTCATTTCCTGGTTTACTTCCTTTCTTGGTGATATACTCATCTTGCATATGTTTTTAATGTGTTAATATCTGTGCTGTTGTCATCTTATATTATTATTATTATTATTATTATCCACTAATATAAGAGAAAGCAAAGTTAGTGCTATTATCATGTGTTAATATAAAAGGAATCAATGTTGAAAAAATTCTCTTTTGTAAAAACAGATACTGAAGTACTTAGGGACTAGGAACAAGAAGGAAATGTATTGATTTCAGTGGAGAAGAGACTAAAGAGCATATTTAGAACGTCGTATTTTAATAACTGTGTTTAGCTGAAATGACCAGGGCCTTGCTCCCCTGACAAAATCTGTCATTATGATCAACTTCTACATACCTTCCCTAAACACATAACAAGTTTATTTTAAAAAATCCAACTACTTTCCATTAAGTAACAGAAGCATTGGCTCTTCTAAAGATCCTCTCCCCATTTAGCAGATAAAAGTTATATCTCAATATAATAAAGTAGCTCTGCACATAGAGTTCAGTAGTGTGAAAGGATAGGGGATGTAATAATTATAAAATATCTATGTCTGAAATATCTACTTATTAATTCACAAATGGAGCAAATTTCTGAACCTTTAATTCTGGATTTATGGAAGTATGTGTTCGTGATTCAAAGCACTGTGGTTGTACCTGTGATAACAGAATTGAGTATTTCTTATTTCTTTCATTTTTACATGTTCATGCTAAAATTAAAGCTTTGAAGATATGATTTTGTGGATGGCTAGCATATAAGTATTCCTCCTATTTGCAATTCCAGATGAAGTTGAATAAATTCCCAATTCTTTGTGATGACTGAAATCTTAAGGAACTGTGCTAAAAAGAAAAAAAAAAGAACAAAGTACTTCAATGTACATGTGACATGTACAAACCTCTTGGCCAGGTCTTCAGATGGATTAAATCAGAAAAAAAAATCTTAAAGTAATTAGTGCTCTGCTAATTAATGACCCTTTACTACAGGACCTTTTGTGTTTATTCATTCACTTGAACTTGCCAAAAAATGCTCGAAAGCAATATAGTCATATACATGACCTCCGGTCTATTTTGAAGCAGATGTCAGATTCTCATCAGTCATTATCAATCACAATATGCCATTCTATTCCTAGTTAGAAGTCAAATCTTCAGTTTCATGAAAAATGATAAGCTTTTGTCATTCTTTTTTTTTTTTTCTGCATGAAACAAACTTTATTGAATTTTTTTAAACGTTTTGGTTTGTTTTCCTCTAAACTGAATTACAAAAAGAAATTGTTTATTGCTGCCTGGACTTTCAGCCAATGCCATAAATTTACATTCGCCGTATCTCAGTATGCTAACCTCACATCTACTGACTCTTCTGAAGTAGGAATCTTTATCTTTCATGAATATACAGTGACATAGTGAAGCACACACACAGCTAGTTAAACTCTTTGTTAATATTAAAAATAACACTTTAATTTTAGATATACAGCTTGCTTTTATCAGGAATCTGTATTTTAAAGAAATCAAGCCAAGAGATCTGTTTTTACACATTATTCTTTCTTGTTACCTAGGATGGGCTTATTGTCTAAGGCTGCCTAAGAGTGTTAAACAAGTGAACAAGCAAAAAAAAATAGAGAGAAAAGGAACTTTACATATATAAAAAGTTTCAAAATTGTGTTCCTTCCTATTTCAATTCAGTTTAATTGAACTGAACTGAAATTAAATTCACTTACGCACGAATAGGCTGTTTATTTTGGTGTGATTTTTCATATTGTTAAATATAAAGTTCTCTTGTATTTCTTAAGAGCTGAACAAAATCCATTTTGTGGCTGTTGATGGGTGAAAGTGCCCCTAAACACTATATATCTCTATCTGGAAAATTATTATGGCATACTTGGTATGGTGAAATATTGTAGTTCATATTTCTCATTGTTCTTGGTAAAAAAAAAAATGCCATTATGCAGAACTAAGTAATATAATAAATCAAGTAACAAAAATAATTACAAACTAATATCAAATAGCATTCATGTATTAAAGTGGAGCATAGATTAATTTTGTATATGTTAAATCCATGTTTTAATAAAAATACCTTGCATTATGTGGTAAACTCAGATCAAAAGCCATGAGAAGTCTAAATTTTTATTACAGCTGTAGCTGTTCTTTTCAGTTGTAAAATCTCTGCCCCTCTTTAAAAATGATTGAAACAAATACATGAAAAGTCCTTTGAGAGGTATTAATAGAGCAATGTGTAACAGTTAATTGCTGCTGATATCTTAGTAAGAATAAGTAACATAATTTTCAAAAGTTATAATCATTAGATATAAAACTTCCTCTGATAAATTAACAGTCATCCAAGGAAAAGCACACACACATACACACTCACACACACTTTTATTTTGCCCTTACAGTGTTTTTGCATTGGATAACACACTATCAATATCACTTTCATTTATTTAAGTCTTGGAGATGTCGGTTAAGTGAAAAAAAAAAATTGGCATCAGAAGGATGACAAGGAATAACAGATAACAGTTTGGCCGGAAGCTCAGAGCAGACATAAGTTAGACAGAAGGACTTGATAGTGGAATAAGCAAACTGCAAAGCAAAAGTTGTAATGGGAAAAATCTATCTGAAAAGGAAAATCTGTGATTACCGACTTTTCAGTTTCTTTTTCTTCAGTTATATGTACTTTAACAAACTACATTTTTAATGAAATGAAGTCCAAAGATCCACTTTTATAGATGCAGAAACAGTCAATGATAAAAACATAACATAGTACAGAATCTTTGATTTGAAAAAACAGGAAAATAAATTACCAAAACCTTGCTTTTTATCTATAGAAGTGTAAGCCATCAAAAAAAAGCCTATACAAGAAGAGACTGACATAAAGGAGAACACCTTTATTAGTGTTTCTGAAATGCATTTCCATAAGAGCAGGACATTTATGTGTGGGGTGAGGAACTTAATTGTATTATACTAATTGAAATCATTACTTATCATCTTTGGATTTTTATCAAAATTTTTGCCACTTGTAAATTTCATTAATGTGTATGCTAATCTTCCAGTGTTTTGATCTATTTCTTTTTGAATGTGTGGTGTCAGATAGTTTTATTGGTAGCAGGCTCTTTCATGACATCTAGATATCCTCCTGATGATAGTGTACTGACTGAAAAAAGAAAAACCTCTTTTATCCTAGATTTCAAATACAAAGGAGAACATGAAACATACAGCACTGTTTGAAAGGTTTTCCCTATTACCTCTTTTCCCTATGCTGTTGCAAAAATGTATCCTTAAGAACATAACCGACATTTGGTGGTACAAACAGATATCTCAGTTTTTCTTTATAGAAGCAGGTAAAGGTAATTCTCTAAAAGGATTCATGACAATAACACTGCCTAAAGAAAAAAAAACCCAAACTAAAANTTAGAACCTATTCATCAAACCAGGTATTTCCTCATGTGTGAAATTCTCCCTCTACCTTCACCTTTTTTTAGTGAACTTTCTACATCAGACAGACATTAACATATAGCGAAATCTACTGAAACTTATTTTATTTAACTTTTCCATCTCCTTCTTAGCTGTCTATCAATGCTTTAAAATAAGTTCCTTGCATTACTGTTTTGAATTGTATCCATGACATGTCCTCATCTTTATTTGGATTCAAAAGCTGAATAAGTTCCATGATTTAATGTACAAAAGAACCAAACTATTTGAAAAGATTGAGCTCATTGTCATGCTTTTGCATTCATTTTTGTTTATGTAATAGAATGAAAAAGTTTTTATGCAAGGTGTTCACATCTATGGAAAAAGAGTATTATATAACTATTCAAAATGTGAAAATTATACTGTTTGTAATATGCAATATATACAATATATAATCATATTCTACACATAACTAAAATGTAAAAGTGAAAGACAGGAAATGGGCAGATAGGAATGGATGCAGAAAGAAATAATGACAGGATATGGTTTAGCATAATAGGCAATCTTTATATTCTATTTTCATTTTGTCTTCTGGATGAGACATTGCACTCCAGTATCTACTTCAGTGAACAGCATGTTTCAATTCAAAAAGTAACGATTTAATAAAAATAAAGTCACTTGCATTTGTTGTATGGCTCTTGGACTGCTTGGGAAACAAAATATTGATTGGTTGAAAGTGCCAATAAGGGCCTTACAGTGAAACAAATGATAAAAACCACATTCTTACCAAAATGTGTAAAGCACAAAAACAAGAGCCTGAAATAAATACATGTGAGTACTGCTGCCTCAGGTATTTTTTGCCAAACGTCTTTTCCTGGTCCAAGGAGTGAACAGTCAAGAGCAGTTTTTGTGACTTTGGTAGTAATTTTATGACTAGTTGGATGAATGTGCTTGGATCCATTGGCTTTCTTCCTTCAATCAGCTGAACAATCACTTCTGTTATTCACAGTCAGCTTGGGGTCTCTTAATCAAAGTCTACCATCAATATTTCCTCATTATATGTAGCACATGGNTAAACCCCCTGCAAACTACAAAAAGTTCATAACTGTTTTTTTTCTGTAAATGTATTCTTTTCATATTCAGACCATTGTAAGTGGCAGATTTGTAGCTTCCTTTCAGATTCCTCCTACCAATATGAAAGTTACTTTGTCCTTTATCAGTCAGGGTTGTTCTTTCCTCATAAACTTACTTTGCTTATNAACATATAGCGAAATCTACTGAAACTTATTTTATTTAACTTTTCCATCTCCTTCTTAGCTGTCTATCAATGCTTTAAAATAAGTTCCTTGCATTACTGTTTTGAATTGTATCCATGACATGTCCTCATCTTTATTTGGATTCAAAAGCTGAATAAGTTCCATGATTTAATGTACAAAAGAACCAAACTATTTGAAAAGATTGAGCTCATTGTCATGCTTTTGCATTCATTTTTGTTTATGTAATAGAATGAAAAAGTTTTTATGCAAGGTGTTCACATCTATGGAAAAAGAGTATTATATAACTATTCAAAATGTGAAAATTATACTGTTTGTAATATGCAATATATACAATATATAATCATATTCTACACATAACTAAAATGTAAAAGTGAAAGACAGGAAATGGGCAGATAGGAATGGATGCAGAAAGAAATAATGACAGGATATGGTTTAGCATAATAGGCAATCTTTATATTCTATTTTCATTTTGTCTTCTGGATGAGACATTGCACTCCAGTATCTACTTCAGTGAACAGCATGTTTCAATTCAAAAAGTAACGATTTAATAAAAATAAAGTCACTTGCATTTGTTGTATGGCTCTTGGACTGCTTGGGAAACAAAATATTGATTGGTTGAAAGTGCCAATAAGGGCCTTACAGTGAAACAAATGATAAAAACCACATTCTTACCAAAATGTGTAAAGCACAAAAACAATAGCCTGAAATAAATACATGTGAGTACTGCTGCCTCAGGTATTTTTTGCCAAACGTCTTTTCCTGGTCCAAGGAGTGAACAGTCAAGAGCAGTTTTTGTGACTTTGGTAGTAATTTTATGACTAGTTGGATGAATGTGCTTGGATCCATTGGCTTTCTTCCTTCAATCAGCTGAACAATCACTTCTGTTATTCACAGTCAGCTTGGGGTCTCTTAATCAAAGTCTACCATCAATATTTCCTCATTATATGTAGCACATGGAACTGTGTGGTGGCTGATTTGGGCTAATTCTAAAATGTCTGGTCTGTAGCATGAAACCGTTCCAGAGAGTGCTGTTTGGTTATGAATAATTCTGTACACCATGGTTTAGCCTGCACATCATCTAGAAATTTTCATAAAGAGAATTGTATAAATCCTAATAGTCCGTTGTCATTTATAGAGATGAGCAGCAGTTTTTTCTGCAAAACCTTATCTGGGATCAAATTCTCAAGCTGTTTAAATAAGATGATCAATTTCAATGTGTGTAGAGTCAGGTTAAAAACCATCAACAGCAAAAAGAATAATTTAAGCAAGCTGTAATGAAAGCATATTTATTCATCTAAATTCCACAATCAATAATTCTTTAATCTGCCGTACAACAGTGTAGTACGGCACATTTTTCTCCACCATTATATTTTTCTCCAAGGTATGAGAGTTCATTTCAAACTCTTGTGAGTGCAGGGGGTATGAGGTACAGTCCTTATGCCACATATATCTATGTCAGAGTGAATAAGGAACCAGAAGTGACATCTTTGCAATGCAAGTCTGGATTAAAATAGTGTGTTCTACACTGCAACTGCTTGAGTGAGAAGTAGGGACAAGAGGATTAAAAGGAGATTCCTTGTGCAACAGCTGTAGTCCCCAGACACTTCTTGCTTCTATCTCAGTTTTTGCTGCCTTGAAAAGAAAAAAAGGAAAACCAAAAAAGGCACTTTTGGTCTGCAATGTAGTGGCTAAAGTGTAAAGGAGTTCAACTAGTAAACCTTACGCTATCTTAATTAGTGCTGTCTCCACATAGCCAATCCCTAAGAACATAAATTCAGACCAGGAGTAAAAGGAAATTCCAAAGACAAAAGTAGCAATCCTTTGAGCTGCAGAAGTCTATTTTCTTTTAGATATGAGTCCTGTACAAACTTAAATATGTCTGTAAAGGTGTTAACTGATAGTGACAGTTCTTGCTGCTGAAACATTTGTAACACCTTTGCACATATTACAGTATTTGAAGGCCAGTCAAGAAAAATCCCCATAACACGTTTCCTCCGTAGGTTCTCTCATTAGGTTCACTGACGAAGCCACTCTCTTCCTTTCACCTAAGGAATTTCGATTTTGACAAAATTTGTGAGTTTGTAGTAACATCAAGATTTTTACTTGTAGTCTGTTTCATTTGAGAGTTATTGAGCATGGGATGGGTGGGGGCAGAGGCAACAGGCATGTGAATATGAAATAAAGAGCCACACACAGAAACACACACTCATGAATAATTATCATATCTCTGCAACTTTTAGTAAGAAAACCATAATAAGAGTCTCCTCCCTATGATGCTCACAATTAAAGATAGCTCATAACTTGCTATAACACATCAGAAAAATAGTCTGTGGTTGGCTGAAACTTCCACTGAATAGCCTCTGCAGGTTTTCTCTTCTGTGTGAATCTGAGTATTTGAACTAAAATTCAGAATATTTTTCGCTCAAATTGTTTCAGTTGCTGTATTTAGTTTGTATGGCCCAGTTTGAGTAGTGAGGGGGCTACATTTGTGGCTTCTGTGAGAAGCTTGTGGAAGCTTTGGCCATGTCCAGCAGAGCCAATCCCAGCTGGCCCCAGGATGGACCTGCATCTGGCCAAGGCTCAGTCAATCTGAAATGGCAGTAACTCCTCTATGATAGCATGTTTGAGAGGGAAAGAAGTTTATTGCACAGATGTAATTGCAGCCAGAGAGGACCAAGGTGAGAAAATGTGAGAGGAACAGCTCTGGAGATACCAAGGTCAGCCCAGAAGGAGGGGCAGGAGGTGCTCCAGGCACTGGAGCTGAGATTCCCCTGCAGCCCTTGGTGCAGCCCATGGTGAGGCAGCTGTGCCCCTGCAGCCCAGGGAGGTCCAAGGGGGAGCAAAGATCCACCTGCAGCCTGTGGAGGAGACCTACACTGGAGCAGGTTGAGCGAAGTGGAGCCTCTGTCCTTGCCTGAGAGGAGGCTGTGACCCTGTGGGAGGCCTGTGCTGGAGCAGGGTCCTGGCAGGGACCTGCAGACTCATGGAGACAGGAGCCCACGCTGGACCACGTTTCCTGGTAGGACTTGTGACCCTGTGGGGAACCCACATTGGAACAGGCTGTCCTTGAAGGACTGAACCCCATAGAAGTGACCCACATTGCAGCAGTGTGCAGAGAGCTGCTGCTCGTGAGATGGACTCACAGTGGAAAAGTTCATAGAGAATTGTCTCCCCTGGGAGAGACCCCACACTGGAGCAGGGGAATGAGTCCTCTCCCTGAGCAGCAGGAGGAACCACAGGTGATAAACTGACCATAACCCCCCTTCCCTGTATCCCTGCACCACTGGGAGAGGAGGTAGAATGGGAAGGAGGGAGGAGTAGAGGGGAGGTATTTTTAAAATTTTTGTTTACTTCTCACTATGCTGCTCTTGTTTGGTTAGTAATAAATTCCACTAATATACCCTAATTGAGTCTGTTTTGCCCATGATGGTATTTGGTTGTGATCTCTGCCAGTCCTTGCCTCAACTCATGGGCCTTTTGTTATATTTTCTCTCCCCTGTCCACTTGTGGAGTGGAGAGAGAGAGCAGTTATTGTATGTGCCTGCTGTTCAGGGCAGCCCACTAGAACTACTAATTTAGTCAATTTCTAAGCATAAATACAGACCTATAACTCATGTTCTAATGACAAAAATTATGAGTATCAAACATATATTGTTGTTGATATATACTCATTATACTCTTTTAATTTCACTGAGAGCTTTTGAGCCCAAATTTTCTTTTACTGTTTTTAACCTGATTCTAGTTTCTGATTTGTAAATCCTCATTTTTCATGTTCACAGAAATCTATCCCAGAATCTCCCATGCAGGTAAAGGGGGATATTTGAATGGTTAGAAGAAGCAGGTTTAATCTTTTCCCTTTTGGTATTTTTGCTTAAAATATGAGTATTGTTATGTAGGCAAATGAGCCAAGTATTTATGGGAAATTAAGTGGTCAGATATCTGCGAGTAACTGTTCAGTACTCATAAGCAATTTTTTAAGATTATACTATCATTTAACCCCATTTATAGTGTATTAAATGTATTAATGCAATTTAGTCAAGCATGTTCTTCAATATTTCCCATAGTCATGCTTTCATGGAGAGAAAATAATGAATATCAAAAGACTTTTTAATTTAGCTAAGAAAAGTGTAATGAGAGATAATGGCTAGAATTTAAATTCAAAGCAATTCCAGTCATAAATTTGAAATAACACTTTAATAATTGATCAGTTATTGGTGGTGATATATTATTCACCTCTTGAAGGAAAGTCTTGCTTCATAACAACAAAATTATTGCATTCACTGCAAGAGTAACTGAGTTAAATTACAGTGCCTGTGTTTTAGATGAGGTCACACTTTATAATTTATTGGTCCTTAGTGGATTTAAGATGAAAATGTCTCTAATGTGCAGATATTTTAAAATGGGTTGAACTACAAAGTAATTCAGTGGCACAATGTCTGTGGATATAATAAACAACCACTACCCATTTAGTGTATTAATAAAAGATTTGTGTACACTGTTTTGCTTAGATATTTTCCTCATCAGTGTTTGCTCTGCACAGGCAATACAAAATCTCCTTTTTATGTTTTTTTCCTCCCATAAGTGTATCAGTGTCATTTCAGTTAGTGGGATAATAACACTGGGTGCCCTTGGAAGCACAGCGCCTCAGTCCCTGATTAATGCAACATGCTCATTAGGATTATTTCTTTTTTTTTTTTTTTTCAGTTTGGGCTCTATGACTGTCAAATCTCTCACTTTGATCTTCACTTAATTAACTTCAAAAGCTTTTTAAAAGTTCTATTAAAACATTTTTAATTTATCAGAAAGATTTTGTTGTTCAGTAATGTCATTAATCCTAGTCAGAATTTATTTACACTACTCATAATTTCTGAAACGTGTAACTTGAAGAAAATTAAATAATGTCCATTTTATTATTATCTAGGTTGTGATATACCAGAATGTTTAACCCTTAGTGGGTGCACGGAGTTTTTATAGAATGTATTAATTAGCAAATTACAAAGCTCAACTGTTTGACCTCTGCACAAATTCACAATATGTCAGATCTAAAAAGATCCTGAAAGTAATCTATGCAAAACTTTTATTCCTTTCTCTTAATGGTAAATTAAGATAAGAATTCATGCCCAGACCTTTTTACTCATGCGTTGTTCTTATGGTTTTTACTTACAAGTTGTCTGTAATTATTGTAGAAAATCATGCTGCTGTGCAGAGTGCAGATCAGTACAAAATAAGGTCTGTACTGCTTCACTAACATGCTATGATTTATGGATGATATTCAGATGATGACTTGAACGGGGTATAGGAGAACTTAAATGTAAACAGATAGTTGATTCTAAATAAAAAATACATCCTCCAGGTCAGTGTCTTAATACAATCTGAAAGAAACAACAATCATAAAAAAAAAAAAATGCTGAGGTTGGAAATTAAATCTGACAGTTCAGGTGTATTACAGATAAAGCAAAGACTAGTAGTCCAGTCTTCACTTTTGTATCTTTATATTATTAAGTTTTTATATCTACGTTTTTATACTGTATGGATGGTTAAAACGTGAGTGTTAGTAAGAAAATTTAGTGAAAACATTATTACTATTTAGGTCAATGGTGAAGCTACACCATTCATATTATGTATAGAAAGAAAGGATTGCAGAAAATACCTTAGTTCACTCTTGACTTTGTTATGCCAGTGAGAAGTTCTAATGATTGCAACTTTTTCAGCTTAAGCTGCACCTAAACCTGTCCATAAGCAATCATACGTGAATAAGATGTTTGACTAATAGCCTCACTGCACTTCAATGATGTTTCATCTTCAAGATGTGGCTGCTTTACAATGAATTGTGTTCTCTGCTCATAGGATGTGATATTCTGTCTCTGTGTGCATAGCTTTCAAAAAAGTTAACATAATCAGAATAAGCCATCTGTAATTAACTAAAGATTGCAATGAATGGATCTAGTTCTATGGATTGAATGATTAGTTTTCTTTTTGGTTAATTGTTTATATAATATGATCAGCAATTCTAACAGAATACATTCCCAAAACATGGAAATGCTGCTTTTCTTTAGCACATATATGTTGATTGAGTGTGGTGGTCTTACACTGAGAATAAGAGTGCCTTTTATTGGTAGGGTTTTGCCATCTGTTCTAATGATTTATTCACACTAAGAAAGAAGCAGGTGAAACTACAGAATGGAGATAAATAGCAATGGATATGCACTGAATTGGGCTGTGATTGTGCAAATGAGTTCAATGTTAACAATAATGTTCAGCCAACTGCTATCATTCAAGGGACATCTCCATATGCCCCTACATGGTCTTGAGATGCAAAATATTAAAGGCATAATGCAGAAGGGCTATTTCTAGGCAACTAATGATTTCTATTCTGTCTTTAGATATTCATCTCTTATTATGAATAACACTATAAAATATGTATGCATATTGTGGTCTTTCACATGTAGCAAAAATTTAAGGAAAAATTTTAAGGAAAGATGTCTGCCTCACAGATTTCTGGAAGATGTGAAGATTTTGCAAGAGGTTTGCCTTGTTTCTGTTTTATTGAGTCATTCTCCTCCAGCTTAGGTCTCAACCTGTCTAGTTCTTCCTTTATGGAACTAAATTTTGAAAACCTGAGAGTTTGGAATTTTTATAAAAAATTGAGTGTAACCAACTTCATTAATTTTATTTGATTATGTAGAGGCTTGGGCTGGAATAGAATTCATATGGAGCTGTGCTTTGGTTTATTGCTGGAAACAGTGTTGATAGCACCGGGATGTTTCAGTCACTGCTGAGCAGAGCTTATACAGAGCCAAGGACTGTTTTGTTTCTCACCCAACTCCACCAACAAGAGGCTGAGGCTGGACTTGGGAGGGGACACAGTCAGGACAGATGACCCCAACTGACCAAAGGGATATTCCATGCCATAGGGCATCACACTCACTGTATAAAGCTGGGAGGAAGCAGAAGAACAGGGGAAGAACATTCAGAGCGATAGTGTTTGTCTTCCCAAATCTTCCAAAGCTATTACACATGGTGGACCCTGCTTTTCTGGTAATGCCTAAACACCTGCCTTGACCATGGGAAGAAGAGATTGAATTTATTGTTTTCATGGATATGAGTGTCACCACATATATGTACAAAGGTCTTAAAAAAAAAAAAAAGAAAAACAGATGTGCGAAACAAATAATCCATCAGTAAATATTCAGAAAATATACACATTGAGACTTAAAAGATTTCTATACTGCTTTTCTATCTCCAATTATAATGTGTAAAATGTTAGGCCTATTTCTGAGGTAAGGAAATCAAAACAGAGATTGACTTATTACCAATACTTTTTCATAGGTGACATGCTATTAAAATAAGCAGCTTTCTTGAAAAGCTCAGGAGTCAGACTACATTTAAAAATAATGCTTTTGTAAGTTCATGCTTTTTGCTAAGCAGCTGTGGGAGATAGAAATATGTGCTGACACCAATGGTGTTCTTTTAAAATTTTATAGACGTTGGTGGGTCTGGAGCTTTGGATTGCTGGAAAAAAGTGAGAACTGAGAAAAAAAATTGCATGTGCCTAATGTACAAAGGGAGGTATCCTCTGGAAAACAGTCAACTAACAAAGAAGAAATGAACAATAGTATCAAAGCAATAAAACTTTGCCACTTCGCTTGAAAAAATGTGCAGAATAACAAGAAGTAAAAATAGGGAAGGTAAGTTTGGGTTTAAATTGCAGACAGAAATAAGTTATATCAAACAAAATCTGAACATAACCTGCATGTTCCCACTCATGTTGTTTCACACAGAATAAAGGAAAATGAGGCTCAGGGTAGCATTTTATTCCCTGTTTCCTTTGCCTTATCCTAAAATTTGTATTGTCAGTGGCAGGAAGTGGCAGAACATCATTCCAAACTTGACGGGAAAGTCTACAGGTTTTTTGATCCAGGATTGATCTTTAGTTTACCCAGTACACATGCTGGCAATGTCCAAGTGATCAAAATGGAGCCATGGATGAGCAGCCAAGGGCTGTGGCTGAGGAGGAGCAGGGAAATGCAGTGCTGTTTAGGCCAGCAATCCTATAAAATAAATTGTTAATCAAGCTCCATCCTTACTGGATTGGATAATGCTCAGTATAATGAAGGTCTGATGGCTGTTTCGCCCTCCAGGTGCATCAGGCAATAACAATACATCTTACAAGAGTAATAGACATAGAAGGTAGAGAGAGAGGTAAGTGAAGACCTTGAATTGACAGTCTCATGTAGCAAAGCAAGAAGTAAATTCCACTAGAAGATAATTGATTCTTCAGGGACCTTTACCTGTCAGATTCAATAGTTGGCTGTAAAACGCTGCTGCTTTTTTAAGGTGCAACTGAAAGAAACAGAGTGAAAGACAGATTCCTCTAATTTGTCCTTTTATTATGAAATAGGTTTTTTCAGTAAGATTAAGCTATGTTGAACCAGATGTCCCAGTGGTATTCCAGTACTCTGTGGCTAAACTAAAAACCAAATTGCTGTTTATAAAACATAGGACTTTGAGCTCCAGAAAATGAATATGGCTTATTAAACAAAGCAAGTGCTAGAATAATCTAAACAGTCAACAGCCGTACAGCTATATCCCTGCACCTTGTCAGCATACATAAAAGGGGCATAATAAAAAATAGACAAGCCAAAACTAATTTGAGCATGGAGTTGAGAGTGTCAAGAGTCTGCTCTAAACTGTTTTTAAGAGTATGTGCACTCTGAGAGTAAATGTTCCCTGTGTGTGTCTCCTGGCTTTTGTCCAAGTCCACACTTGTGATTAGAGCATTGAAGAACTTGAAGGAACTTTCTTCTGCTGATTTCAGTCTGCATGTAGGGACTGACAGGACTATACAATGTGTTTTCCTCTGCCCCTCTGGGCCTTAAGTTCTGATGCTCTCATTATTTTGGTCTCTGCAGGAAATGAGGGGAAATGCATCTCTCTTTTTCTTCTGCTCCTGTCCTTATCTCTTTTTTGGTGCCAAATTTTTCATGTGTCATATCAAGCCTCCAGCAAATATTTTCCATTAGAGTATAACACAATTTATGCTTTATTTTCAATTATTGCAATTCCAGTATTAAAGTATTACATGTATTAATCACTTAAAGATATTAGCAAAGTATCTCCGAGCCTTTAAAAAGTACAATTTGTCATAGTATAAAGGAAATTAAGCTGGAAGAAAATTGTTTACTTCTGACGTTAAGTAATTCCTCTTACACTATTTTAATAAAACACCTAAAGAATAAATTTCAAATGACAGTAGATCCTAAGACATTTCTGTTTTCTGTGAGGTTCTCTCTGACCCATGTGGAAATTTTTTTCCAAGCTCTTTTCGAAGCACTAAAGGTAAATGAAGAACTCAGACATTTATAAGCTCTGTAAAACCTTTTGTTATTTACAAAAGGTTCAAAAATAGTAGATCAAATTCCCCACTGAATAGGAGTAAATGACAGGGACTTTTTAGTTTAAAACTACAACTTTGGAATAATACCTAACTTTTTCATCTGGGGAGAAGACATTACAAGGTTGCTGAGAAAAATTGGAGTCTTTTTTTAAAGTGTCTCCTTTTTTAAAGTTATATTACCTTGGGATAAATATGTGGGAGGGCACCACCTTCACAGCAAAAACTACACATGTAGTCTAAGAAAAACTAGGGGGTTTTCCTCAGGTTGACAATACGAGGTATACTTTTTAATGGAATGTAAAAATCCGTTTCTGTAATCAGTTTCCGCCATTTGCATTCTTTCAGACATGAATTCAATTTAGTATTCCTGAAAGTTCTTCCGTGTGACCACCGTACATCCCAGATACCCACCTTGGAAGCTCTGTAGCAAGTCTTTCTACGGTGTCTGGGGTAGTTGTGTTTTTGTGTTATTCATCTATGCCTACGGAAATCAATGAAAGAAGCTTCTGTTGGCCAACAGCTCTAATGTCATCATTAATTTCTCTGCAGTACCCTATTTGAATCAATAAGGGGCCAAGAGGTCTTGACAAGATATATGTTTTCTGATATTGATCTTGATGACCAAGCTAGTGCCCTCAAGTCTAACCATTGATTCTAAGAGACAGAACACTCAAGGTGGTTGCCAAATTTGTGCTATTAAACACATCAGAATTTATAATTAAAGAAAATGTCACACTGTCATTTTTTTCATCACAAGCAAAAGGAATCTTTCCACATACATTAAGAATAACATGAAGTGCACAGATACACTAGAGATATGTACCCTGAATTTAATTACTGTTTTGATAGACTGCATTCAAATTTGAATCAGATTCACTAACATTCCACTATATATAGAAGTTAATGTCTTTCTATTTGTCCTTAATTAAAAATTTTAAGAAAGTATTTTATTGGGTTGCTTTTGCTTTCGTTCCCTGACCATATTTTCAATTAATTTTTTGGGAGTCTCAATC
The DNA here is from genome assembly GCA_013397955.1 of Grantiella picta. Lineage (NCBI taxonomy): Eukaryota > Metazoa > Chordata > Aves > Passeriformes > Meliphagidae > Grantiella > Grantiella picta. Next base: position 1,932,746 of record VZRM01008322.1, read on the forward strand.
TGAATACATTTTTATATAAATACACCCATTTCAGCTGACCTGTCTCTTCTCAGTCAAGGACCAGCAATTGTTGATATTTCTCTGTTCACTACATTGTAAAGTAACATGAATCAAAACATGCAAAAGATGTTCAGAGCTGTTGACTAAAACATGAATATCTGAGAGACCAAAAAATGAGTTACCTAAAACTCAAGAACAATATTTGCTCATATATCTTGGAACACTAGAGCATTTGTTGCCTAAACATGCCGAGAGGAATGTCTGGGTGCAAAGATATCTTTGCAAAGGTATCATGCAAAAATACCTTCTGGCTTTTAGGAAGATCATAGCTACACGTAGCTTAAGGTATATTTAACATAGCCACCATAATTTTTAGAAACAAAATATTAACTTATGACAGAAGTCTGATTTATAGTTAAATTCCAAAGACAGAAACTGATTTCTAGTGATTTGATAACACTCTAGTGACAAAGCCTCCTGATTCTGTGATTTTGTATGTTATGGGATTAGGTTATGAGTTATGGCTGCTGTATTATATACCCTAAGAAATCCAGTAAAAGAAAGTTTTTGGCTCAGAAAACCAGCTGCTCAAATTAAGGAAGCAAACACAAGTAGGGAAAGAGCTACAAGGACATTTAGCAAAGAGTTGTATTAAAAAATTAGGATTAAAGAGAGATCATCTGCACCAATCTCCTACTTAAATAAGGACTAACCAGCTTCTCAATAGCATACAGCTCCGTTTTAGAAATAAATAGAGATCAGCAGGTATTAATACAATAGGTCTTGAAGCCTGAAGATTCTTAGATGTCAGCACCACACACAAGTACTGTGCTTTGTAATTCAGTAGTCTAGTTGGATATGACAGGCCCATAGATGTCAGCTCTCTCTTGACTTGCCTGGGGTCACACAGGTTCTCCTTGACAGAACAGGAAATTTAAGATGTAATTCTTACCCCAAAGGCTTTGCTTTCCGAAACTCATTATTTGCATTTCAAATTTCAGCTTTACTTGGCTTAGCATTCATACGAATTACACTGAAGTATCTTTGTTTCATAATTTAGTAGAATGCTTTTTTTCCAAATATTTCTTAAGTGCTGCTTTCACATTGTTTTACAATACCATTATTAAGTTTATAAGAATGTCCTCAAGCTTTTCCTCAGCAGCATTTTTATCTGAAAACACGTATTACAGTGGAATTCTAGGTTACTTCTGAAAATATTAAAAGGAATAAGTTCATTTTCTAACTCTGCAAAAACTTTTACTGTACATTGATTTTACTATGCACTGAATGCTTGAGTCCTATATGACCTAAAGAGAAAGAGAGAAAAAGAGCAGGTATATGAAGACGTAGATGTCTGTATGAAAGTGTGCAAGAAATATACCTGGTTTGCTGTAAGGATTTAGCATTGCTATGGAGATGCACTGGGAGTATATTTAGGCTTTCACAGTTTCCAGTTTTAAACACTGTTACTTTCGGCTTTTACTTGCATTTTCTTTGTCTTTGCAAAACTTTGCCTATGGCAGTAAATGTGCCAGTTTTTAGGTCAAAGGAATTCGCAAAGTTTCAAGAAAATTGAAAAAAATAAGAATTCTAGGTTATTAAGATTTCACCTAACTGAGAAACTAAGTTTAGTTAAAGTTTCTATAATTTCTTGAAACTCAGAAGTGTTTTTTTTACTTAAATTTTATGTTTTCCATGGACTTAAATCTCAACACTTACATTCCAGATAACGGACAGTACATATACATTGATCCTGCTCTAATTAAGTGCATAACCCTTTAGAGAGTAAAACTGATCACACTATCAATGTAACTCGTGGTGATAGCCTGTCAGAGCTGTCAACATCTCTAAATAGATATTAATTTCTAAAACCTCTCATAAAAATAATCGTCTGTTTCTTTTGGATAACTGGACAATGAATTCTTGAAGACTTACCACTTTTTTTTCTGAAGTGTTTTGAGACTGCATTGAAAAATCATATTGCACATATTATAAACCATCCTTTGACTTGGTTGATGACAGAAAAGAAGAATTCAGCAGTAACCATGATTGACTGTGACTGAAGGGTCAAAATTTAGGACATTTTAATTTATCTTTCTCTACTTTTGACTTTAAAAAGTAAAAATGCGAAAGTAGCAAATTGAAAGCAATGTCAAAATTACTGTCTGAATATAAAGATGTTTTATTCAAAATGTATAGCCATGTAAATTTTCATCTCATATTCTTAGTATTCTGTCATAATTATGAAAATTATTATCTAAAAATGAAATAATCTGAATATATTCTGAAAGAGAAAAGAACCACATAAGGATATAAAGTACATATTATAAATTTAAAACAGGAAATAGTTTCATACTACTATATGTATTTAGCATCTCTCCCCACAATGAATCTAAGGAAGAAGAAGTGCTATGAATCCAGAGAATTTCGTATGGCAATTGGCAGAGTGAAAGACGGTGAATATTTGTGACAACACAAAACCAGCCTGATTTCAAACTGGAAACAGCTTCATCAAAACAAGGTTCATACTTCAAATCTTGGTTTTTTGGTTTGATCCACAGTTACATATCCAGTGTTGAAAAGAAATGATAGCTTAATTAGTTAGTTCTATTTATACAGATACATATAATGCTAACTCTACAGTAAGTAGAGAAAAAAGCAATTCTTCAAACATTAAAAAGGTCACAGTAATCTTAATATAGATTTATGGAGATAATTTTTAGCAAGTCGTTTTCATCTGTTTGGGTTATATTCCACCCAAAGTGAGTCCTCACACAGCTTCAGCTCCAGTCTAATTAAAACAACTTAATTCAGGCAGGATTAATGAAAGAGAACAGTACAAAATTTAGATTACTTTTAAAGGCATACTATAATAAATTCTCTGTTTAGAATGTATTTGAAATTCTTAACATTTAACCTCATATGTGCATATAAAATTGCTGTTATTTGCTAGAATCCATAACTAAAGTGTTTTCTTAAGACAAGAAGAAGGTCACCCTTTTGTGAACACAGGATCATTCACTGGGTCAGCCCCCAGCTGTTGAGAGCAACCTTGGAACCTGTGTGGCACTATGGTTTCTGTACTGGTTGTTGCAATACTGAGAATTCATATTATACCGTGGTTTTGGGTTTTTTTTTTGTGATAATAAAGAGCATATTTATTTAAAGAGAAGTGATTTTAGAATAGTAGTTATTAATACAAAGAGTCACAGCTACATTTGTTTAGATGAGAAGTGTTCACAAAATCAAGTTCATTTTTTCTGGTGATTAATGGTTATTCTGGAATTTATAGAAAGACCTGCACAGAAAATCCTATTTTATATCTATCTATATCTATCTATATCTATATCTATATCTATATCTATATCTATATCTATATCTATATCTATATCTATATCATCATCTATATCTATATCTATATCTATAT